>JANHMN010000005.1:121564680-121661438 GCA_030674055.1 Rhabdomys pumilio | reverse complement strand
CCCATGATTTCACACCCATGATTTCACACCCATGATTTCACACCCATAATATCACACACATAGTGTCACTCCTCTGAGATTATTCACATGATGCCATAAACACGATATCAAATCCATGATGTCACACCCATGATGTCATACCTGTGTTCTCATACCAATGATTCATACTCATAACATACCCGTGTTATACCCATTATGTCGTACACATGATGTCACATCCAGGGTATCACACCCATAATGTCACAATCATGATGCCACGCACATGTTGTCATAACCATGATATCACTCCTGTGATGTCACACTAGTGATTTCACACCTATGATGACACACCTGTGATGTCACACCTATGATGCCAAACTTATGATGTCATACCCATGATGGCACATCCATGCCATAACAATCATGTCACACCATCTTCTACCAATGATTTAACTACCATGATTTCACACCCATGATGTCATACCTGTGATGTCATAATCATGATGTCATATATGTGATGTTACACCCGAGATTTCACACTTGTGATGTCACACCCATATCATACCCATGATATCATACACTTGACGTTACAATCATGATGTCAGACCTGTGATGTCATAACAGCACACCCATGATTTCAGACTTGTGATATCATACCCATGATGGCATAACATGATGTCACATGCATGATATCACACCCATGATGTCATACCCATGTTGTCACACCCATGATTCATACCCATGTCATAACCATGTCATACCCACAGTGTCATACACTTGATGTCACACTCATGATCTCACACCCTTGATGTCATACCTGTGATGTCACACCCACGATGTCACATTTGTGATGTCACACCTGTAATTTTACTCCTGTGATGTCCTACTCATGATGTTAGACACATGACGTCACACTCAGGATATCACAACTGTAATGTCACACCCATTATACCATACTAGTGACTTCATACCTGTGATGTCATACCCATGTTTCATACTGATGTCATATGTATGATTCATACCATATCATACCCATGATGCATATACTTGATGTCACACCCATGAGCTCACACCCATAATGTCACACACATAATGTCATACTAGTCATGTCATACCCATGATTTCATACCCATGATTCATAACCATGTCATACTCCTGTCATACCCATGATGCCATACACTTGATGTCACACTCATGATGTTATAACCATAGTGTCACATGAGGTTACACCCATAATGTCACAGTCATGATGTCACACCAGTAATGTCACACCCATAATGTCACACTAGTCATGTCATAAACACAATATTGTAGACTTGATGACACAATCATGTCACACCCACAATGTCACAACTGTGATGTCTCAACCAGGATGTCACACCTATGATGTCATATTCATGATGTCATACTCATGATTCATACTCATCATACCCATGTCACACCCATGTCGTACCCATATTGATACATACACTTGATATCACATTCATGCTGTCACATCCATGATGACATACCCATGATGACACACCCATGATGTCACACCCATGATTATATACCCATGGTGTCATACTCATGATTCTTAACAATGTCATACCCATAATGTCATACACTTGATGTCACACTCATGATGTCACACCCATGATGTCACATGCATGATGATTGATAAAATTAAAGACATTCTTTGAAAAATTAGTGATAAAAATTAAGACAAATACAGAAAAAACTTCATGAAAAAGTGTAAAAATTATGATGTAAAGGGTGACTGTTCACGTGTATGTGATATTTAATGTAATCATGATGTAAGTCATGGTGTGTTCACATGTATGGGATAGTCTAATGTAATCATGATGGAAAATGTGGCATGTTCATTTGAGCCTGACATCAAAAACCTCATTAGGAAATTGAATATGCTTTAAAAAAATTTGCAAAAAATAAAATAATTGTATAGAAAAATTGTTTAATAAAATTGATGATATTGTTTGAAAAATTAGTGGTAAATATTAAGATAAATATAGAAATAGTTGATGAAAAATTGTAAAATATTTCTTGAAAATTTTTGATTAACATGAAGACAAGTATAGAAAAAAAGTATGAAAATACTGAAACTGATGTCACATCCATGATGTCATACTCATTTTATACCTATGATGTCACACCCATGACATTACAACCATGATGTCAAACATGTGATGTCTTACACTTCATGACATACACTTGATGTCACACTCATGATGTCAAAGCCATGGTGTCATACCTGTGATATCATACCTGTGATATCATATGGATGATTCTTAACCATGTCAGACTTATGATGTCACACTTGATATCACACTTATGATGTCACACCTGTGATGTCATACAATTGATGTCACATTTATAATGTCACACCTGTAGTGTAATACCCATAATTCTTAACCATGTCGTACCCATGATGTCACACCCATGGTGTCATATACTTGATTTCACACACATGTCACACCTGTGATGTCATACTCATGATGTCATACACATGAGATCATATCTATGATGTCACACCTACAATGTCACAACTGTGAAGAAATTGTTGAAAAAACTAGTGATGAAAATTAAGATAAATAGTGAATATTTGATGAAAAAATATGAATAATGTGGAAAAAGTTTGGATAAAATAAAGACAAGTACAAAAAAAGTATGAAAAATTGAATCTTTTTTAAAAAAATTCCTAAAAAGATTGAAAATTGACAAGGAAAAAATTTTCTTATGAAACTGAATGCAATTTAGGAAATTTTCTGAAAAAAATAAATATTTCATTGAAAAAATATTTGATAATATTGAAGACATTGTTCAAAAAACTAGTGATAAAAATTAAGATAGTGAAAATTTGAGGAAAAACTAAAAGATATGCATGAAAATTTTAATTTAAATGATTACAAATACACAAAAAATTGTAAAAATATTGAACCTTTTTTAAAAATTTAAAAAAATGAAATTGATCGGAAAAAATTTCTTATGAAATTGAATGTGATTTTTAAAAAATTCTAGTAAAATTGAATATTTGCATGGATGGAAAAATGTTTAATAAAATTGAAGACAATGTTGAAAAAATTAAGGATAAAAATTAAGATAAACAGAATATTTGATGAAAAATTACAAAACATATGGAAAACATTTGATTAAGATAATGACAATTACAAAAACTCTGAAAAAGTTGAATCATTTTTAAAAAATTCTTAAAAATTTGATAATTGACAATGAAAAAATTTCTTATGAAATTGAATGTGATTTAAGAAAATTTTCTGACAAAATTGAATATTTGCATGGAAAAATGTTTTATAAAACTGAAGACATTAAAATAACTAGTTATAAAAATTAAGTTAAATATTAAAAATTTAATGAAAAAATGTAAAACACACATAAAAATGTTTTATTAAAATGATGTTGTATTTATACTAGAATATAGAAATAAGGATCCAAGGTAAGAGTGACTTGAGGACTTTAGAGGAAGAAAGAAGAGAAAAGTGTTTCCTCAGTGCTGCATGGTGGTTGGTGAAGTTCTGGGGTGTCATGAAGGTTGGGGGGGAGGGTTAGAGAGAGGAAAGAGATTGTGAGGGAGCTGAAATTAGCTCATAATGGTTGCCTGGTCTTCTGGTCAGTAGCCTGGAGATGGTTACTGAGTAGGAGCTTAGAATTGGGGGCCCGAGACCAGGGTCTGGTTGTCAAGGGGGCAGGTGGGATGGAATATTTATTCTTTCTTTTGATATGTCTTTGTCCTCAGTTCAGGTTGCGAGGTGTCCTGCAGGTGAGATTGTGGAAGAGGGCAGAGAGCACCTCTGGGCCTCTGCGGTGGACAGATGACTGGATACCTTTTTGGGGCAGCATCCACCTGAACTCATATTGAGAGGTACCTGAGATATCAACCTGTGTGCCCGGGTAAGTAGACTAAGGTTTCCGTGAGGGGCTTTCTTTTCATCTTCCACCGCACTTTGAGTCCAAGCCAGGAAAACTGAAGGCCTCACAGGCACACAGAGCAGCCCACCCATTGCCCTGGGTCCAGTGAAGAGCATCGTGCAGCTAGGTGGGAATCTAGTGTTGGGCCTAAGGCTCAATGGGTCCTTTAGATCTAAGTCTGTAGACCCATGTGTCCTTTAAATCACAGATATCTGCCTGCCTATGTCATGAATATGTTGTTTTTAAAGTTCCTTGCTATCACTTGCCTGGTTCATGTCATTTGCTCCACTCATGTGCACTCATCAGTAGACTGTGCCAGTTCCTATACAACTGCAGCCACAAAGAGCTGTAAACCACTGTGTGGGTCCAATGAATTGAACGTTGTTCATCGTGAAGAGTAGACAGTACTCTTAACTGTTTAGCTATCTGTACAGCTTCTTGAGGGTGTTTTCATTTGGAATAAAAAACATCCGTTATTTAAAGAGGTATCTTGCAATAATTTGTTAACAAGTCTACAATGAAAAATCAATAATTCACTAAAATCTTGACTATTATTCTGGCACCCAAATTAGTTATATCTCGATTAAGATTCCCATGTCTACACTACATAACAAATTTTCTGCTGGGAGTTTTTTATTTTTTAGGTAAGTATGTGTTCATAATATTTATATTTATACTAATCTTTATATTTATATTCATATTCATATTTACATTTATATTTTTATTTATATTATTATTTTCATTTATAATCACATTCATATTCATATTTATATTCATATTACTTTTATTGACATTTGCATATATATTTGGGGGGGGTTCTTTTGTTTTGTTTTGTTTCAAAACAGGGTTTCTCTGTGTAGCTCTGGCTGTCCTGGATTTTTTTGGTTTTATTCGAGACAAGGTTTTTTTGTGTAGTCCTGGCTATCCTAGAGCTCACTCTGTAGACCTCGCTAGCCTCGATCTCAGAAATCTGCCTGCCTCTGCCTCCCAAGTGCTGGGGTAAAAGACATGCACCACCCGGCTGCAATTATATTAACATTTACATTTACAATCATTTTCATATCCATATTATTTTTCTTTATATTTAAATTTGTATTTACATTCAGTCACATTCAGATTTACATTTATACTTACATACACATTTACATTTATATATTTATAATTACATATTATATATTTAAATATTTTATTGCTATTAGCGTTATAAAATTTATTTGTCTCATTTTAACATGAACACTATTAATTTTTTTAATTACTCTTTTCCGTGTCACGCACCCATTTTTCAGTAGAAGGTCTAGCAGAATGTATGACAAAAAATTGGCTAACGATGTAATTAAAAGAAAGGTAAAGGGTGGATAGGAGGGGGAATGGCATCTGAACTGTAAATAAGTAAAATATAAATGAAAACTGTCTAATTAAAGCATTCAATTAAAAATATCCAATTAAAATATCCAATAAAAGTATTCAATAATAAAAATATCCAATAAAAAATAAAACATTAATAAAAAATAAAAATTATTATATATGAGTCTTCTATGCTAGCAGGATGTAAATAAATACAAATAAATAAAATAGCCAATAAATTTTTTAAAAAATTGACTGCCAGGCAGTGGTGGCATGCCTTTAATACAACCACTTGGGAGGCAGAGGCAGCGGATTTCTGACATTGAGGCCAGCCTGGTCTACTGAATGAGTTCCAGGACAGCCAGGGCTATACAGAAAAACCTTGTCTCAAATAACCAAAAAAAAAAAAATTGACTGAGAAAAAGAGAGCAAATAATTGTTTTTGTACCTCAAGGCACAATGCAATTCAACTTCCAGAAGACACAAACATTTATATAATTTCTATGATTTTATGTAGTTTTATATAATTTATATATTTTCATATAATATAAATAATTAAATAATATAATTTATCCCTTTATATAAGTTATATAATTTATATAATTCACATAATTTATATGATTTACATGTTTTATATAATTTATACAATTCCACATAATTTATATACTTTGTATAATTTTATATAATTTATATTATATCATATACTTTATATAATTTATACAATTATATGTAATTTGTATAATTATATAACATATAACTTATACAACTTATGTAATGTATGTAATTTTATGTAATTTGTATAATTTATACAAGAGTCATATATTTACATTGTAAGAAACTCTGCTGACACATTAATGTTATATCACATGAGATTATAGACTATACTGCTATATATAAGACAATGTCATATTTCTTGACAGATAATCCATACTACTATATATGGAATAATGTTACATTTCCTGACAAATATTGTATATTACTAAATATGGAAAAATGGTATACCACCTGACAGATACACCATACTACTATATTTGTGATAATATTTTATTACCTGACACATTAGTATACTGTGACATATGGGATAATGTTTCATTACCTGACAGGATAATATTATATTACCAGACAGATACACTATACTGCTGTATATGAAATAATGTTATATCACCTGACAGATACACAATCCTGCTCTATAAGGGAAAATGTTACGCTACCTGACAGATACACTATATTGCTAAAATATTGACAAATACAAAAATAATGTGTAAAAAAACTGAAACTTTTCAAAAAAATTCATAAAAAAATGAGTACTAAAAAGGAATATATTAGAAACTTGAATGTGATTTTTAAAAAATTTCTGATAAAATTGAATATGTATATAAAAATACATTTGAGAAAATTGAAGACTGTTAAAAAAACTTGTGATAAAAATGAAGATAGTGATAATTTGTTTAAAAAATTGTAAAACACAGAGAAAAATGTAGGAAAAAAGTGAATCTGTGTTTTAAATAATTCCTATAAAAAATGAAGTTTGAGATGGAAAAACATTCTCATAAAATTGAATATGTGCTCAGATAAATACATATGACAAATTTAAAGCTGTTGAAAAATTAGTGATAAAAATTAGGATAAAAAAGTTGGATAAGAAAATATAAAGCATATAAGGAATATTTGATTAAAATAATGACAAAACAAAAAAGTAGGAAAAATTGAAACTTATTAAAATAATTTCTAGAACAATTGAAGACAGACATCAAAAAATGTTTTTTATAAAATTGAATGTGATTTAAGGAAAATTTCCGATAAAATTGAATATTTTCATAGACAAGATCTTTGATAAAATTGAAGACTGCTGAAAGAATTACTGATAAATTCAGTTAAATATAAAAATATTTCATGAAGAAATATAAAACACATATGGAAAAAATTTGAATATATCTGATAAATTGCATATTTTCATGTAAAAATATTTGATAAAATTGAAGACATTGTTGAAAGAATTAATGATTAAAATTAAGGTTAGTACAGAGAAAAGTGATTAGGAAATATAAAACCTACATGGAATTATTTGATTAAAATGAAGACAAATACTGAAAAATAATATATGAATAATTTAAACTGTTTTTAAAGGAAAGTTTCTGATAAAATAGAATTTGTATATATATTGCAAATCTTTTTATTTTTTCTGTTTTTTGTTTTTTCTTTGTTTTTTATATTTATTTTATTTCAATTTATTTGTGTTTATTTGTTTTTATATCTTATGTTTTTTATTCTTTCTTAATCTGCTTTTATTTATTTTTACTATATTTCAGTTTATTTGTTTGTATTTGTTTTTAAATTCATTTTTGATTATTTATTTACTGGTTTGGTTACTTCTAACAAAATCACCTAAAACTTCACCTCCATCCACACATTCTTTGATTCCATGTGACTTTTCGATAGATCTCTGTGAAATTTGTTAACTACTAAATTTACCATTAAGGTATTGGAGCTGAGTTATTCACATGATGTCAGTTGTCATGGCAACATAAATATGTATTTTTGACCATAAATTGAAAATATAATAATTTAATAGTATCCATGCTTAAGAATTGGGAATAATATTACTGAATTATTTGTAGTTAAATTATTCAAAAATCATTTAAAATTTTAAAAAAATGAATTAATATTCCCTAATAATTTTCTTGTAAAATTTTTTTACAAAAACACAAAAAATTGAAAACTAATTAAAATTCATGAAAAATAAAAATATAATTTAATATTCCTGAATTGTTTTCCTGTAAATTTGTTTTAAAAATCATAAAAAATTATTAAAAATTAAAGTCACAGAAAAATAAAAAAATAAAATTTATAGAAAAATATAATTTAATATTTCTGAATTGTTTTGTTGTGAAATTTTAGAAAAACAGAAAAATTTAAAAAATATTAAAAATCATAAAAAAATAAAATAGTACTCCTTAATTACTTAACTATTAATAAAATTAAAATTCTACAATAAGAAAAATAATTATAAAATAATAACAATGATAATAAAAAATTATAATATAATTATTTATTAATAATATTAACAATAAAAATAGAAATAATAATAATAGGAAGAAGAAGAAGAAGGAGGAGAAGAAGAAGAAGAAGAAGAAGAAGAAGAAGAAGAAGAAGAAGAAGAAAAAGAAGAAGAAGAAGAAGAAGAAGAAGAAGAAGAAGAAGAAGAAGAAGAATTAGATGGTTGGAACCTTGAAGTAATGTGTTATTGGAAGGACTGCAATCTTTTGTACACAAGAGTTTACAAATGTTCTAGTCTCTATAATAATAATAGAATATTATGAATACTAATAATATTGTTATAAAATAATAACATAATATTTAATTAAAATAATGATAGTCACATTAATAAAATAAGAATTGTAATCGTATAAATATAATAGTATTAAAAAAATAATATATTAAAATATTAATCATAGAACATATTAATAACCATAATAAAAATAATGAATGATATAATAATTAACTTTGTATGATGTGTGAATAAAGTCTACCAGGTTGTGTTTTCATCAATAGTCACAGGGTGAAAACAATAATAATAATAATAATAATATTAATAACAAAATATAGTTATAAAATTATATTAATAAAAATAATACAAATAAAATATAAAATATCTAATTAATGTATCCAATTAAAATATCTGATTGAAATATGCAATAAAATATCCAATAATAAAAATATTCAATAAAAATATAAAATGTTAATAAAAATATTAAAAGACATTTTCTACACTAACAGGATGTAAATAAATGTAAATAGTTAAAATGTCCAATAAAATTTTTTTTAAAAAAATTGACTGAGTTAAAGAAGAGAAAATAATTGTTTACCTCAAGGCATAATTCAAATTCCATAAGACACAAACATTTATATTGTTCATGATTTTATGTAATTTTATATAATTTATGTAACTTACATATGTGATTTATATAATTTATATGTTTTATAAAATTTTATATAATTTTAAAAAATTTATATAATTATATAAGTAATGAAATTGATCTATACTATATACATTATATCCTTTGTAGAATTCATATAATTTATATATTTAATGTTTTATATAATTTATATATTTTCACATAATTTATATAATTTACATAATGGTATATAATTTACATTATTTTATATACATTGTATAATTTATATAACTATACATAATGTATATAATTTACATAACTTACATAATATATAACATATAATTTTATGTAATTTGTATAATTTATACAAGATTCAGTAACATTAATACAAAAGCCTTAATATATTCATGGGCACCATCAACGTCTAATAATAATGATGTGATATTGAAATTCATATTTACATTATATTTATGTTATATATTTACATTAATATAATATTTATATTATAATGTTTAGATTATCATTAGTATTCATCAATGTTTGGGTTAAAAAAGATTCTTGGCATTTCTTCCTTTTGTAAGCAAAGATTGTGTGAAAATCTGCCCTAACATATAGACTATACTGCTCTATTTGGAAAAATGTTATATTACCTGACAGATACACTATACTGCTAAAATGATGATAAATACATACAAATAGTATGAAAAAATGAAAATTGTGTATGAAAAGTTTCTAAAATAATTGAAGGGACATGTAAAATATGTATGATGAAATTGAATGTCATTAAAAAAATTTCTGAAAAAAATTAAATTTTGAATGGAAAATGATAAACAATAAAAGAAACAGAAAAATTAATGAAAATATAAAACATATTTGGAAATATTGAATCAAATGATGACAAATAGACAAAAAATGTATGAAAATTGATTTTTTTGAAAAAAAAATCATATAAAATTTAATATTGATAAAAAAATATTTCTTAAAAAGTTGAATGTGATTGAAGTAAAATTTCAGGTAAAATTGGATATTTGCATGGAACAAATATTTGATAAAATTGAAGACATTGTTGAAAAACCATTGATAAAAATGAAAATAAGGAGTGAAAATTTGATGAAAATGTAGAAAACATTTATATTAAAAATTTGATTAAAATGATGGGAAATACAAAAATAAATGTATAAAAAATGGTAATGTTTTCTAAATTTTTTTTTTAAATTATGATTGACAACAAGCATTTTCTTTGAAATTGAATGTGGTGTAAAGAATATTTCTGATAAAAATTGAATACATGTTTGGAAACGTGTTTGTTAAATTTTAAGACAATATCAAAAAACTAGTAAAAAATAAAGCTAAATATTGATAAAAAATAAAAAACAAACATGAAAAAATTTGATTAAAATGATGCCAACAAAAGAAATACTGTATGAAATAACTGAAATAGTTTTTTTAATTCTTAAAAAAATGAAGATTTATTTAAAAAAATCTCATAAAATTAAATGTAATTTAATGAAAATTTCTGATAAAATTGAATATTTGTGTGGAAAAATGTTTGAGAATATGGAAGATATAGTTGAAATACTAGTGATAAAAAGTGAGATAGATTGTGAAATTTGATGAAAAATATAAACCATGGAAAATTTTTTATTAAAATTAAGACAAACACAAAAATTTGATGAAAAATTAAATCTTTTTAAAAAAACAATTTTTTAAAAAATTAAAGATTGACAAGAAAAATACTCTTTATGAAAGTAAATGTGATTTAGAGAAAATTTCTTATAAAATTGTATATTTGCATGGAAAAATGTTTGATAAAATTAGACATTATTGAAAAAATTATTGATAAAAATTAGGATAGTGAGAATTTGATGAAAATATATGAAACACACATGGAAAAGTTTGATTAAAATAATGATAAATAAAAAATGGCTGAACATGTTGAATCTTTTTAACATATTGAAAATTGACAAAGAAAAAATTTCTTATAAAAATTAATGCAATTAAGGAAAAAATTCTGATAAAATTGAATATTTCTGTGAAAAATATTTGATAAAATTAAAGACATTGTTGAAAAAACTAGTGATAACAAGATAAATATTGAGAATTTGATGAAAAGATAAAAACACATGGAAAAAGTTAGATTAAAATATTGACAAACAAAAAAATGACTGAAAAATTTGAATTTTCTTTAAAACTTTCTAAAGAAAATTGTAAATTGACAAGGAAATATTTTCTTATGAAATTGAATGCAATTTAAGGTAAATTTTTGAAAAAATTGAATATTTGCATGGAAAAATTGTTTGATAAAATTGAAGACATTGTTGAAAAAACTAATGATAAAAATTAAAATGAATAGTGAAAATTTGATGAAAAAATATAAAATGCAAATCGAAATTTTTAATTGAAATTAGAAGAAATGAAAAATTATGAAAAATTTGAAATGTATTAAAATAAAATTTTGAATATTGACAAGAAAAATCTTTATTATGAAACTGAATGCAATTTAAGAAAAATTTTTGATCAAATTGAAAATTTACATAGAAAAATGTTTGATAATGTTTGAAAAATGTTGAGTATAAATTGGAATTTAGTTTATGAAAAACTGATAAATTTGAATATTTTCATAAAATAGACGACATTTTTGAAAACACTAGTGATAAAAATTAAGAAAATTTGATGGAAACTTATAAAACATAAATAGAAAAAAATTAGTTAAACTGGTGGCAAATAAAAAAAAGTATGGAAAAGATAAAATTTATAATAAAAAATCTTAAAAAATTCAAGTTGGACAAAGAAGAAAAATTTGATATGACATTTTGTTTTATGGTTAATTTTTGATAAAATTGAATATTTACATAAAAATTTTTTGGTAAAATTGAGGATAATGTTGAAAAAATAGAAATAAAAATTAAGATGAATGGTAAAAATTTGATGAAAAATACGAAATATATAGAAAAAATTAAAAGAATGACAAACAAAAAAGTATCAAAAAGTCAAAATTTATAAAAAGATCTTTAAAAAATTGAAGATTGATAAGGACATTTACTATTATTTAAAATCAAAATAATTACTGTTATTTAAATTTATAATTATTAAGTATTAAAATTATTTAAAATTATTTAAAGTTATTATTTTTTATTTTAATTTTTTATTAGATATTTTATTTATATTTCAGATGTCATTTTCTTTCCCCATTTCCCCTCCCTAGAAATGCCCCCTTTTCCTTTTTGCTTTTATACAATTTTTTAAAATGTTAATCAAAGGCTTTATAAGTTTGGTAATGCTCAGTCAGAAGTGAAACCCAATACTCAACCTAGATATATCAACTATCTTTGACTGGTGGAGGCACGTGAACATCTGCCTCCAGGTCCCCTCCCCTTTCTCTCTCTTTCCCTCTCTCATCACCTAGCTTCTCCTGTCCTTCTCCTCCTCTCCTTACTCCATCTCTTCCTCTCTGTACTCCTCCCAACTTAGTTCCTCCTACATATCACACTTCCTGTTAAAATAACACTTTTCTCTTAAAATACAATTAGAGCATAATTATGCCAATTTGTACCAGTGAGTTACAAGTTAGTACTAATAACCAGTCCATCATTTTGTTGACTAACCAGAACTTCTATCATCTCTACTAACTAAAACACTTAGTTCTGAACCTGGATTTTTTTCTTGGCTTTAGAATGAATGTCAGCTGAAAACCATCCACTCAGGTCTTTTCTCTCAACGTAAATAGCCAGGATTGGCTATGAGACTATAGGTCTTCAACCACATCAGAAATCCAGTATGACTGAGTTAACTGAAATTATGGGAAGCACAAAGCATAGCTTCTAAAACTTAGCCAATTTATAGAGACTGCTGAACACCTGGACAGTCCCTATACTTCAAAACATTAGATCATCTGATCTTCAGCCTTCTGGCCCATGATCTTATGACAGACCATAGTGATGCAGAATTATTAAGGGCTGATTACTTTGTCTAGGCAGATATAATCAGTCGACTATTCTGCAAGTGTGTCCTTTTCTGGATAGTAATTTGTCTGTAGATGGGTAGAGGCAATTCTTGCCCAGTGGCTGTCTCATCACAACTGGAGTAACTCCAAAGATGCTCAATTTCTTCATAGAATCTAAGACAAGAAGCTATCAGGAGCAGACAGGTCTCTAATCAAAATGAACATTAATACAGAAATGTTTGTAACGTCAATTCTGTGGACTTCTGATGTTTTGAAAACCAACGATACATGTAAGGCAATCTGGACTGTTGTCTGTTAACTCCTCTCAGCTATTTCTAAATAAAATACAGAAAACACCTTAACAATAAACTGAAAACCCTGAATTTGCTATAGTCCCTTAACTCACAGGCTAACCATCTCAAATCAGTTAAAAAAATTAAAGAAGGACTGGGTCTAAGCCTTCTATTCCTAAATGTGTTATACAGGCACAATGCCTATGTGAGTATCAATATTCATCTCACTTTTATATGAATCAGAAGCTTGTACCAATGGAAACCTTAAATTTGAAATCGAAGTAACTTTTGTACAATTTAAGAAATTATAACTTCATCTTGAGAATACTTATACAGATTTCTACCAATAGGTTTTGGCTCTGAAATAAATCCTAGCTAATCCTCCCTGTTCCAACAAAACCACTACTTTTCCCTAGAAAGACAGCCCAATATTAACCACCTTAGTCCCCAAGCCCAGGGAATTTAAGGGTGTTTAAGGGTGTTTAAGGGTCTCAATATCAGAAATTTGTGGACTATTGTTTCTCAAAACTCCTTCAGCTCAAAGAAAACTGTAGGTTCAGTAATGAGAATATGAAGAATCTTTGACATGCATACTCTGTCATGAAGAAGCAAATGTTCTATTTACTTGGAATAAGGGAAATCTAGACACCCTTAAATTTGAAAGGGACTTAATACCAATTCTTCTGATTACAAGGCTGACAGAGAAGCCACTGACATAAAAACTCACACAGATGTTCATGAAGTTGTATGGGATTTCTCAACCTAAATGAATGTTTAAGCCTCATTTGGACATACTGAAATGATCTGAGCCTTCCTTTGCTTCAGTGAGAAAATACGATGTACCCTTAATCAAATGTAGGAGTGGAGTACCTCAGAAAAGTAGGGAGGTCCTGATTTGTCTGTAACAGGAGATATGATCAGAGTATAAAAATTCCCGTAATACTTTGAGCAAACAGCACGTGACAATGGTTTCCTCAGAGAATCCACTTCTAGTCATAAAATCCTCAGTTCTATTTCTCTAGGAGGTCTTAATGTTTCCCTTCTAACCTTGTGACTGAAGGGATGGCAGACCACTCTTAATAGATATCCTGTGACATAAAATGATTTTCTTGGACCTGACAGTAACAATCTGAGCCCTGATCTAACTTTTATCTTTAAGATTGCCACTTGAAATTGACCAGGTCCATCTTTGTTTCTCATGCCTGTGATGCTGCTGAACAGCTTGTGGAGAACATAGAGCCAAAGATTACAAACCAATTTGTAAGAAAAAAATTCTCTGATTGCTGAGAAGCATATCTCAGAGTCTCAGAGCACATAGGTATTCTGGACTGTGAGGACATTTGCACCTGATACAGTATTTTCTGTACCTTCTTTCAATTTGCAATGTAATCTTTTGCCTGAGTGATTATGTGACCTTCCTGTTCTTCCCTATCTTCCCAACATATTCTCTCTCTCAAAAATGGGACCCATGACCTTCCCACATAAGGTCAAAGTAGGTTTTCTACCTAACTGATCAAGCATAGATCCAAAAGTGACTCTTTTTTTAAACAAGGAACCCTAGTTTGTTCTGGTTTGAGGTTCAACATTCCAAGTTTAGATTCAGAGCATAGAACCTGTGCAATCTGATGCCAGGCAAGTCCATAGAAATGTAATAATGTCAACATTCCTGCCTCAATCTGGGTAGCTGAACAAACTAGAAGTAACCAGTCAGCAACAGTCATCCAAACCATTCGGGAAAAGAAATAAGTTGCTCCCTGCTTTCTCCCAGAATGAACACAAACTATAAAGATACAAAACTCTGAATAAGAACTGGAAACTTAGGATCACTGCTGGAAACTTTCTCCACTGTATAAGGTACCTGGGACCTTTACCTTTGACAAAATTTTATGTGGCACCTTCACACTGCCTGAAGGAGATTCTGTCAATAGGGCCTCAGGGTTTTCCTTTCTTACATGGGGTTCACTTTTCCCAGTGTTATCTTACTGCTTTTCACTACATTGAACAGAATGTCAGAACTCTCCTAGGACTAGCATTTCTGTAGACCCCATTTGCCAAGTGAGTCCTTGAGCCTGTATTACGCCTTACATGGTCCTTATATATTCCTATTCCTACCAAGTTGCATTGAGTCTTTTCTCCTTAAAGGGATGTCGGATCAAGGGAGCCTTATACCACTCATTCAACATAAAAGAGCATCTAACATTCCCTGTTTTCCCAGTAGGATTGTGGCCCTATTGTCTACCCCCACCCACAAAATTGATTTTAGACCTTCAATTTCTGCAGAAGGGACTCTTGGAAAGCAAAGTCTATTGAAAAGGCTCTCATAACTAGCCCCTGTGTCAAAGGGGTGTTTTAGACCTCCATCCTCTACACTAGATGACTTCAGGTCCCCTAGCAACTAAAGATCCACCTGACCATCGCTTCTGCCCATGCCTCACAAACACCCCTATTAACTTAGTTTTCTTTAAAGACTTCACAAGATTAGAATCACCACTGACCTTTTATACTGAAGAAGACAGGAGATGTCAGGGGCAACTCTGGTTATACACTGAAGGCCTAAAATCAACCATAGGCCTAAAATACAATAGGCTTGACATACATGCCTGCTAACATGAAGTCTTGGGACTCTTTGGAAAAAGCACAGAAACAGATGGTTATTAGCTATTGTAAACAAGCAGCTTTGGTGGAAAGTTGCCAAGTCTTAGTTGTGGACCTTGTAAATAGGTAGACTTTTTGGATAGTACCAACTTAGATAAAATCAAGTAAATTATAGTTGGAGTCATAGTTATCTGTCTCCTGAACATTCACCCAGCTGACACCCTGTTCTGAAAGATATGTGTACTCCGCCTGAACAACTATGCTCCTGCATCTTCCCCTTCCCCATATTCTGCATTTTTGGGTATATAACCCCTGGGTGAAAAGATAAAATTTAAGGTTTAATCATACTCTACACAAGCTATCCTCTTTTGCATTCGCATGCTCCCCCATTCTCTTTCAGGTGATCCCAACAGACCCTGTTCACTAACCAACAGATCAGGGCAGTGCAGGGTTAGAGAAAGGAGAGAGATTGTGAGGGAGCTGGAGTTAGCTCATAATAATTGCCTGGAGATGCTTACTTAGTAGGTGCTTAGAATTGGGGGCCCAACACCAGGGGCTGATTGCTTTGGAGAGAGGTTGAGATGGCATATTCATTTCTTGTATAGATATGTCTTGTCTTCAGCTCATCATGCTAGGGGGCCTGCAGGTGAGATTGTGGAAGTGCACAACAAGCCCCTCTGGGCCTTTGTGGTCAACAGATGATTGGATACTAGAACTCATATTGATGGATACCTGAGATACCAACCTGTGTGCTTGGGTAAGTAGACCAAGGTTCCTGTGAGGGCCCTACTTTTCACCTGTCACCACACTCTGGGTTCAGTCCAGGGGAAGTGAAGACCTCGGCGACACACAGAGCAGCCCACCCATTGCTGTGGGTCCAGCGCAGAGCCTCCTGCTGCTATGTGGGAAGCCAGTGTTGAGACTAGTGCCAATGGAGAAGGTTGGTTCCCCACCTCCCCATGTGGCCTCTGTTCAACTTCCCCTGTATCCTGAGCTCTCTGACTCCAGCACAGAGGTGCCCTACCATCTGAGGATCATCCTAGGAGGGGCTTCTTGTCTGGGTGCCTTGACCTGGGAAATGAGAGATTGTGGCCAGAAGCCATAAAGTCTGTATCCACAAAAAGTTGTCAGTTTTAGGGAATACCCATGTGGGCAGAGTCAGGCAGCTAGGTGTCTTGGTTGATTCAGAGCAGATGCTTCCAGGAAACTTGGTAGGAATGAAGAAGTGGAAAGCAATGTAAGGCTTCTCTCCTGCTGGTTGTTAGTGTGGTCTTCTTCCACCAGCTGTGACTTAAGCTCTTGACAGTGCAGGGGTGGACCTGTGGAGACTCTCAGTGCTCATGAAAGGAAGGCTTGCTGGTAGATAATAAAAAACATTTCTCAAATGACCATGGCATTCATCATCTGGTAAACAGAAAGATGCTTCTGCCCTAAAAGTGAATATAGCATTGTATATATTAGTGAGCCAAAATAAGATAGTAGGTTTGTGAGTAGGTAGGTAGGTAGGTAGGTAGGTAGGTAGGTAGGTAGATATGTAGTTAGGAATGTAGGTAGGAAAATGATAGATAGATAGATAGATAGATAGATAGATAGATAGACAGATAGATAGATAGGCAGATAGATAGACAGGTAGATAGTTGTTATCATGCTCTGGCAGTGAGCACTTGGTGAGAATGTTTGAAGGCACCTTGAGAATTTCCAATGGGCACACTCAGAATACCTTGGTGTGAATTGGTCTAAGAGGAGTTGGTGAGGGGAGGGGATGTGCTGCAGGGATCTTGGTGGGACAAGTGGTAAATGTTCATTGTGCGTTGTGACTAGGTGCCTGTCATCTTGCGTCCACTTGAATCCCTTCAGAGAGCACTGATTTGCATGGGTGCCTAGCCCCTGCTCAGCAGATAGTTGAGTGTCTTCTAGGATATAGAAAGAAGGATCCATGTTGAGAGTAACAGTACTCAGGAAAACTCAGGTAGTAAATAATATTGTTTTATCTGCAAAAGAAAGGAAAGCACACAAATACACCAACACCAACACCACTACCAGCAGCAGCAGCAACTACAAAATACAAGGAGTTAACCATCACTGTTCATTGACTTTCTCAGTATAAATGACCACAGTTCACCAATAAAAAGACAAAGGCTAACCGAATAGATGCTAAGAAAATTTATCCTTCAATTGCATACAAAAAATATAGCTCAACATTGAGTATAGACATTAATTCCAGGTAAACGAATGTAAAAAGATATTCCAAGCAGATGGACCAAAGGAGCAAGCTGACTTAGTCATTTTAAAATATAGTAAAACAGCTTTTAAACAAAATTAATCAAAAGAATTGGAGAAAGACACTACAAATTTCTTAAAGGAAAAAAATCACCAAAGATAACATTTCAAGTTTTAACATCTATGCCTTAAACACATGGTCAGCAACCTTTGTTAAGAAAAGTGTTTTAAAGCTAAAATCACATAACAGTTATACACTTATATTCGAAGATTTCAATAACCCATTCTCACCAGTAGACAAATTCTCAATACCAATTTAAAAAATGAGAAATATTCCAGCTAACTGACAACTTGAACATGAGTCCAGTCGATACTGAAAGAACATTCTACCAAAATACAGAAGAATATGCCTTCTGTTCAGCACCTGATGAAACTTACTTGTAAACTGAACACATATTCAGATACACTGCCAACTGCAATACATACAAGAAAACTGAGAGAAAACCATAAATCCTATCAGACCACCATGGATTATAGCTGGATATCAAGAAAACCTGAAAGAACACAAAGCTTACAAACTCATGGAAGCTGAACACATCACTATAAATGAAAAATAGCTTAAGACAAAGATAAAGGAAGACATTAGAGACTTTTTAGAATTCAGTGCAAGTGAATATGCAACATGCAGAATCTTATGGAACTCAAAGAAAATGAAAGTGGTGATAAGAAGAAAGTTCATAGCACAAAATGCCTACATAAAAAATTTGGAGAGCTCTAATGCTTGCAATTTAACAGCATGCTTTAAATTCTAGAACAGAAAGAAGTGAGCAATGACAAAAAGGATTTTGTTGATTTGAGCCCCCAGATAGTCAGTAAATTATCAAACTGGGGGCGCAAATCAACAAAATAGAAGAAGAAGAATGAAAGCATTAATGAAACTTGGGGTCGGTCCTTTTACCCTTTTTTTAGACAAGATAGTGAATCCTTTATTAAAAGATGGAGAATATACTAATGAATGAAATCTAAAATGAAAATGGGGACAAAAGAACAGACAATGAAAAAAATCTAAAGAATGGTCATGACATAGTTTTAAAAAGCCTCAATGCTATTAAACTGGAATTTCTAAAAATAATGGAAAATTTCCTCAATACCTTCCTCCTAACAAAGTTAAGTTAAACTAAGATAAACAACTTAAACTGCCTAAACATCTAGAAAAAGAGAAGTCATTACAAATCTACCACCAAAAAGAGCCCAGGGACATGAGTTTTAAGAGATAATCAGACTTTCAAAGAGGAGTTCATGAGAATACTCTTTAAAGTATTCAACAATATGGAAAAAGAAGAAACCTTAGCCAATCTGTTTTGCGAATCCATGATTAGTCAAATATCCAGTCAATACAAAGACTCAGTAACAAAAGAGAATTATAGATCAATTTTTCCTTAAAATTGAATATGCAAAAATAATTAATAAAACTAATAAAATTAGAAACACATCAAAAGATCATTCACCATGATCAATAAGGTAAACTTCATTCAAGATGTGCAGTGGTGGTTCAATATAATGTAATTATAGAGTAGAAAAAAAGTTGTAATCTTTGAGGTGATGAAAAATTCTCTGACAATATTAATCCCCACTGTATGATAAAGTTCATGGAGTGAATAAAGATACAAAGGACATACCTAAACATAATAATGTCATTTTATGGCAAACCTATAGCCAACATTAAATTAAATGGAGAGAAATTCTAATTAATTCCACTAAATCACAAACAAGACAAGGTGGTCTATTCTCTCCATATCTATATATTGTACCATCTATAACTTTAGCTAGAGCAAAAATAAATAAATAAAGAAAGAATGAAAGGAAGGAAGGTAATGTAAATTAGAAAGGAAGAAATAAAATTATCTTTATTTTGAGATGATATGATAGTAAGCACAAATGAACCAAAACTTCCCACAGGCAATTCCCAGAGTTGTTAAACACTTTGAGCAAACTTGGTGGATATGTGATTAACTGAAAAAGAAAAAGAAAAACCAGTGGCCCTCATATGTATAAATGAGTTTGCAAATGCAAACAAAACAGAGAGACATCATAAAGTTTGAAATAATTGTTAACATTTGTCACATTATTTTGTACATAATAATCTTGAGTAACTCAATGTGTGTTGGGTAAGATCATACAAATTATTTGTAGTCACAGGTTACTTTTGATATTATTGAAGGTGCTCAAAGACTACTGTAATATACAGAGTCTTTAAGAGATTACTTTATACGTATGGTAATGCTCAATCAGAGGTGTAACCTACTACCCAACCTAGCTATGTAAACTATCTTTGACTGGTGGAGACATGTGAACTTCTGCCTCCATGTCCCCTCTCTCTTTCTCTCTCTTTTTCTCTCTCATTACCTAGCTTCTCATCTACTTCATCTTCTCCTCTCCTTACTCCATCTTTTCCTCTCGGTGCTCCTTCCCCCTTAGCTCCTCCTACATATTACCCTTCCTGTTAAAATAAAACTTTTCTCACAGAATACAATTAGAGCATAATTATTCCTATTTGTACCAGTGAGGTACAAGATAGTCTTAATACCCAGTCCCTCCTCTTTTTGACTAACCAGAATCTCTGTCGTCTCTCTTGACTAAAACACTTAATTTTGAACCTGGCTTTTTCTTGGCTTTAGAATGAATGTCAGCTGAAAACCATCCACTCAGATCTTTTCTCATAAGGTAAATAGCCAGGATTGGCTATGAGTCTATAGGTCTTCAACGCCATCAGAAATCCAGAATGACTAGATTAACTGCAGTTGTGGGAAGCAATAAGCATAGCTTCTAAAACTTAGCCAATTTATAGAGACTGCTGAACACCTGGACAGCTCCTATACTACCGAACATGTCTTTGATTAACATTTAAAAAAAATTGTATAAAAGCAAAATGGAAAAGGGGGCATGGGATACGGGTTTTCTAGGGAGGGGAAATGGGGGAAGGGGTTGGTATCTGAAATGTAAATAAAATATCCAATAAAAAAATAAAAAAATTTAAAAAAAGATGCCCAAAATTATACCCAAACCCCAGAAAGATTCAATAAAGAGAATTAAAGATCAAAAAAGAGAGAGAGAGAGAGAGAGATTGATTACTTACTAGAGTTTAGTCTTCTATAAAGATATCAGAAAGTACAAGACTTTTACACACTATGTTTATAGAGTTTCTCTCATTATGACCTTTTTCATGGTTTCTAGGATGACTGCCACATGCAAAGGCTTTACCATATTGCTTATTCATAGAATTTCTCTTGAGAATGCAATCCTTTTTGTTCATAAATACATGTGTTGTGCAAAGATTTTATTACATTGATTTCAGTTATAAAATTTCTCTCCAATATGTGTTCTGCTATGTATTCGAAGATGACTGTGATATCTAAGTAGTGGAAGAAGCAAAAAGAAACTTGTTCTAAGAACTGCCTTTTGTTACCAACCTGCATTTAATCATACATTGAAACTAAGTTCAAGTACAGGTTACAAGGGGAGAGAGTACCTAACAATATCTGGCCAGTTTTCTTTATTCATGCTTGTTCCCCCAAAACACAGTGACTGCTCCTAATCATAATTTCTGTTATTCATGTTTTATTCTTCAAAATAAAATGCTTGTTCCTAACCACAAAAGAAAAAAATGGGTGTGATAGGCTAGACCATAAAACCTACATTCATTTGACATAGAGTAACAACTGAAGAAAATACTGATTGGTGGGAAATGTAGCTGTAAATTGGTCCTGATATGTGTGGTTTTCAAGTTTGGAATTTATATTCCTTTCAGGCTCAGGGTGGGGGTAGGGTGGGGTGATGCACCTAAGCTTCTGAGTATATTTTTTTGGTCCTGATTAATCAGTACTGAATTGACTACAAAAAGTTCTTATTCTTATACTATCCTGGTGTTTGAATTGTGTTGGATCTCAGTGGCCCCCATAACATAAAGATTTTACCAGATTGCTAACATTCACAAGGTGTCTTTCCACTATGCACAGGTTCATAATGATGAAGAATATAACGGTGTGCAGAGGCTTCAATATACTAAATATATTTAGAAGGTTTCTTTCTAGTACATTATTATTTCTTGATAATGAAGACTACAGAATTGGGCAAAGGCATGGGCATATTAATGCACTCACAGGGTGTCTGTCTTAGCATTTCCATGGCTATAAAGAGACTTCATAAATAAAGCAACTCTTATAAAAACAAATACTTAATTGCTGCTGGCTTACAGTTTCAGAGATTTAATTTATTATCATAGCAGATAGCATGGCAGGCATGCAAGAAGACATGATGCTGGCAAAGAAGCTGAGAGTTCTGCTTCTAGATATGAAGGCAGCCAGGAAGAGACTGTCTCCCAGGGAGCTATTAGGAGGGTCCATTCAGCACTGGGTGGAACTTCAAAGCCCCCACACACAGTGATGCACTTTCTCCAACAAGGCCACATGTTATAATACTGCCACTCCCTGAGCCAAGCATAATTATACTACCACATATCACAGCTTGACCCCTTTATGCTTGTTTAAACACATGAATGTATGAGGACCATATTTAAAAATAGCATAATTCAAAATACATGAAGTTCAAATTTTAAAAATATCCTCATCTTCTATAGCAGTTTCAAAATGTTAAGTGTCTCAAGTACAAAGTCTCTTTCGAGTTTTATACAATCATGTAACTGTAATTCCCTATATCTTCAAAAACAAATAGTACATCATATACATCCAAATTTACAGGACATACTTCACCATTTTTAAATGCCATTGTGAGGAAATACTGCGCCAAAAGAAGACCAAATGCCAACAAGGCAATCTCCAAAACACTGCATCTTCATGTCTGATGTCAAAGTGTTCTTGACAACACCAACTTCTTCCTGCTTTGGTCACTGCAGCACAATTCTTTCTCTTTGGCTGGTTTTATTCCCTGAAACAGTTTTCCTGAGCAGGTATCCCACAGCTCTGGAATGTCAAAATATTAGGGTTTCAAAGGTAACTTCAATATTACAGCTTCTTGTTCCAGTATCTGGGATCCACACAGGATCTTCTGTGCTCCTCAAAAGAGATCTGGTCACTTCACCAGATCTTCCATCTATAGCACTCTAGGTTCTGCTTGACTCCACTTTACTGCTGCTGCTGTTTTTTCTGCTCATCTCATGGGACTGACATCTTCAATATACTGGATTCTTCTGCTGTAATTAAGATTTACTGCATTGCTCCCATGCACTCCCTTCACAGGGCCAAGACTTAGCTGCTCTGCATGGTAGATTCATTTATACCTTCGTAACCAATACCAGCTGGGTGATTCTCACACATGATCAACTCCCAGGTGCACAACAAGGTACAACCTTGTCTATCTCTGGAACACAGCTTCTTTGTCCTCTCAGAAAACACTTCTGAGAAGATTTCACCTCAGTGATGCTGGTTTCTTCTTCATCACCACCAATTTTCTAACTACAGCTAACCAGCATCAATCGTCTCAGTCGTCCCTTCTATTCTTTCCTCTAAAAGCAGAGCCACATGGACAAAGCTGCTGAGTTCTTCTGCTTGCTGGGGCTGGAACATGGCCCCTTCTATTACACCATCACCAGCTTTCTATTTTTCAACAACTTCACAGCCTAAGCTTGGCTTTCCTTGAACTTGCTCTGTAGATGAACCTTGAACTGGAAGATCTGTCTGTCTCTGTCTCCTGAATGCTGGGATAAAAGGTGTATAACACTTTGCCTGGACCTAAGCTTTTGTTTACCTAAAACATGTTCTGTACCAGGAGGACCAGAATCGGAGATCTGCTTGATGCTCATCTCCTGGGATTTAAGGCAAGTACCACCATGCCTGGATCTAAGTACATCTTTTAGATTTTAAATTGAAAACTCAGCATAGTTATCACAATCTGTACCTTGTCAATTTGACACATACTTGTATCTCCTTATGTCCACATAACAACAATAATTAGTTAATAATAATGCCTAATATTATACAGTTCTCACTCATACAATTTCACATCCATATGTTTAGGTGGATGGAATCTTGCCATAATATCACCATTTCTTTAATACCATTGTGTATCTTTGATCACAGGATATAGCTTCATTCAACTTCCTGGTGAAATTTTCTCTTTGACCCTAACATTTTTTATTTTACCTTTCTAAGTTTACTAAGCATGATCAAAACAATCACCATGAGAGTAAACACAGGCCAAAAGGCTATGCTTGGCTTTCCTGAGACTTCTTTTGTCAATGCAATTAACAAAATAAACCTCTTTACCTTCAGATGAGAGCAAAACACAGCAACATTCTTCAGGAAAACATTATAAAAATTATACACAAAATTCAATCCACCCTTAGTACATATGTGTTCTACTAGCATGGCACATTAAGTTCCACTTAATTCATGTACTAATCCAAAGTCTAAAACTCCACATTGCTTCAAACAAAAGCATGGCCAGGCCTACCAATAATACTTAAGTCTGGGGTACCAACTTCTGTCTCAGAATTTCCATTGCTAAGAAGAGACACTGTGACCAAGGTAACTGTTTTAAAGGCAAATATTTATTTGGGTCTGTCTAACACTTTCAAATGTTTGGTTCATTATCAACATAGCAAGAAGAATGGCAGCCTGCAGGCAGCCATGATGCTGAAGGAGCTGAGAGTTCTGCATTTTCATGAGAAGGCATCCAGCAAAATAGTAGGAGAGTCTATTTTGTACTGGCCAGAATTCCAAAGACCCTCACTCTAGGAATTCAATCTTTCAAAACAGTAATATCTACTCTAACAAGGCCAAACATACTAATATTGTCACTTCTTAGGGCCAAATATATTCAAATCACCACAGTTTATTTCTACTATGAACTCTTTAATGCATTTAAATACAATTAGGACATGCAGACGCTTTACCACATTGATTACTTTCAGAAGGTTTCTGTCTAGTATGTGTTGATGTTTGTATTCCGAGAATACTGTGGCATGTAAAGGATTTTGCAACTATAGGACATTCACAAGATTCCTTTCCAAATCGTGTTATTTTATGTCTTTGGATACTACAGTGATATGCACAGGCTTTTCAGCATTTGTTACATTTGTAAGGTTTCTCTAAAGTGTCTGTTCCTTTAAGTATTTGGGGACTATATTGTCATGCAAAGTATTTATCTCTTTCAAAACATTCATGCAGTTTCTCTACAGTATGGGTTCTTTTATGTATCAGGCAATGACTGCAACATGCAATGGCCTAATATACTGATTACATTGAATTACTCTCCTGAATGTGTTCTATTATGTAGTCACCAATAAAGGTGAATTTCCAAAGATGTTACTAGTGATTACATTTATAAGGCTTCTCTCCAGTGGGATTTCTTTTGTGTATGTGTAAAGAATTATGACATGCAAAAGCTTTACCACATTGTTAATACTCAAGCAGCTTTCTCTCTTGTATGTAATCTTTTATGTCACTGCAGATGACTGACTTACAAATGCTTTACATCACTGATTACACTCGTAAGGTTTCTTTCCTGTACATGTTCTTTTATAATAATGGAGACTCTAAAGTTGTAAAATGTCTTTACCACATTGATTACATTCATAAACTTTCTTCTAATATGGGATCTTTTATGCTTTCGAGACTAGTGGGACATGCAAAGGCTTTAGTACATTGATTACATTCATCGTTCAGTCCAATATGGGTTCTTTTATGTTTTGGGGAAAAAATTTTATGGAAAGGCTTTTACCACAATGAATACATTCATAGGTTACATTACAATAAGGGTTCTTTTATGGTTTTAGAGACAAAAACTTTGTGAAAAAATTTTACCATGTTAATTACATTCATACAGTTTCTCTCTAGTATGTGATCATTTATGTCTTCGGAGACTTCTCAGTTTTAAATGGGTGTATCCACACTGATTATATAACTATGGTTTCTCTCTGGTATGGGTTCTTCTATGATATTGCAGATGACCTTTTGTGTAAAGCTTTTATCACATTGATTACATTGATAAGGTTTCTCTCCAGTATGTATCCTTTTATGATACTTGAGAAGACTGGATCTTGCAAAGGCTTTACCACAGTGATTACATTCACAGGGTTTCTCTCTAGTATGTGTTCTTTTATGACTTTGCAGACTACTGTAAAATGAAAAGGTTTTACCACATTGATTACATTCATAAGGTTTCTCTCCAGTGTGTATTCTTTTATGACTTTGGAGACTACTGTGACACGAAAAGGCTTTACCACATTGATTACATTCATGAGGTTTCTCTCCAGTATGTGTCCTTTTATGATATTGGAGAAGACTGGATCTTGCAAAGGCTTTACCACATTGATTACATTCATAGGGTTTCTCTCCAGTATGTGTTCTTTTATGACTTTGGAGATTACTGTAAAATGAAAAGGCTTTACCACATTGATTACATTCATAAGGCTTCTCTCCAGTATGTGTTCTTTTATGACTTTGGAGACTACTGTAAAATGAAAAGGCTTTACCACATTGATTACATTCATGAGGTTTCTCTCCAGTATGTATTCTGTTATGATATTGGAGATGACTGGGTCTTGCAAAGGCTTTACCACACTGATTACATTCATAGGGTTTTTCTCCAGTATGTGCTCTCTTGTGACGTTGGAGACTACTGTGACATGAAAAGGCTTTACCACATTGATTACATTCATAAGGTTTCTCTCCAGTATGTGTTCTTTTATGTCGTTGGAGAGTACTGTGATATGAAAAGGCTTTACCACATTGATTACATTCATAAGGTTTCTCTCCAGTATGTGTTCTGTTATGTCTTTGGAGACTACTGTGACATGAAAAGGTTTTACCACATTGATTACACTCATAAGGTTTCTCTCCATTATGTGTTCTGTTATGATTTCGGAGACTACTGTGACATGAAAAGGCTTTACCACAGTGATTACATTCATAAGGTTTCTCTCCAGTATGTGTTCTTTTATGAAATTGGAGACAATTGGATTTTGCCAAGGCTTTACCACATTGATTACATTCATGTGATTCGTATCCCGTATGACTTCTTTCATATCTGCAACAATAATGGGCACATGTGAAAGACTTACAACATTCATAAGCCTGATCAATCATTTTACTAATATGAATAAATTTTACAGTTGGTCTAATAATAAAGAACACTCAGATCTTAAGGTTTTATCACTTTGATGTTCACAGTTGTACTTGCTCACTGTGGGTTGCTTTACCTCTTTGAAAATACCTGTGATGGTAAGAGCACTTATTACATGGCTCACATTTATAGCATCTTTTTTCTATATGAGATTTCTATATGACATATTTCACATGTCAGAAGAAATATGGAACAACTAAGAGTATTACAACACTGATTGCATTCTTAGATTTTTCTGTAGTGTGCATCACATCACAGCAGCAGTGTGAACCAGGATGAACAGAAGAATTTCCAAATTTCTAGTACCCTTAGAGATATTCTGCAGTATGACTTTGGGGATGTTCCCAGTAAAGTCAGAAAAGCAATTAATTGCAAATACCTATCATATTCAGAAAGTCTATCAAAGGCAGGATACTACATATCATTTCATTGTTCTGAAATAGATAGAGGTACATTGTTCCTTTTAATATACCTAGGCTCACATGTTTTCATCCATTCTGACACTTGACATACCCATTAAAAAGAAGGACAAATAAAAGGTTTCCACATTGAATGCACACACATTGAATTTTTGTTCATTGTAGATATGATTAATGTTTCTTCAGGACAACATTCTTGACTTTCATAAACTGACCTCACTATAAACTTAATAATTTCACTACAATAATATGAGTATCACCAACTTTATCATGGAATATTTGCTTATTAGAATGTTATAGATACATGTTTATACTATTCAGTGTGCAACATCTAAATATTATGAGACTGTACAAATTGGTAGTTATGCAACATAGCTCTAATGGAGATACAAATCAAATAAAAAAATCTGTTAACACATTGTTTCCTTCTCTCCTTTCTTATAGAATTGACTTATAAACACACATCAGATAACTGACATTGAGGTACATAATTTTGGGAGAATATTATAATCATAGCTACAATAAAAGGACTGATACTTTACGCATGTGCTTTCCTTTAGAGCTTCCCGATCATAGTAAGATTTACTCACAGGCTTATTTGTATTAGCTTAAACATTAAAATTACCTTTCATGACTTCTAGAAGTTTGATGTTTTTCTTCAATATGATCGTCTTCCAAATTATAGCCTAAAACACAGTACTAGTAAATGAATGATATGGTATTGGAATTAGGTAGAATTCAAGTTACTCTAAATTTTCGCAGCAATGAACTTAATTTATTCAACTCAATATTACTTGGTCTTTATTGAAATAAGAGATGATCATCAGTAACCAAGAAATATTTTCCCTTATTTTGAAAAGCAAAAGAAAATTCACAGTCTTACCTATAGCAGTGAGGTTCCAGTAGGTCTCCAGCATCACATCTTTGTAGAGACTCTTCTGGGAAGGATCCAGCAAATTCCACTCTTCCTCAGTGAAGTTCACATGCACATCATCACAAGTCACTACATCCTAATATATCACACACATGTGTACAACACAAAGCCTTATACTGACATCACTACAAAGTAAATGTATGTTTCCTAGACAATATAATTATATAATTCAGGTGATTCCACCACTTATTTGCTGACACAAAATTATAATATAATCACCATGTCATTTTAGAAGGAATTCAAAATATAAGGTCCACCTGTGTCACTCCTGAACCCTTTCAATAGGATATAGCCTTGCAACACAAATGGCAATTGAGAGGGATATGCAGGGGGAAACAGATCAACAGAACTGAGCACACATCTGAAAAATTATATCAAAAATTACTAACTACAAAAATGATGAGCAAGCTGCATATATTTACTCATGTCTTTAATCACAGAGGTACAGGCAGGTGTATGTCATTGAGTTTCAGGACACCAAAATTTCCATGTTTAGAACCTCACTCTGCTACAAAAATATACCAGGAATCAAAAATGATTGAACTCAGTTCTTTACTGAAGTGCCTGCACAGATGTAGTGAGGTGAACCGGTTTAAACAACAGCATTAATAAATTTTACTAAAAGAGGAATGCATCTTTAGACAGTTAAAAAGAGACAGATGAAAATATTAGTAATGTATATGTTGATTAGAAATAAAGAACATAGTTTAGGAGTTATAGCTCAGGAGATGAAAGCTCTTGCTGGTCTTCCACATAATGGTGGTCAATTTCTAGCATACACATGTGGACCAACACCTGTCCATTTCTTCAAGATCAGGAGTTCTAAGGCCATCTTCTGACAACAGTAAAGATGAGGCACACATTCATATTCATGCACACACATATAATACACTTATTTATACAAAAATTTCCCAACAATCACCAGAGTTAGGCAGAACATCAAACACCTGCAATTCAGTGAATCTGAAGCATTAGATAATATTGATGACATGAGCATAAGCCATCTGGAGAAATAGAATATAGCCTAAATATTTGGCCGAATTTCAAAATGAAAGACGTGGATGAAGAGCAGCACAAAAGCATGTGCTTATTGAACAAAAACATGTCAGGTGCCTTATGCGGTTTCTATATCTACAATCAGGACAGCAAGTGCTTCACAGAGAAATTTAGTCTAGAAAACAAAAACAGAATGAAGAAAGTTAAAAATATAAAGCTACTAGGTTTGCAAAATAGCATAGCATTGAATAGCAAATATGTGCAGAATATTTTCTGTGATTTAGGGACAGAGTCCAAATGGGGAATGTATGGGAGCATGAGAAGAAAGATGAAGGATCAGATTCAACCACAACACTGGAGATACCCAGTACAAAATTTGTCCTTTCTAAGAGAAATGCAGAGATAAAGCTGGAGCAGAGACTGAAGGAATGGCCAATGAAAACTCATTCAATTGAAGACACACATTACAGACAAGCTTAAATCCATGACATTATTAAAGATACTCCATTGTGCTCCCACACAGGAGGCTTGCATAATTAGCCATTGAGAGGCTCCACCCAGCAGCTGACTGAAGCAGAAGCGGAGATCCAGTCAAAACTTTCTTGGATTTTGGTAACTCTGATGGAAACATTGGGGAAAGGATTGAAGAACCTGAAGAGGATAGGAACTCCACAGGAAGACCAACAGACTCAACTAACCTTGACCCTTGGGGACATTCAGAGACTGAGCCACAAACAATAACACAAACAGGCTGGACAAAGGACCCTGGCCCATAAGTAGCAGATGTGCAGCTCAGTCTTTATGATGGTCCTCCAACAACTGTAGCAGAAGCTGTCCCTAAAGCTGCTGTCTATCTTTGGAATCGGTTCCCTTAACTGGGCTGCCATGTCTGGCATCACAGGAGAAGATGCACCTAACCCAATAGAGACATGATACACTACCATGGATACCCAGGGGCCCACACCCTCTCAAGGGACAAACAGAAGATATAAGAGGGACTCTGTGAAGGCAGGTGACCTAGAGTAGGGACTCCACTAATTTCATAGCTATTTCATTTATAACAATTTGAAACTGGAAAGAATCCAGATGTCCCTCAACCAAAGTATGAATATAGAAAATGTGGTTCATTTACAAAAGGAAAAACTATTTAGCTATTAAATACAAGGACATCATAAATTTTGCAGGCATATGGATACAGCTAGAAACTATTATTCAGAGTCAGATAACCCAGACCTAAAAGCACATGCATGTATGTACTCAATTACAAATGTATAATAACCATGAAGTAGAGGAAACCCACACTACACTTCATAGACTCAAAGAAGCTATACAAGAAGGAAGGCCCAAAGGAACATGGTTGAATCTCGCTAAAAAAAGGGAATAAAGGAATCATAGGAGGCAGATGGAAGAGAGAGAACTGGATGGGAGAGCAGATAAGAAAGAGGAATCAGGGAGAACCAGGAACAGGTGTGGTGAGAGACACGAGAGGGCCAGACGGGGAATATGAATCAAAATCTGCAGCTGGCTGGGGGAAGGGGTTACATTTTGGATGTGTCAGAGACCACAAATTGCACAGCAACAAGGAGTCTATGTGGTCGATCTTAGCTGAGATGCATAGCAGTTAGATATGGACGCTGAAGAGACTACATCTACACTCAGGCAGGACCCCCAGTGGAGATTTAGGGACACCAACCAATTTAAAAACCTTTCTACCAAAAATTTGTCCTGTCCACAAGAACACAATCTATAACATAGATTGTGCACAGCAGCAAAATAACCCTTTGATACCATTTTGTTGTTGTTGTTGTTCTAACTTGCTACTCTGTGCTGTGATTGAATCCTCGAAGAAAAAGCATCTCAGGTAATAAATGTTTGTTTTACATGGTTCTGTCAGATCACAGTCCATTATTTTGGGAGCTTAGATTAGAAACTGAAGGCAAAAAGCATGGATAAACACTGTCTCCTGGCTTGCTCTCTTCCTTGGTCACTGTCGAATGCTCAGCCTGCTCTCTCATTCAGCCCAGGACTAATTGCTTAGGGATATTGTCACCCTCAGTGGAAGAGCCATCCTAATCAATCATCAACACTATCTCTCACAGACATAGCAACCAGCCAATCAGATGAGGGCACGCCGTCAATTGAGGCTCCTTCAGATGACCGAAGCTCTGAAATGCTGAGAACTGAAAACAACTGACACAGACACAATAATAAATGAGGAAGTTGTAACAACCTCAAAACCAATGAGCTAACCATATCAATTACACGAGGCTAGGCCACCCCACCAGGGACTTAGAGTTGTGGCACAGCAAGGACAAAACAGGGAGGGCAACTGGCTCAGAGCAGGGAAGAATACACTGGAATGTGGAGCTCAGAGGCTGTGCTGACCTGGGCTGAGTGTCTTTAACCCTGGGTCCCAAGGAAGTGCAACCAAAGAGGTGGTTAAAACTGCTGGGAGGTGAAGAGAGAAGCACATTGCCCCATAGTTCTGAAAAAAACACCCCTAAAGGACAGGAGCTCTGATCCAAGGAAGATATTCTAAATTTGTTAGAATCAATGAAGAATGACCTTTCATCTTGTGACAGCTCCAAGTTCAAAACTACAAAGTCATATAAACTGGGCAGAGGGTAGTTCAGGAGGGGAAAAATGAGGTCTTTGTCTTTCCTCCCTGTAAAACAAGGTAGGCAGAGCCTGATTTTGCCCTGGATGCTGTCTTGAAGAGCTCTCTGTCATGAACTATTCAGTGGGTCTAGGTCCTGTTGTTAAGAATTTAACCACAGGTGTGGAGCTAGTAACCAAATTGATTATGGTGGAGTATGTCTCATTTCCTCAGTCAGAGAATAACAAAGTGCCACACACAAAATAGACAGCCACAAGGGTGTGGTAAAGACTACCCAGCATATTCTTCCACTTAGACAGAGGAGAAAATGAAGACAGGATGGCAGCTATGAGTTCTATAACAGGGCTCCAAGTCTCCAGCCTTGCCAAAAATAAAAATCAGAGGCACACTATCCACTATACCAGGTTCTGGAACATCACTGAAGCACTTTGGGGCTATGACTCTTCAGCGTATCCATTATAGCAGGGTTCCATGTTCAATTTAGTCATCTCCCTCCATATATACTCAAGAAAAATATGAAAACCAAGCCACACAGACACAAATCTGGTAGAAAAGCCACTGACAAAAAGAAGAAGAAGAAGAAGAAGAAGAAGAAGAAGAAGAAGAAGAAGAAGAAGAAGAAGAAGAAGAAGAAGAAGAAGAAGAAGAAAAAACATGGTGCATCTTAAACACTGGCCTTTCAATCCTATAGTTGGGAGTCCTGAGGGTCTTACAGTTCCAGTCACTGCACTAAGATGTTATGTCCAAGTCACAAAGACCCCAAAGACCAACAAGGAGCTTACTGCAATGCAAACACATGGAGGTCTTTATTATGAGCTCTGTAATAAGAATTCTCACCAGTCAACCTCAGATGAGACTGAAACTTTGAGACCAAGTCTAGGGGTGCTGGGTATTTATTGCAGTTAGAGCAAGATTGGGGCATTAACATACAGGTCAGCAACTTATTACTTTAAAAACTTCATGTCTGGCATAATCTGCAGGAACTAATCAAGGGGGCAAACCCATCTGACAACCATGATGGATAGGCTAACTTTTTTTTCTGTAAGGTGTATTAGTTATCTATATGTAGCTTAACCCTGCAGCTGTACCTTGACTGGCTGTTGACAAGAGGGGGGTTTCATAGGATGTTTGCCCAAGTGGACTTTGTGCACTCTCAAAAACAGAACTGACTGGGCTTTACAAACTCATCTTTGTGCCTGAGGTCCTTATTATTGAAAGATACTCCTGTTCAACCAAAAGCCATGGCAATAAAAGGTACTGCGTCCAAAGACCTACCTCACTATCTGTTACTGCAGATCCTAATATCAGTTGCACTTACTTTGAGACAGAATATAAGTGGAAGTTGCCTGCCCCCTGTGCATGCCTCTTATAGGTAAGATAGACAATCCCCACCTGCCCTTCCTTTCCTGCCTCATCCCTGTGTCTCAGCCCCACTTGGGCAGACAGTCCCAGTTCAACCACATGCTTTACCTGCCAGGACACAAGGTAAGCTTTCTAGAGATTTACCACACTATTTGTTATCCTAGATGCAATGATCACAGTTTCTCCTAGCACTGTACTAAACACCAGAGGCAGCTTTAACTCTGTCCTGACTATGTCTCCGAGTGGATTGCTAAGATCATCTCTTCAGGCCCACCTCTTCTCTCCGCTCCCAACATTAGCAAGGATTCCCTCTTGAGGACACCCACCAAACATGTCAGTAAAAGAGGCAACAGTCAGGCAACTTTCTCTGTAAACCCAGACATCAAATAGTGACCCAGGAACAAAACTCCCACACAAGCAAGAGACATCCAGAAAACAGTACCTAAATTAATAATCACTTCAAACCCAGAGGCCTAGACACTAGCATAGGAATATAATGAATAATAATCAGGAAAATATGTCACCAAGAATTCCAAGCTATCCTATCACAGCAGGTCCTGAGAAATGAAAACATGCAACAGATAATGGTACAAAAGAGGTTGTTTGGGGGAAGGGAGATGAGTGAGAACCTGGGGAAGGGATAGAGGCACAGAAGAGAAGCAGCAGACAGGCACACAGACAGAGATAAGAGAGAGCCCTGAGAGTAGAGAAAAAGAATAGAGGGGGCATATTCAGAGAACAGGGACAGGGAACAAACATAGAGAGCTGCTGGAGCTGGTGGTCCATGTATATAAAGCACACCTGACAACAAGAGCAGGTGATGGAGGCAAAAACTGACTTAAGCAGTTGCTAAGTCCCTAAGAGCAGGCCATTGAAATTGTTGTGCACTGACAACCACAGAAGTAAGACTCACCCACAGAACAGGAAACAAAGGGAAAGTCTCAGACATTATAGATGAATAGGACAAAATGGAAACGTCGGTCAAAAAAAAAAAAAAATGAGGATTCTAAACATTTTCTGGCCCTAAACAACCAGTAATTCTGAAACATATGAGAAGGGAAAAACTACACATGACTGGAATAGAAGAAGAATATCAGCCAAAAGGTCTAGAAAATATTTTTAATGAAATTATAAAGGAAAATTGTTTTTAACCAAAGAAGATGCCTGTTAATGAATAAGAAGCATCCAAAACACCCAACAGATCAGAGGGAAAAAAATGTCCCTTTACCACATAATAAACACTAAACAAAAAAAGCAATATAAAAAACTGCTGTAGAGTGAAAAATTATAAAAATCATTTTATAAAATATATATAGGCTTTTCTTTAGGCCTCACTTTAAAGGGCATGAAAAATTTTCTCTGAAGCAATCTAAAAATGTAGACTGGTCGGTTTCAGGAACCAGCTAACCACAAAGAGAGGAATGCAAGTCATCTAGGTGTTGCGAAACTAGTGACCATGATGACACGGCAGGGCCTTGTCCAGAGCAACTGAGAAATAGTTGAACAAGTGACAGGACAAGGCCACCATGACAGGCAAGGCCACAGTGACAGGGCAAGACCACATTTTGGAGAAGAATGAGTATACAGAGTGTTTTCCACATGACCCTGACTCACTTAGGTTGGGTTCCTCTGGAATTTTCTGCTATTTTTATGTTATGTTTCCTTGGTAACCCCTTTGCCGCCCCTTGGTTTGTGATTCTGCTCTATATAAACCCTCCACTCCCAGCCCATGAAGTCGACACTCTTCTGCCCCTGTGTGGGCCAAGAGTCTCGGCCTCCGTCAACTGACCCCGAAATATACCTCTTGCTGTTGCATCAAGAATGGTGTCTTGTGAGTTACTGGGGTGGCCGCAAATTCCTGAGGCTTGAGGGAGGTCCTACCTTCCTCGGGGGGTCTTACACTGCAACAGAAAAAAAATTAACAAAACTAAACAAACAAAACAAAAACAAGTAATGTATGAAAGCAGATCTATTAGATTTATGCTTGTATTCTAAATGTATACTATAAAAGACAAAAGGGTTTGAACACATGTACTGCAAATTCAAAGAAATCACATATTTCTACAGGAAAGCAACGGGTCTGAATGTTTTGGGCCGATTCAGCCATGATAGTGATGTTACTTAGAGGTCACACCCTGATCAAACAAACAAGTGAGAAGCATCAGCAGGGACGTCACAGGTGGTCACATCTGGCTAATGCTTCCCATGCAGCCCCAGAGAGGACCCAACACCCCAGCTCCCACTGCTCAGCCGCCTGCCCTTACCCATTGTGGGCAGTGATACTGTGCTCACCATGACTCAATTTTAGAGCTTCCCTGAGGTCTCCACAAAGCACCTGACAGCAGAGCTGAGAGCAAGGCACAGATGACCATTCAAGCTTATACAGCCACCGAGTGCTTGCAGAATGGCACCCAGAAGAACCGCCTCCTTGTCTGATTGGCAGGTTTGCCTGTGAGTCACGATTGGCCAGTGAGTCTTACCACTCCTCAAGGGTAAAGTGTGCTTCTGGAGCAGGGTCAGACCTTTTCCAAATCTCAGGAGTAGTTTTCACACCACTACCATTTGTTTGTGTCTTTAAATTAGAATCTTACCCACTAAGCTCTGGGGGAGAACCCACCATTCCAGCTCTGTCTGTTCAGCTGACTGCTCCTCCCCTCTGAAAGCAATGATCTTACACTTACCAGGACCTGACTCCAGACCTTACCTGAGCTTCCCTCATATACTTGCTTTTTACTTCCTGTAATCAAGGTGAATAGCTTTTATAGACAATATATGCTCCTCCGCACAGTAGGCCTGACCCACTATAAACTTGGCTGCTTGGTCCTTCCTCTCTTTTGATCTCTTGCTCTCTTGCCCTCTTTTTCTCTTAGGCTCTTCCCTTCCCCCATCTCTCTCCACATGCTCATGCCCGGCCTCTACTTCTCTACTCTCTGCCTCTTTCTGCCTCTACTACCCTCTTAACTCCCCTCCCCATGTCCTGAATAAACTATATTCTATACTATACTGTCTTGTGGTGGGTTGCTCCTGGGGAAAAGCTGCCTCAGCATGAGGCATGGTACCTCTGGGGGAAGAAATACCTCAGCAGGAGGCATGAGCCTGCTAAGACATCCCCTTCCCCCACACCTTTCTACACACCCATAGAACACATTCCATCTCTCTCTTAAGAGAGGTAACTATGGGGAGGAGCATATCTGACTGTCACCAGGTAATGGTGAGGTAGGGTCATAGACTGAATGCTAACACCATTAACATTAAAGAGGGATTTTAGGAAACAAGAGTCTTGTTTTGTGGCTTCCTGCTGGTCTCAAGGAAACTGCAGCTCCCTTTCACCAGATGATAGGTATCAATCAACCCTAAAGAAAAGCCAGAAAGAAAGGAAGGTAATGTAAATTAGAAAGGAGGAAATAAAATTATCTTTATTTGCAGATGATATGATAGTAAGCACAAGTGAACCAAAACTTCCCAAAGGCAATTCCCAGATCTGATAAACACTTTCAGCAAACTTGTTGGATACAGGATTAACTAAAAAAGAAATGGAAAAACTAGTGGCCTTTGTATGTAAAAATGAGTTTGCAAGAGCAAACGAAATAGAGAGACATCATAAAGTTTGAAGTGACTGTTGACACTTGTCACATTTTTTTCTACATAATAAATAACCTTGAGTAACTGAATGTAAGTGTGTTGGGTAAGATCATACAAATTATTTGTCATCACAGATTACTTTTGATATTATTTAAGGTGCTCAAAGACTACTGTAATATACAAAGTCTTTAATAGATTGATTACTTACTAAAGAGTTTAGTCTTCTATAAAGATATCAGAAAGTAAAAGACTTTTACACATTGACTACATTTACAGGGTTTCTCACATTATGACTTTTTCTCAGGTTTTTAGGACTAATGCCACATGCAAAGGCTTTACCACATTGCTTATGAATATAATTTCTCTTGAGAATGAGATCCTTTTGTTCATAAATAAATGTGTAAAGTTTTTATTACATTGATTTCAGTTATAAAATTTCTCTCCAATATGTGTTCTGCTCTGTAATCGAAGATTACTGTGATATGTAAATGTTGGGAAGAAGCAAAAAAAAAAAAAAAATCGTTGTAAAACTGCCTTTTGTTACCAACCTGCAATTAATCATACATTGAAACTAAGTTCAAGTACACGTTACAAGGGGAGAGAGTACCTAACAATATCTGGCCAGCTTTCATTATTCATGTTTGTTCCCCCAAAACACAATGACTGCTCCTAATCATAATTTCTGTTATTCATGTTTTATTCTTCAAAATAAAATGCTTGCTCCTAACCACAAAAGAAAAAAAAAGGGTGTGATAGGCTACACCATAAAACCTACATTCTGTATCATTTGACATAGAGTAACAACTGAAGGAAATACTGATTGGTGGGAAATGTAGCTGTAACTTGGCCCTGATATGTGTGATTTTCAAGTTGGGAATCTATATTACTTTCAGGCTCAGGGTGGGGGTGGGGTGGGGTGATGCACCTAAGCTTCTGAGTATATTTTTTTTTGGTCCTGATTAATCAGTACTGAATTGACTACAAAAAAATCCTTATCATTCTTACATTGTCCTGGTGTTTGAATTGTGTTGGATCTTAGTGGACCCCATAACGTAAAGGCTTTACCAGATTGCTAACATTCATACAGTTTCTCTCCAGCATGCATAGTTTGATAATGATGAAGACTATAGAGGTGTGCAAAGGCTTAATTATACTAAATATATTTATGTTTCTCTCTAATACATTATTATTCCTTGATAAAGAAGACTACAGATTTGTGCAAAGTCTTGGCCATATTAAATACACTCACAGGTTGTCTGTCTTAGCATTTCCATTGCTGTGAAGAGACTTCATAAATAAAGCAACTCTTATAAAAACAAATACTTAATTGCAGCTGGATAACAGTTTCAGAGATTTAATGTATTTTCATCATAGCAGCAAGCATAGCAGCCATGCAAGAAGACATGATGCTGACAAAGAAGTTGAGAGTTCTGCTCCTTGATCTGAAGGCAGCCAGGAAGAGACAAGATGTCTTCCAGGGAGTTAGTAGGAGGGTCCATTCAACACTGGGTGGAACTTCAAACCAACCACCACAGTGATGCACTTCCTCCAACAAGGCCACATCTCATAATAGTGCCACGCCCTGAGCCAAGCATATTTATACTACCATATTTCACTGCCTGGCCCCTTTATGCTTGTTCAAACACATGAGCATATGGGGACCATGTTTAAAAATAACATAATTCAAAATACATGAGGTTCAAATTAAAAACTCTCCATCATCTATAGCATTCTCAAAATTCACAATACTTTCTCTTTGGCTGGTTTTATTCCCTGAAATTGTTTTCCTGAGCAGGTGCCCCCACAACTCTGGAATCTCTACATATTAGGCTTTCAAAGGTAACTTCAATATTACAGCTTTTTGCTCCAGTATCTGGGATCCACACATGATCATCTGAGCTCATCAAAAGAGATTGGGTCACTTCACTACCTATTCCCTCTGTAGCACTCTAGCTTCTGGCTGACTGTGCTCAACTGCTGCTGTTCTTTCTGCTCATCTCATGGGATTGACATCTTCAATATGCTGGGTTCTTCTGCTGCAACTAGGATTCACTGTGTTCCTCGCATACACTGCCTTCACGGTGCCAAGCCTTAGCTGCTCTGCATGACAGATTCTTTTATGCCTTCAAAACCAATACCACCTGGGTGATTCTCACACATGATCAACTCCAGGTGCACAACAAGGTACAACCTTGGCTATCTCTGGAACACAGCTTCTTTGTCCTCTCAGAAAACACTTCTAAGATTTCACCTCAGTGATGCTGGTTTCTTCTTCTTCACCACCAATTTTCTAACTACAGCCAACAAGCATCAACTTTCTCAGTAGTCCCTTCTATTCTTTCCTCTAAAAGTAGAGCCACATGGACAAAGCTGCTGAGTTCTTCTGCTTGCTGGGGCTGGAACATGGCCTTTTCTATTACACCAACTTTCTAATTTCAACAACTTCACTGCCTAAACTCGGCTATTCTTGAACTTGCTCTGTAGATGAACCTTGAACACAAATATCTGTGTGTCTTTGTCTCCTGAATGCTGGGATAAAATGTGTGTCACACTTTGCCCATAACTAAGCTTTTCTTTATTTAAAACTTGTTCTGTACCAGGATGACCAGAATCAGAAATCTGCTTAATGCTCATCTTCTGGGATTTAACACACGTACCACCATGCTTGTACTTAAGTATTTTATTTTAGATCATAAAATAAAAACCAAGAATAGTAATCACAGTCCATCAATGGTTAGTTTCACACATACTGGTGACCCTTGTGTCAACATGAAAACGATAACCAGGTGATAATAATGCCCAACACGATACAGTTCTCCTTTCTACAAGTCTGGGGGTGTCTCCACAGGTCCAACAGTCAAGGTACCTTGAAGCAGCTCTAGTCATGCCCCTGCCTCAGATTCAAAGGCACCACCTCCTGTTCACAGGCAGTCCAAGGCTTCCGCTTCCACTCACCCCCAGCCCGCCAGCCATGGTACCTGGAAGCTCCGGTCATTCCGCCGTTTCTGGAGGCACTGGCTGCGTGACGGACGATCTGATCGCTCCGCGAATTCTGTGACATCAGAAGGAGCGATCTGATCGCTCCGCGAATTCTGTGACATCAGAAGGAGCCCGCTGAAGCCACCAGGACCGTGGTGCTCCTGCCGGATACCGGCAGTGGCTGGGGGCAGGTGGTGCAGTCTCCAAACTGCGCCTGTGGGCCGGTCCCGATTCTTCATGGGAAATGTAGTCTCTGACTGGCCACCATCTTAGATTGAGTTCTCGCGTATGCGCAGTTAGTCCTCAGTCCACCATCTTGGCCCGAAGCCTCATGGGTAATGTAGTCTCGGACCAACCACCTCCTATGTGTAGCGCTGGCTGTCCGGAAACTCCCTCTGTAGACTAGGTTGGGTTCAAACTCAGAAATCTGCCTGCCTGTGCCTCCTAAGTGCTGGGATTAAAGGCGTGCGCCACCACTGCCCAGACAGCTATGCCTGTCCTCCTAATTTATACTATAAAAGACTAAAGTGTTTGGATATATGTGCTGCAGAGTCAAAGAAATCCCACGTTTCTACAAGAAAGCAACAGGTCCAAATGTTTTGGGCAGATTCACAATCAGCCATGATAGTGACATTACTCAGAGGTCACCTCCCGATCTAACAAGTGAAGGACATCAGCAGGGACCTCACAGGTGGTCACATCTGTCTGATGCTTCCCATGCAGTCCCAGAGAGGACCCAGCACCCCAGCTCCCACTGCTCAGCCACCGGCCACTACCCACAGTAATACTGTGCTCACCATGACCCGATTTCAGAGCTTCCCTGAGGTCTCCTCATAGCACCCAACAGCAGAGCTCAAAGCAGGATACAGATGACCATACAAGCCTGCACAGGCACTGCAAACTTGCAGAATGGCACCCGGAAGAACCCGCCTCCTTGTGTGATTGGCAGGTCTGCCTGGGATCCTTTATTGACCAGTGAGTCATTCCACTCCTTAAGGTCAAAGTGTGCTCCCAGACCAGGGCCAGATCTTTTCCAGATCTCAGGAGTGGTTTGCACTCCTTTAGCTTTTGTTTCTATCTTCAAAGAGGAATCTCAACTTACACAGCCCTGAGATAGAACTCAGCTTTCCAGTTCTGGCTGTTCAGCTGCCTGCTCCTCCCAGCTGAGAGCAATGATTCTACACTTACCAGATCCTGACTCCAGACCTTACCTGAGCTTTCTTCACAGAACTTGCCGTCTCCTTCCTGTAATCAAGGTGAATCGCTTCAATAGCTCATTACTCAATGTGCCTTGGAGGTGTCAATCTGACCCACAAGTGGAAGAATGTCCTGACTATTTCTTAGCATTCTGTCTAAACTCTACCCCAGTTACCTAGTAAGAGCTAGGTATGCTCCTCCCCACAGTTACCTGGCAACAGGTGGGTAGACCTGACCCACTGTAAAGGTGGCTGTTTGTCCTGTCCTCTCTCTTGATCTCTTGCCATCTTGCTCTCTTTTTCTCTTGCCCTCTAGGGCTCTTCCCTTCCCCCCTCTCTCTCCACATGCTCATGTCCGGCCTCTACTTCTCTACTCTCTGCCTCTCTCTGCCTCTACTACCCTCTTAACTCCCTCTCCAGGTCCTGAATAAACTACATTTTATACTATACTGTCTTGTAGTGGGTTGCTCCTGGGGAAGAGCTATCTCAGCATGAGGCATGATCCCTGGGGGGTGGGGGGCAGGGAATACCTCAGCAGGAGGCATGAGCCTGCTGTGACATCCCCTTCCCCCACACCTTCCCACACACCCATAGAACATATTCCATCTCTCTTTAAAGAGAGGTAATTATGGGAGGAGCATACCTGGCTGTCACCAGGTAACTGTGAGGTAGAGTTTTAGACAGAATGCTAACACCATTAACATTAAAGAGGGATTTTAGAAAACAAGAGTCTTGTTTTATGGCTTCATGCTGGGCTCAGGGAAACTGCATCTCCCTTTCACCAAATAATAGGTATCACTCACCCTGGAGAAAAGCCAGAAACATAAGGGAAAGACAGTTGACAAGTATTGTTTGCCAGTGAAGAATGAAAAATTATAAAAAATAGTTAATAAGATATATATATATATATATATATATATATATATATATATATATATGTATGCTTTCCTTTAGGTTTTTCTTTAAAGGACATGGAAAATTTCCTCTGAAGTGAGCCAGGCCAGTTTTGGGAACTGGCTGCACAGAAAGTAAAAAGAAAGTAAAGAATGTAAGTCATCTAGGTGGGGCTGGGACGCTATTAGTGCCATGATGACAGGGCAAGTGACAGGGTAACAACTGAGAAATAGTTGGGCAAAGTGACAGGGTAACAACTGAGAAATAGTTGAACAAGTGACATGACAAGACCACATTTTTGTGAGAAATGGGTGTTCAGAGTACTTTCCACATGATCCTGTATCTTTTAGGTTTGGGCTCCTCTGGAATGTTCCACTATTTTATGTTATGTATCCTTGACAACCCCTCACCCCCTCCTCACTCCTGGTTTGTGGTTTTCCTCTTTAAAAGGCCCCTTAGCCTGCCACTTGGGGCAAAACTCTACTCCTGATGAGTATGCAGTTTGACTGTTGGATGCCAACTCTCTCCCCAATAAACTTCTGCTGATTGCATCCAGGTAGGGTGTCTTGAGATTTTGGGGAGGCCGTGATTTCCCAAGACTCGAGTAAGGGTCTCCCAAGTTTGGGAGTCTTCACCAGCACATCTTCATCAGTGGCAAAATGAAGAAAAACCACAGTTGGATTAGGACAGGTTCTCTAGATAAACATATCTCAAATCATAGAGAGAATGAATCTTTCTATATAGAAAGGGGATTTAATAGGATGCCCCAATAAAGGCTGTTGGGCTGAAGAATAAAAATTATAAAAAGATCTTTTAATGAAATATATAGGCTTTTCTTTAGGCTTTTCTTTAAAGGGCATGGAAAATTTCTCTCTGAAACTGAAAGATAGAAAAATCTAAGTTGAACCCCTGAACCCTTAAACGCAAAGACATAAAACCTGTAAGTCAAACCTGTAGAGCCTAAGTTCTAGGAAATTAGCTGACCATTCGAACAGATGGCCCTAACTAAACAAGCCCTAAGATTAATGGTGACAGGATGCTATGGGCCTGAGATTAGCCTGGCTGTGCTTTGAACTAACAGCCCTGAGACAGTTGGTGCCAGGATGCTAAAAGTTTGGGATAAGCCTGACCTCCTGAACTAGAGCCCATGACAAATAGTGTGAAACTAGTCTGAAATAGCCAATTATAAAGTGACTCACTATCCATCTTAAGTATTTGAGATCAAATGTATCAATGATCTAGTGACCTGTTCCCCCTCCTTCCCCTTTCCCTAACTCCACTCTCAGCCTTCCCCCTTCCCTAACTCCACCCCCACCTGGTTTGTAGATTCCCCTTAAAAGCTGTAAACTTCTTTTGTTAGGGGCTGAATTCCTCTACCCCTGCTTGGAGCTGGAAGTGAAGACAGCCCTGGCTAGCTAGTAAAAACCTCATGTGTTTGCAGCAAGTTGTGTTTCTTGTGAGTGATTTGGGGTGCGTCTGCAGTTCTCCACAGATCGTCAGGTCCTTTTCATTTCGGCTTTACAAAACGAGACAAGAATGTAGACCTGGCCGACCACAAGAGAAGGATATAAGTCATCTGGGTGGTTCCAGGAAATAGTTAACCATAAAGTGAACGGTAGGGCAAGGCCACATTCTTAAAGAAACTGGGTGTATAAGATGTTTTCCACATGACCCTGACTAATATGGGTAGTCTCTCTGAGACTTTCCACTGTTTTTATGTTATGTTTCCTTAGTTACCCCTTTACCCCCTCCCCCATTTGTGGGTTTCTATATAAGACCACCCCTGACCAGGTGGTCTTGTCAGTTCCTTTGCCCCTGTATGAGTTATGAATTGGCCATCAGTCGACTGATTTAAGCCTCATGAGCCTCATGCTGCTTACGTCCAGTTTGGGTGTCCTGTGAGTTATTGGGTGATGGTGACATCCTGGTACTTGAGTGAGGGTCTCCCCTGAGTGGGAGTCTTTCAGGGCAAGGAAAATTAGAAAAATCAAGGGCTGGTTGATTTCATGTTGCAGGATATTATAGCTGATCTTCAGTGTATACCAGAATTCTGAAGAATTAAGTACTTACTAATACCAGTTTTAAAACACAAATAAACAAACAATTCACCTTTGTTTTGTAAAAAAAAAAAAAAAAAAAAAAAAAAAAAAAAAAAAAACAAAAAAAAAACACCACCCTGCTCAATGTCCTTTATGTATGTAGGTTGTCAAAAGAATCTAAAGCCCAGATTAAAGGTGGATCTGAACATCTCAAAAGACAATGTTAATAAAGGGTTTCTCACTTCAAAAGTTGTAATTAAGAAACATGCACCACCACAAGCAGGATTTGAATTAGGCTTAGTGGATTAGACAGTTATGGTTAGGATTAGTATAAGGGTTTTTAGAATTAGGTTTAGGAGGTTAGGAAATTAAGAGTTGAGGGTTAGGATAGGGTTAGGCTCAGGGTTAAGGTTAACGTGCCTACCATTATTCTTGATATCACACTGAATCAATATTATCCCTATCACACAAAGAAAAAATATCAGGCCTACAATGTATTCATTTTATATCTTAATGGTTTGTTTTATTCTTATTCTGAGAGCTTCTCTCTTACTTAGAGAAACGCTTCTCAAAAGAACCTAAAAGTTTTTCCAGCTATTTGCCTCCAAAAGGAGCATTCTAACAAAGGAAGCAAAGACTTTGATATTCCCAGAACCCCACAGATAATTAAAGAATAAATTGCCAAGAGCCAAAGAAACCGCTACCAGCAAACAACATTTATGCTACCGTATTCTGGGTCACACCATCAACTATTTCTGCAGTTAGTTTTCCTCTGAGATAAAATGCTCTTCAGTGCTCTTCTGCACTAGACATGTCTGGTTTACTTTCTGCCCAACCTAAAAATATACTTACTAAATATTTCTATGTGAAGTTTTCACTTGACAATGAAAATTCTGAAACAGGAATACCAGACAAGCAATAAACACATTATTCACGGCTCATAAAATTTGACTTTTTATTAATTTCATGTAGAATGTACAGATGAGACATGGTTTGTTATTCACATCATGTACTTAATCGCAAATGAATTACAAGTAAATTAAACTTGTTAACTAGACCCTAGTTCATTTTGTTCCTAATGAAAATAAACTTAAAAATTGATATGAAGGGACAGAAATATATTTAATCAATACATCCACACGGGTAAAATAAATATAAAGTGATAATATGTGTCTGAATCTTTCCTTGGAGTAGGTAACATGAGGATGTATAATTAAATTCTAATGTCTACTTTTAAAAATATGATACATGTAAACATACAGTTCTGGGTACAGTGGTATCTCTTTAAACCTTATCCTATTTCTAGTACACAACGTGGTCTCTATCCCTTAAGATTCTAAGTTACTTTCAAAAAGTTTACTACTCTAAGACCATAAGATGTTATTAATATTGGATATTGTCCTCATTTATATAAGAATAACATATCTATGTTTTTAATTATGAAATATACATATTTAAATTTTTTCCAAGACAGGGTTACTCTGTGTAGCCCTGGTTGTCCTGGAACTCACTCTATAGACCATGCTGGCCTCGAACTCAGAAATCTGCCTCCCTCTGCTTCCCAAGTGCTGGAATTAAAGGCGTGTGCCAACAATGGCCAGACATATTTAAAATTTTATGAAGGCATAAACATGTTAATAATTTAAAAGATATTTATATCCAGTAAAACTTCTTTTAAAGACAAATAAATCTCTAAAGATAGGAAAATCCAGCACAGGGCTTAACTTATCTTCTAAATTAAATCACAACCATTTTTGTACCTTCAGCTTTCTTGAATTAAAATAATCAGAGCAGGGCTTTTTAAATGTTACCAAACTTCTATCAAACAAACAAACAAGCAAACATGACATGGTTGGCCAGTATTTGTACAACTTGAAAGGGGAATAACTATTTAGGTAATGTAAATTTGTCTCCAGATATACTGAGTAAAGTATTTTTAATGTGACCAATTGCAGGATGTCTACAGTCTCATAAGAAACACTTTGTCAATTTTCTGTATGTAAAACCAATTATCTCATTCTTTTCCTAGGGTGATCTATAATTTTGAAATGCAGTACCACTAAGAACTTAGAAAAAGAGAATATAAATTGCTTATTTCTCACCCCTGAATAAATATTCTCACAATAAATTGTGATTTCTTTTGTTTATAAAATGTTAGAATGATCTAAAGATGTAAATGGTTTCAATAAAGGAGTTGTATATAGATTACGATGGAAATTTCCCAGATGAGAAGACAAGAAAACATACAACGCTGATGGAAGTTCTGAAGAAATAAATGAGGTATTTAAGGCACTTAGATCATAAAAGTTTTGGGAAATACTTATGGGATTAAAATCTCTGTCTTCAGATCAACATTTATGACAAACTGGCTGTAATCTAAGTTTCATCCTATCCTGTGTCCAGTCTACATTGAGGAATATCAAAATACAGGAATGATTCCCTCAGAGCTTCTATGGGAAGTCACACTCAGTCCAAGCCAGGATATCGAGTAATGTTCACTAAGAGGGAAAATATTAAGAAAAAAGCTTGAAGATAAAGAGATTCTTCAGAAGATCAAGTGATAATCTAGACATGAAATTTCCATAGACCTTAAAAGAAGGCCAAGAGAAATTGATTTTGCTAAATATGTAATCTTAAGGAGGCATATGTAAAGTATGATAACTTTCAAAATGCAGTGTGTCTCTTTCGTAATTCAAGGGACAAAAGTCCTCAAAATTTATTCACCTTGTGGATTCTTTCTCTCTCTCTCTCTCTCTCTCTCTCTTTCTCTCAATATACTATACATATATATACACACACACATATATAAAGTTATTGTAGAGTGAAATATATATAATTATTATTATTATATATAATATATAATATATTCTTAAATATTAATATTTAAATATTAAATATATAATATATATAATTATATCATAATATAATTATATTATATATAATTATAATATATATATATAATTATTGTAGGGTGAAATGTTCCATTTGGAAGAGTCAGAAGAAGGACTTAAGGAGGTGAAGAGGATGGCAACCCCATAGGTAGAACAACACTGTCAACTAACCTGGACACTTCAGGGCTTTCAGAGTCTAAGCCAAAAACCAAGGATCATACAGGGGATGGTTCATGGCCCTGCACATATGTGCAGCAGAGGACTACCTTGTCTGGCCAAAATTGGAGAGGATGCACTTAACCCTGTATAAACTTGATTCCCCAGAGAAAAGGAAAGGTGGCTGAAGGGAGATCTTGGTGGGTGGGAAGATGGGAGAGAAAAATCTAAGAGGAAGCAAGGAGGAAGATGGGGAGAAGACCTCAAGGAAGAAGATACAGGGAAGGAGGCAACTTTGGTATGTAAATAATTTTTTAAAATTTTATTAAAAAAGAATAAGGGAAAGATAATTGAAAAAAATACGTACATTGTCTTTGAAAAAGTGTAGGCAGTTTTCTGATAGAGAAAATGGCATTAAGATAGTACTCTTTGACCTGGCCGCTATGTGCAGTGTTAGCTTCTGTGATCTGTAACATGACACACACAGCTATAGCCAATGGCTTGTGTCTCAATTATTTTACCTGACTTAACACTGAAAGTGCATTGGACATATCTCCAAAGTTGGAAATTCAATACTCCTTGGATTACGTTAAAGTTCCCAAAATATATACTTATCAATTCAGTTTGTCTTCATTCACCTGACTTGAATAACTACATGCTGGAAAATTAGAAAATTATTACGCTGTCATCATCAATTTTTTTTCTGGTAATGGTGACTCCAGTGTTAGTGATTGGAAATGACATCATTAAAAGCATCATCGCAACAAAAGTAACTTATTAAAAAAGTGTTTCACTTTCCTCCCTGTCCAATTTAAGGAGAAAAAACAACCATGACGTTAATCAAACATTGGGTTAATTAAGCTGAATACTTCACGGAATCTGTCATGGAGCCTATGGTGGGTCCCACCATAAATTTCATTGTGTGGAAACTAACTATTGTATATCAAGTACATTGGCATAAAATGGACATTTTCACTTCCAGAAGTTATAGCCACTTTCCATTTTATGATGTTGGTACTTGATTATGTAATAAGGACTAACGTTTATCATCCTTTGGTTAATGAGTGTGAGACCATTTATATTACCAAGAAAGGTCTTAAATATTCCAACATAGCTGAAGTACAAGAAATAGGCTTTGAAACCAACTGTATGAAGATGATATAGAGGCCCTTAAAGTGGGAATGACTAAATCACTTAACGAAATCCAGGAAGCTGGGCAGTGGTGGTGCATGCCTTTAATTTCAGCACTTGGGAGGCAGTCAGGTGAATTTTTGAGTTTGAGGACAGCCTGGTCTACAGAGTGAGTTCCAGGACAGTCAAGTCTACACAAAGAAACCCTGTGTCGACAAACCAAAAAAAAAAAAAAATTAAAAAATTAAAATAAATAAATAAATAAATCCAGGAAAACACACAATTGGAGTAAATCAATAAATACCTCAAAGACAGCCAGGAAAACAAACAAAAAAGTGGAGAAAACCAATAAATCTTGTAAAGAAAGCCAAGAAAAACAAACCAAGAGTAGTAGGAAACAAAACTGCTGAATACCTAAATGTGGAAATTGAAACAATAATGAAAACACAAAACTGAGGGAATAATAGAAACAAAACTTTATGACTGCAAAGAGGAACTATGGAGGCAAGATTCACAAACAGAATACAGAGATGGAAGACAAATCTCAAGCATTGAAGATACAATGAAAGGAATGGTTATATTACACAAAGAAAATGTTGAATTAAAAACTTACTGACATAAAATATCCAGAATATCTAGGACATTGTGAACGGATAAAATATAAGGATAGTAGAAATAGAGGAAGAAGAATATTAGAGTAAATTCTCCTAAAATATTGATGACAAAATCTTAGAAGAAAAGTTCCCTAAAATAAGGAGGGAGGTACCTATCAAAGTAAAAGAGTCATCAAAACACCAAACAGATGGACCATAAAATGAAGTCTCTTTCCTGTATAATAATCAAAACATTCAGTACAAAGAAAGAATACTAAAAGCTGCAAAGGTCAAAAGCCAAGACACATACAAATGAAGATCTATTAAAATTGCAGATGACCTCTCACTGGAGTTTGTAAACATGAGAAGGGCTTGGACATATATGCTGCAGAAACTACTGATGCCCAGATTATTGTATGTAGAAAAAAATTTAACCACTATTAATGGAAAAAATAAGATAGTCCATGCTAAAGTCAAATTTCAATAATATCTATCTACATGTACAAACTTACACAAAGTTATATACAAGGAATCCAACCCAAGAAAGTTAACAATACACATGAAAACACAAGTAACAAATTATCTTGTATTATCTGCAAAAGAAAGGAAAACACACAAATACCCCAACACCAGCACCAGCAGCAGCAGCAACAACAACAAAATACATAGAGTTAAAAATCACAGTTCATTGACTCTCTTAGTATCAATGACCACAGTTCACCAATAAAAAGACAAAGGCTAACTGAATAGATGCTAATAAAAATCTATCCTTCAATTGCATACAAGAAATATAGCTCAACATTGAGAATAGGCATTAATTCTAGGTAAAGGAATGTAAAAAATTATTCCAAGAATCTGGTTCATAGGAGCTAGCTGCTGTATTCATTTTAAAATGTAGCAAAATAAATATTAAACAAAATTAGTAAAAAGAATTGGAGAAAGATACTACAAATTCCTTAAATGAAAAAATAATCACCAAAGATGACACTTCAAGTTTTAACATCTATGCCTTAAACACATAGTCACCAACCTTTGTAAAAGAAATTTTTTTAAAGCTAAAATCACATAATAACACTCATACACTTATATGTCAAGTTTTCAACACCCCATTCTCACCAGTGGACAAATTCTCCAAACCCCTACCCTCCCAAAAAGCGAAATATCCCAGCTAACTGACAACATGGACGTAAGTCCAACTGATACTTAGGGAACATTTTTCCAAAATATAGGAATATGCTTTCTGCTCAGCACCTCATGAAACTTACTTGTAAATTGAACACATTCAGACACATTGCCAACCTCAATACATACAAGAAAATTGAAATAAAACTATGAATCCTATCAGACCACCATGTATTACAGCTGGATATCAACAAAACCTGAAAGAACACAAAGCTTACAAACTCATGGAAGCTGAACACACACCATGAATGAAAAGTAGGTTAAGACAAACATAGAGGAAGACATTAGAGACTTTCTAGAATTCGATGCAAATGAATATGTAGCATGCAGAATCTTATGGAACACAAAGGAAGTGAAAGTGGTGATAAGAAGAAAGTTCATAGCACAAAATGCCTGCATGAAAAATTTGGAGAGCTCTCATACTGGCAATTTAACAGCACACTTTAAATTCTAGAACAGAAAACAGTGAGCAATGAAAAAAGGACTAGACATCAGTAAATTATCAAACTGAGGGCTGAAATCAACAAAATAGAAAGAGAAGAATGCAAAGAATTAATGAAGCATGGAATTGGTCCTTTGAGCCCTTTACTACACAAGATAGTCAAACCCTTATTAGAGGATGGAGAATATCTAATGAAATCTAAAATGAAAATGTGGACAAAATAACAGACAATGAAGAAATCTAAAGAATGATAATGACATAGTTTTAAAAAGCCTCAACTCCATCAAAGTGGAATTTCTAAAAATAATGGAAAATTTCCTCAATACCTTCCTCTTAACAAAGTTAAGTCAAACTAAGATAAACAACTTAAACTGCCTAAACATCTAGAAAAAGAGAAGTCATTACAAATCTGCCACCAAGAAGAGCCCTGGGCCATGAATTTTGAGATAGAATTCTACCAGACTTTCAAATAGGAGTTCATGAGAATACTCCTCAAAGTATTTAACAGTATAGAAAAAGAAGAAACCTTATTCAATTTGTTTTGTGAACTCATGGTTCCTCAAATATCCAGTCAATACAATGTCTCAGTAACAAAAGAGAACTATAGATCAACTTTAACTTAAAACCAAATATGCAAAAATAATTAATAAAATAAAACTAATAAAATAAATTAAAATATAAAACACTTCAAAAGATTACTCACCATGATCAATGAGGAAGGCTTCATTCAAGACATGCAGGGATGGTTCAACATAATGTAGCAAAAGTGTAGAAAAAAAAGTTGTAATCTTTTAGATGATGAAAAATTCTCTGACAATATTTACCCCTGTTGTATGATAAAGTTCTTGGAGTGACTAAGGATACAAGGGACATACCTAAACATAATAATGTCACTTTACAGCAAACCTATAGCCAACATCAAATTAAATGGAGAGAAATTTTAATCAATTCCACTAAATCCCAATCAAGACACAGTGGTCTATTCTCTCCATAACTATTCATTATACCATCTAAAAGTTTAGCTAGAGCAAAAAACAAAAAACTGAAAGCGAGGAAGGTAATGTAAATTAAAAAGGAGGAAATAAAATTATCTTTATTTGCAGGTGATATGATAGTAAGCACAAGTGAACCAAAACTTCCCAAAGACAACTCCCAGAGCTGATAAACCCTTTCAGCAAAGTTGTTGAATACAAGATTAACTAAAATGTACAAAGAAAATACCGTGGTTTTTGTATGTACAAACAAGTTTGCAAATGCAAACAAAATTGTGAGACATTGTAAAGTTTGAATTGATTGTTGACACTTGTCATATTTTTTTCTCAGAATGAATAACCTCCAGTAACTCAGTGTCAGTGTGTTGGGTAAGATCTTACCAATTATTTGTCATCACAGATTACTTTTGATATTATTATCATTGCTTGGTTTTTCAAGACATGGTTATTAGTAGTAGTATTTGGTTTTTCAAGACAAGGTTACTATTATTATTATTATTATTATTATTATTATTATTATTATTGTTGTTGTTGTGATTTTTTTCAAGACAGGGTTTCTCTGTGTAGCCCTGGCTGTCCTGGAACTCAGTCTGTAGACCAGGCTGGCCTCGAACTCAGAAATCTGCCTGCCTCTGCTTCCTAAGTGGTGGGATTAAAGACATGTTCCACCACTGCATGGCTACTTTTTTGATATTATTGAAGGTGCTCAAAGACTACTGTAATATGCAAATATGATTACTTACTTTAGTCTTCTATAAAGATATCAGAAAGTACAAAACTTTAACACATTGACCACATTTGCAGGGCTTCTTGCATTATGACTTTTTCTCAGGGTTTCTAGGACTACTGCCACATGCAAAGGCTTTACCACATTGATTATTCTTAGAATTTCTCTCCAGGATGCTCTTTTTTGTTCATAGATACATGTGGTGTGAAAAGTTTTTATTACATTGATTTCAGTTATAAGATATGTCTCCAATATGTATTCTGCTATGTATTCGAAGATGACTATTTTATCTAAATGTTAGGAAGGAGCAAAAGAAACTCATTCTTTCTTTTAATTTATTTTTATTGGACATTATATTTACATTTCAGATTTTATCCCCTTACTCCCTTTACCCCCACCACCCAGGAACCTCCTATCCCATCCCCCCTCCTCATATTTCTATGATGATGTGCCCCCACCTATCCCCCACTCCCACCTCCCCACCCTCGAATTCCCCCCCACTTGGTGTTCATCCTTCATGGGACCAAGAATCTCCTCTCCCACCTATGCCCGACAAGGCCATCCTCCCCTTCATGTACAATTGGAGTCATGGGTTGCCGGGGGCCAAAACCAGGAAATTACCTGCTGTTCTAGAAAGACTAGTCAGTACAAGGTTAAGAAAGAACGTTCACAGGTCTCAGGTCCCAGGAACTTAAAGAAACTCTGGCATTTCCTTGGAGATGGTTACGACAGTGGGATAGTCTAGGGCAATAAGGATATGACAGTGGACTGGTCTTAGACAATACGGATTCCATAGTAGGATAGCCCTAAGCAATGACCCTTGACAAAACTTCCCTTTGCTGTGTCTTTATAACCTGCCTCCAGAATTAAAGTTTCAGAGCTTGATCAGAACCCCAGACTTGCTCTCATTCTTTGTGTCTCTTGTCCTTTCATTCTTTCACCCCCTTCCCTAAGGTCTCCTCGAATCTGCATGGGCCAGGGCAGTTGGTATCTAAGGTGTGGCCTGTGGGTTAGGGTCAGATCGAATGTTGCTTTCACAGGGAAGTCCCGAAAGCATAGGATTGATGCTTCTCTGGAGAGAAGAGAGAAGATCTGCATTGTGATCGCTGCAAAGTTACTGACCTGTGAGATTGATTCAGTGAGGTAAGAAAAAGCAATGCAATCACTGGGACAAGCATTGAGCAAACATGAGACACCTCCTAAAAAGGAGATAAAAAGATTAAACCTTGAAGATGAGGGAGAGAAAAGGCTAATACAGTTGTCTACTCTTCGTGTTAAAAGAAAAGAAAAAAGGCAATTTTAGAGCCCTCCTGGGAACAGGAGAAAATCAGGAGACTGTCCTGCCTTTTTCTCTGCCTTCTATGGGAGAGATCCTCAGTACTGTTCTCTATGTCTGTTGTAGTCCTTGGTGCACCAATCTGCCCTTTTCTGTCAGTTTATGTCTGTGTTTTTGTTTCATTGCTTGAATGTTGTTCCATGTTTCATGTTTAAAAGAAAAATGGTTAAAACTTTATCTGTTGTTTGTTCAGCCCTTGATTAATTTTTAACTAGTTTGAGAGAGAGAGAGAGAGAGAGAGAGAGACAGAGAGAGAGACAGAGAGACAGAGAGACAGAGAGGAAAAAGAAAAAGGAAAAGTGAAAGAAACAAAAAAAGAAAAAGAAAGAGAAAGAGAAAGAGAAAGAGAAAGAGAAAGAGAAAGAGAAAGAGAAAGAGAAAAAGCAGTTTCAATTGGCCTTTGGAGTTTGGCAACTATGGTTAGGAGTCTAGCACAGCCAAGGAGAAGCCCTGCCATGGTCTCACTGATGTAAAAGCCGCTCTTAAAGGGGCCAGCAAGTTTTTTTGTCTTCTATGGTAAGGAGCTGATGGATGTTTCTCCTAGAAAAATCTGTGACTATGATTATTGGGTTCAGCAGGTGGCAAGGTGCTTCTCTTGAAATAACAGCTAGAAAAAGCAAGAAAATTTTGATTAGTCTAAATATATGTGCAGCCACTTCATTTTTGGTTTGGACTGCTTTCAAAAGTATAAAATGTACTGCATGTCTTGTCTATAGATTATTTGCCTATAAGTTATTGGGTATGATTAAAAATTTTTGCAACTTTAGTAACAGAAAGTTGGCTTAAAACTGATAATTCAGGATTGGAGTCATTCAGAAAGCAGATGTATAAAGATAGGATTTAAAACAATGTCTCTTTAAGAGATATTAAAAGCTGCACTATCATGCATCCATATATAAGAACTGACATCCGATTTAGTAACATGAAAGTAACGTACTTGGTGTTGATTTTAGAGAAAATAAATTGTTTACATTGTTAAAAATCGGTTTTGTTTTTCAAAATTCTGGTTACACTCTAATATTGCAAAAGAAACTAAAAAATATAGTTAAACTGAGATCTCAGTGGGAGTTTTATCTAGAACACACAAGGCTCTGATAAACCATTTTAGGAATTTGTAGGTAGGCTGCTAAGAGGACTGGTAGAAATTTTAGAGACCCCAGGCAGGAGTTTTTGTTTTTCTTTTTTTTCACAATTGGCTTATGAGAATGCTAACTTCAGTCCAAGCCATGCTTTCACAGCGCTGAGGTGATAAGGAATGTTCTAAATATGGAGACATGGGTCATTTTCGGAAAGACTGTCCAAAAAATAGAGACATAGACAGACAGCAGAATCACTTCCCTGGAATTTGTCCTCAGTACAGGAAGGATAATTGTTGGGGCAGGCCTCAAGAAATAGGCTCAGATTAAGAACTCTCACATTTGAGTTAAGACAAAGCTCAGAATGGGCTCAGCAAACGTTTATGTGACATTCCTTTTGTCATTGTCACTCTGACTAGCCCCTAGAAAGTTGTCTTCTGGAATTAGTTCATTACATTGCTTCTTCCTTGGGGAAGAAAAGTCAGCCTCAGACCAAAAGACATTCACAACAAACAGTTTATGGGCCAGGGGTTATATAATGATTATGCTGGAGAAATTAAAATTGTGCCTGCTTCCCTCCATGGCATAGCTGTGCCTGCTACAAGGGACTGGTTATTCCATTAATCCAAAACAAAGTTCAAAGTTAAGATTTATGAAACTTGTGGGATATTGCAGCCTGATTTGCCCACTCCAGCTGCCATTCCAGGAAATTCATATAGAATTATTATAAATTTAGAAGAATGTTATTTTTACCATTTCTTTCCATCCTGGTGAAGGTGAGGAGTTTGCATTCAGTAAGTATACTTATAATTTTTGAGAGCCCATGAAGCGATATCATTAGAAAGTTTTGCCTCAAGGAATGGCTAATAGCCTTACATTATGTACAAAATTTTTTGTTGCTTTAATATAGGAAGTTAAGAGTTTGAATCTTGTTCTTCTGCCCCTCGCCCTGATCATGGTAGCTGGAGCAGACACCCAGCTGCTCTTCTCCACCATTGGAAAAATGAATCCCGAGACGTCCAACTCAGTCCACTGCTCTCAGAACTGCAGAGTTGCAGCCTAGAGGAGCCATTGAATTCAGAGTAGCAAACACCATATCCTGAGACATCCTAAAGGAGAGACTACACTCAGAGCAGCAAACACCTAGCTGGCCTACTACCGTGGAGTCACCATATCCTGAGATATTTTAGAGAACCACTGTACCCAGCACAGCTGGAACTCAGGATTACAGACACATCCGAACCCCGAGGAGTTCTGACACAACCAAGATAACTGGAAAGACAGACTACAGTCAGAACCAGTCAGTGCAGGTAGCACTAGAGCTTACCAAATGGTAAAAGGCAAGGTGTAAGAATGTAAACAACAGAAACCAAAGTTACTTGGTATCACCAGAACCCAGTTCTCCCACCATAGCAAGTCCTGAACACCACATCACACCAGAAGAGCAGGATTCAGAATTAAAATCACTTCTCATGATGATCACAGAGGGCTTTAAAAAGGACATAAACAACACTCTCAACAAATTTGAAGAAAACACATGTAAACAGATAGAAGCCTTTAAAGAAATGCAAGATAACACAACCAAACAGGTGAAGGATTTCCACAAAACAGTCCAGGATCTAAAAATGGAAGTAGAAACAATAAAGAAATCTAAAAGGGAGACTACCCTGGAGGTAGAAAACCTAGGAAAAAGATCAGGAGTCATAAACACAAGCATCACCAACAGAATAAAAGAGATAGAAGAGAGAATCTCATGCACAAAAGATACCATGGAAAACATTGACACAACAGTCAAAGAAAATGCAAAATGCAAAAAGCTCCTAACACAAAACATCCAGGAAATCCAGGACACAATGAGAAGACCAAACCAAAAGATAATAGGTATAGATGAGGGTGAAGACTCCCAACTTAAAGGGTCAGTAATATCTTCAACAAAATTTTAGAGGAAAAGTTCCCTAACCTAAAGAAAGAGATTTCCTTAAATATAGAAGAAGCCTACAGAACCCCCAAATAGGCTAGACCAAAAAAGAAATACCTCCTGTCATATAATAATCAAAACAGTAAATATGCAAAACAAAGAAAAGATACTAAAAGCAGTAAGGGGAAAAGGTAAAGTAACATATAAAGCAGACATATAAGAATTACACCAGACTTCTCACCAGGGACTATAAAAGCCAGAAGATCCTGGACTGATATTATACAGACCCTAAGAGATCACAAATGCCAACCCAGACTACTATACCCAGCAAAACTCTAAATCAGTATCGATGGCGAAACCAAGATATTCCATGACAAAACCAAATTTACACAATATCTTCCCACAAATCTAGCACTTCAAAGGATAATGGATGGGAAACTCCAACACAGGAGGGAAACTACATCCAAGAAAAAGGAAGGAAGTAGACTTCCAACAACCCCAAAAGAAGACACTTAAACATAATTCCACCTCTAATAACAAAAATAACAGGAAGAAACAATCATTTTCCTTAATATCTCTTAATATCAATGGACTCAATTCTCCAATAAAAAGACATAGACTATCAGACTGGATACATAAACAGGCCCCAGAATTTTGCTGCATACAGGAAACACACCTCTGTGACAAAGATAGACACTACCTAAAAGTAAAAGGATAGAAAACAATCTTCCAAGCAAATGGTCGCAAGAAACAAGCAGGAGTAGCAATTCTAATACCAAATAAAATTTATTTTCAACAAGAAGTAATCAAAAAAGATAAGGAAGGCCACTACATACTCATCAAAGGAAAAATGTATCAAGAAGAACTCTCAATTCTGAACATCTATGCCCCAAATGCAAGGGCATCCACATACATAAAAGAAACTTTACTAAAGCTCAAAGCATACATTGCATCTCACACAATAATAGTCGAGGACTTTAACACCCCACTCTCAGCAATGGACAGATCATGGAAACAAAAACTAAACCGAGACACAACAAAACTTATAGAAATTATGAACCAAATGGATTTAACTGATATCTATAGAACATTTCATCCTAAAAGGATATAGCTTTTTCTCAGCACCTCATGGTACCCTCTCCAAAATAGATCATATAATTGGTCACAAAACAGGCCTCAACAGATACAAAATGATTGAAATAATCCCTTATACCCTATCAGACCACCATGGACTAAGGCTGATCTCTAGTAATGACAAAAACAACAGAAAGCCCACATACACATGGAAACTGAACAATGCTCTACTCAATGATGACTTGGTCAAGGAAGAAGTAAAAGAAATTAAAGACTTTTTAGAATTTAATAAAAAGGAGGCCCCTCCTACCAAAACTTGTGGGACTAGATGAAAGCATTACTAAAAGGAAAATTCACAGCACAAAGTGCTTACAAAAAAAAAAAAAAAAAAAGAAAGAAAGAACAAAACGGGAGAGAGCATACACTAGCAACTTGACAGCACACCTGAAAGCATTAGTACAAAAAGAAGCAAATATACCCAAGAGGAGTAGACTGCAGGAAATAATCAAACTCAGAGCTGAAATCAACCAAGTAGAAACAGAAAGAACTATAAAAAATATCAACAAAACCAGGAGCTGGTTCTTTGAGAAATATCAACAAGATAGATAAACACTTAGCCACAATAATCAATGGGCACAGAGACAGTATCCAAATTAATAAAACCAGAACTGAAAAGGGAGACATAACAACAGAAACTGAAGAAATTTAAAAAATCATCAGATCCTACTACAAAGGCCTATACTCAACAAAATTGGATAATCTGGATGAAATGGACAATTTTCTAGACAGATACTGGGTACCAAAGTTAAACGAGGAGCAGATAAACCATCTAAACAGTCCTGTAAACCCTAAAGAAACAGAAGCCGTCATTAAAAGTCTCCCCAACAAAAAAAAGTCCAAGACCAGAAGGTTTTAGCGCAGAATTCTACCACACCTTCAAGGAAGACCTAATACCAATACTCTTCAAACTATTCCACAGAATAGAAACAGGAGGAACAATATGCAATTTGTTCTATGAAGCTACAGTGACCCTCATACCGAAACTTCACAAAGACTAAACAAAGAAAGAGAACTACAGACCAATCTCTCTTATGAATATTGATGCAAAAATACTCAATAAAGTTCTCACAAACCGAATCCAAGAACACATCAAAACAATTATCCATCATGATTAAGTACAGTTTATCCCAGGAATGCAGGGATGGCTCAATATTTGGAAATCCATCAATGTAATACACTACATAAATAAACTCAAAGAAAAAAACCACATGATCATCTCACTAGATGCTGAGAAAGCATTTGACAAAATTCAACATCCTTTCATGTTAAAAGTCTTGGAAAGAACAGGAATTCAAGGTTTATACCTAAACATAGTAAAAGCAATGTACAACAAGCCAGTAGCCAACATCAAACTAAATGGAGTGAAACTTGAAGTAATCCCACTAAGATCAGGGATTAGACAAGGCTGCCCACTCACCCTACCTATTCAATAGGGTACTGGAAGTCCTAGCCAGAGCAATTGGACAACAAAAGGAAGTCAAAGGGATACAAATAGGAAAAGAAGAAGTCAAAATTTCACTATTTGCAGATGATATGATAGTATACTTAAGTGACCCTAAAAGTTCCACCAGAGAACTCCAAAATCTGATAAACAACTTCAGCAAAGTGGCTGGATATAAAATCAACTCAAACAAATCAGTAGCCTTCCTCTACTCAAAAGATAAACAGGCTGAAAAAGAAATTAGGCAAATGACATCCTTCACAATAGTCACAAATAATATAAAATATCTTGGAGTGAATCTAACCAAGCAAGTGAAAGATCTGTATGACAAGAACCTCAAGTCTCTGAAGAAAAAATTCGAAGAAGATCTCAGAAAATGGAAAGATCTCCAATGCTCCTGGATAGGCAAGATTAACTTAGTAAAAATAGCCATCTTGCCAAAAGCAATCTACAAGTTCAACGCAATCCTCATCAAAATTTCAAATCAATTCATAGAGATAGACGGAGCAATTTGCAATTTCATTTGGATTAACAAAAAACCCAGGATAGTGAGAACCATTCTCAACAGTTAAAAGAACTTTTGGGGGAATCACCATCCCTAACCTCAAACTGTACCACAGAGCAATAGTGATAAAAGCTGCATGGTATTGGTACAGAGACAGGCAAGAAGATTAATGGAATAGAATTGAAGATCCAGAAATGAACCCACACACCTATGGTCACTTGATCTTTGACAAAGTAGCTAAAACCATCCAGTGGAAAAAGGACAGAATTTTCAACAAATGGTGTTGGTTCAACTGGAGGTCAGCATGTAGAAGAATGCAAATCAATCCATTCTTATCCCCTTGTACAAAGCTCAAGTCCAATTGGATAAAGGACCTTGACATAAAACCAGATACACTGAAGCTAATAGAAGAGAAGGTGGGTAAGACCCTCGAATACTTAGGCACAAGGGAAAAGTTCCTGAACAGAACACCAATGGCTTATGCTCTAAGAGCAAGAATTTACAAATGAGACCTCATAAAATTGCAAAGCTTCTGTAAGGCAAAATACACTGTCAATAAGACAAAACAGCAACCGACGGATTGGGAAAAGATCATTACCAACCCTAGATCTGATAGAGGGCTAATATCCAATATATACAAAGAACTCAAAAAACTAGACTTTAGACAACCAATTAACCCTATCAATAATGGGGAACAGGGCTAAACGAAGAATTCTCAACAGAGGAAACTCAAATGGCTGAGAAGCACCTTAAGAAATGCTCAACATCCTTAGTCATCAGGGAAATGCAAATCAAAACAAACCTTAGATACCACCTCACACTACTCAGAATTGCTAAGATAAAAAATTCAAGTGATGGTAGATGCTGGTGAGCATGTGGAGAAAGAGGAACACTCCTCCATTGTTGGTGGAATTGCAAGCTGGTACAACCACTCTGGAAATCAATCTGGCGGTTCCTCAGAAAATTAGACATAGCACTACCTGAGGACCCAACTATACCACTCCTGGGCATATACCCAGAAGATGCTCCAACATATAACAAGGACATATGCTCCACTATGTTCATAGCACCCTTATTTATAATATCCAGAAGCTGGAAAGAACTCAGATGTCTTTCAACAGAGGAATGGATACATAAAATGTGGTGCATTTACACAATGGAGTATTACTCAGCTATTACAAACAATGAATTTGAGAAATTCCTAGGTTAATGGATGGAACTACAAAATATCATCCTGAGTGGGGTAACCTAATCACAAAAGAACACACATGGCATTTATGCACTGATAAGCAGATGTTAACACAAGAGCTTGAAATAGCCAAGATTCAACTAACACACCACATGAAGCTCATGAAGAAGGAAGACCAAGTGTGGATGCCTCGGTCCTACTCAGTAGGAGTGACACAATGCTCAAAGGAGCAAATATGGCTACAAAGTGTGGGACATAAAGCCAAGGAGAGGCCATCTGGAGACCACTGTACCTTGGTACCTGTCCCATGTGCAGTCACCAAAGATAGACGCCGATATGGATGTCAGGAAGTGCATTCAGACTGGAGCCTCATATAGCTGTCTCCTCAGAGGTCTGCCAGAGCTGGACATGTCCAGTGGCAGATGCTCGCAGCTACCCATTGATCTGATCAAGTGTTCCCAATGGAGAAGCTAGAGGACTGAAGGAGCTGAAAGGGTTGGTGGCCCCAAGAGAAGAGCAACAGTGCCAAGCAAACAGAGTTCCCCAGGGTCTAAGCCACCAGCCTGGGAGCACAAAGAGAGGCACCCATGTCTTCAGATGTATACTTAGGAGAGGATGACCTTGTCAGGCATGGGTGGGAGAGGAGATCCTTGATCCCATGAAGGCTGAACACCAATTGGGGAAGAATTCGAGGGAGGGGAGGGGAGAGGGGAGTGGGGGGGTAAGTGGGGGCACACCCTTGTGGAGGCAGGAGGGGGGATGGGATAGGGGGTTCCTGGGTGGTGGGGGGAATGGAGTAAGGTGATAAAATCTGAAATGTAAACATAATATCCAATAAAAATAATAAAAAATAAATTGACAAAATCTTTTAAAAAAATAAAAGAAAAATTTAGGAGGCAGTTAAAGTTAAGGGAAACAGCTCCATAGAAAGAGGAAAATCACAGCCTTATAGAAGCACAAGGAGGGGCAATGGGATAAGGGGTTCCTGGGTGGTAGGGGGAATGGGGTAACGGGATAAAATTTGAAATTTAAGTATTATATCCAATACAAAAAACGGGGGGGGGGGAAGAAAAGTTGTTAGAACCAACATCTTTAATAAAGTGTCAGCCCTCTAAAAAAATATCTTGATACTAAAACTTGTTTTGACAATTGTATATTGCAGAATACACAGCCTTGGTGTATCTACGCATCAAGCAAGCTGAGCAGACCTGCTCAAACCTCCGATGTCCTGGAATCCCATCTGGATGCAGTGAAGAAACAGCATCAGAGGCCTATCAATTTACTCTTTCTCCCACCCCTCTTCTAATATCTCAACACCCGTAATCTGCTTGAAGAAGTTAATGAAGAGTCCCTGGGCTTGGGGACTAAGGTGGTTAATATTGGGCTGTCTTTCTAGGGAAAAGTAGTGATTTTGTTGGAACAGGGAGGATTAGCTATGATTTATTGCATAGCTGTAACCTATTGGTAGAAATCTGTATAATTATTATCAAGAGGCTGTTATAATTTCTTAAATGATACAAAATTTACTTAGATTTCAAATTTACAGTTTTCATTGGTACAAGCTTCCTATTGATATAAGTGAGATGAATATTGATACTCTCATGGGCATTGTGCCTGTATAACACATTTAGGAATACAAGGCTTAGACCCAGTCCTTCTTCAAGATTTTTAACTGATTTGAGTTGGTTAGCCTGTGAGTTAAGGGACCATAGCAAATTCATCTCTTTGAGTTTATTTTTAGGGTGTTTTCTATATTTTATTTAGAAATAACTGAGAGTACTTAACAGACAACAGTCCAGATTACCTTACATGGATAGTTGCTTGTCAAAAACATCAGAAGTCCACAGAATTGACGTTACAAACATTTCTGTATTAATCTTCATTTTGCTTGGAGACCTGTCTGCTCCCGACAGCTTCCTGTCTTGGATTCTAAGAAGAAACTGAGCATCTTTGGAGTTCTTCCAGTTGTGGTGAGATGGCCACCAGGCAAGAATTGCCTCTTTTCATTTACAGACAAATTACTGTCCAGAAAAGGACACACTTGCAGAATCGTTGACTCATTATATCTGCCTAGACAGAGTAATCAGCCCTTAAAAATTCTGCATCACCAAGGTCTGTCAGATGATCCTGGGCCAGAAGACTGAAGATTTGATACTCCAACCTTCTGAAGTATAGGGACTGTCCAGGTGTTCAGCAGTCTCTATAAATTGGCTAAGTTTTAGAAACTATGCTTTGTGCTTCCCATAATTTCAGTTAACTCAGTCATTCTGGATTTCTGACAGGCTTGAAAACTTATAGTCTCATCGCCAATCCTGGCTCTTTACTTTGAGAGAAAAGATCTGAGTGGATGGTTTTCAGCTGACATTCATTCTAAAGCCAAGAATAAAGCCAGGTTCACAACTAAGTGTTTTAGTTAGGAGAGATGACAGAGGTTCAGGTTAGCCAACAAAATGATGGACTGGGTATGAGGACTAACTTGTACCTCACTGGTACAAATAGGCATAATTATGCTCTAATTGTATTTTGAGAGAAAAGTTATTTTAACAGGAAGAGTGATATGTATGAGGAGCTAAGGTGGGAGGAGTACCGAGAGGAAGAGAAGGAGTAAGAAGAGGAGAAGAAAAAGGAGAGGAGAAGCTAGGAGATGAGAAAGAAAGAGAGAGAAAGAGAGAAGGGGGACATGGAGACAGATGTTCACGTGCCTCCACCAGTCAAAGATAGTTGATATATATGTAGGTTGGGTATTGGGTTACACTTCTGATTGAGCATTACCGAACTTATAAAGCCTTTGATTAACATTTTTTTAAAAAAACTGTATAAAAGCAAAAAAGAGAAGGGGACATGGGATAGGGTTTTTCTAGGGAGGTGAAATGGGGAAAAGGAATGGCATCTAAAATGTAAATAAAATATCCAATAAAAGTTAAAAAATATTAAAAAAAATTTAAATCTTTCAATGTATATTATTCATTGTATGGTATTTTATTATTTGATCTCTCTGAAGGAGTTTTAATGCAAGCCTTCACACTCATACAAGGAGCTTTAAAATTTTGGGGAGTGCTTGTTGCTCCAGAAAATATTCAAAGGCAGAAAACATTTACAGACATCTCACCTAGTGGAAAGATAATATATATAATTGGATCACATGTTCATTTTCTTATATTTCCCCCAGCTTCAGCACAAATAATTGAATTATGTGCTGTAGCCACTGTTTGAAGTGCTAAAAAAAATCAAATTTTCAACTTGTATACTCATAGCTAGTATATTATAGCTCATGGTTTATTATTGATTAAAATTGTTCCTTTTTTAGATATTGCTAATTCTCAAATTTTGCAAATACAGCTTAATTTAAGAAACATATGCTTTTCCTTAACTTTATAAGACATTTAAGAGCTGGATTGCCTGGACCCCAGGGAAATGGCACAGCACATTTGTATACCAGGCAGATTATAAGCCTTACAATAACAACTGGTGAAACCATCTTATTCTTTATATCATCAAAATAGCAATACCTCGAGACAATGATTTGATATTTCGAGAGAGTGTGCAAGTCAAATTGCAAAAACTTGTTCTAGGTGTCCTCATTTTTTGATAATGGTGTTAATCCTTGAGGACTTATACATAATCAATTATGGCAAGTGAATGTTACTCATTTCTGATTTTGGAAAATTAAAACATGTACATGTAAATTGACACTTTTTCAGGCTTTCTAGCTGCAACTGCTTTAAGAGGAGAAGCAACTAAAAATGTAATGAGTTACTGCCTACATTATCTTTTTATGCTTGGTGTTCCATATCAAATTAAGAAAGAATATGGAACTGGCTATTGTAGTCAGACCTTTGAGATGTTTTGTTGACAATTTAATATTACCCATATTACTGGGATTTCTCATAATCTTCAAGAACAAGGTATTGGGAAACAGGTATCATGGAACTTTAAAATAATATCTTCATAACTCTCTGAATGTGGGAGGTGCAGCTACTCATGCTTTTGGGCTGGTTTTGCAAGAAACTCAAACAAAAATTGACTTTTAAAAAACAAAAGACTGGAAGTTATACCTCCAGAAGGGGTCTCCTAGAAATACTCTCCATCATGCCATGTTGTTCTCAATTTTATAAATCTGGATGCTCACGGCAAATCTGCTGCCAATCGCCTCTGGCACCCTGAGACCAATAAAAATTATGCCACAGTTATGTGGAAGGACTTTCTTACCTTTAAGTGGAACGGTCTAGATTCAGTTCTCATATGGGGCCGAGGATCAATATGTCTGTTTTATACCAAATAAGGTGCAGCTAGATGGTTGCCAGAAAGATGGGTGAAACAAACAGATACCTCCACAAAGCCAGACCCAACTGTAGATAAAATGGATAACTATTGAAATCCAGGGAAGAGAGATCTCCCTGAGAGTCCCCTTCTTTTTTCCTTTCCAGATAAAAATGAGCCACCCATGGTATTTGCTGTTGGAAGTTCTGATCCTAATGCAGGCCTCTGGACTTGTACTACTCAGAACCTTGACAGGCCATTGACAAGGACATCGAACAGCTAGAGATTGGCATCAGAGAAAAATCTCTCATCTGCTTTTCCTTCAGCAAAAGGGGCTCTATACCGCCTCTAAGAAGGAATGCTGTTTTTATACTGACCACACTGGGGTAGTTAGAGATAGTGTGGCCAAGATCAGAAAGAGATTAGAATGTCGAAAGAAACAGCGAGAACAAGAAAACCTAGTATTCTGCCTCTCCTTGGCTTACTACCCTTCTCCCTTCCATCCTGGGCCCTGTGATCAGTCCCCTACACCTATTGGCTTTTCACCGGTGGGCCTTTAACAGACTCACTGGCTTTATAGAACAACAAATTGACTCCTTGGTATCTAAAAGTGCATTATCATAGACTTGATTTGGCTGATAGAGGCTTGGTTGAGCCTTGCAATGATATATCTCCTTTAGGAGCTGCATAGAACTCAGATCTATGCACATTGGTTCCGCATGGCACGGAGGTACCACAGGGGGAGGACCCAAATTGTCTGCTTCTGAGTCCCCTGAAAAGCAAACCTGATTGCATAGAGGTTGGTGTTGATTTCTTGTGTCTCAAAGCAGCCGACTAGGACCCTCGATATCCTACATGGCCCATGAGACAAATAACCCTCTCCTCCCCCAAAAGACACCATTACAAAGGATACTGGGAGGACCAGGTCAATGCTTTCCCCCTCTGGTCAATGCCCATTTATCTGCCAATGAGATTTTTTAATGTCCACATTCGCCTGCCAGTCTCCTTTAAAATTTTTAAAAGGGAGCAGATGCTGGGAGCCAAATCCAGGAAATTACCTGCTGTTCTAGAAAGACTAGTCAGTACAAGGTTAAGAAAGAATGTTCACAGGTCTCAGGTCCCAGGAACTTAAAGAACGTCTGGCATTTTCTTGGAGCTGGTTATGACAGTGGGATGGTCTAGGGCAATAAGGACATGACAGTGGACTGGTCTTAGATAATAAGGATTCCATAGTAGGATAGCCCTAAGCGATGACCCTTGACAAAACTTCCCTTTGCTGTGTCTTTATAACCTGCCCCCAGAATTAAAGTTTCATAGCTTGATTATAACCCCAGACTTGGTCTCATTCTTTGTGTCTCTTGTCTTTTCATTCTTTTGCCCCCTTCTCTAAGGTCTCATCGAATCCCCATGGGCCAGGGCAATGGGTCCCTCCCTATGTACTCCCAGGCTGGTGGTTTTGACCCTGAGAGCTCTGGTTGGTTGGTATTGTTGCTCTCCTAATGGGGCCACAAACCCTTTCTGCTCCTTCAGTCTTCTCTCTAACTTCTCTACTGGGGAACCCTTGATCAGATCAGTGGTTAGCTGTGAGCATCAGTCTCTGAACGTGTCAGCCTCTGGCAGACCTCTAAGGAGACAGCTATATCAGGCTCTTGTCAGCATGTACTTCCTGCCATCCACATCAGTGTCTGCATTTGGTGACTGTACATGGAATGGATACCCAGGTGAAATGGTCTCCAAATGGCTCCTCCTTCAGTTTCTGTCCCACACTTTGTTTACATATTTGCTCCTTTGAATATTTTGTTACTCCTTGTAAATAGGAATGAGGCATCCCCACTTGGTCTTCCATCTTCATGAGCTTCAGGTGGTCTGTTAGTTGAATCTTGGCTATTCCAAGCTTTTGGGCTAACATCCACTTATCAGTGAGTAAATACCATGAGTGTTCTTTTGTGATTAGGTTACCTCACTCAGGATGATATTTTGTAGTTCCATCCATTAACCTAAGAATTTCTTGAATTTATTATTTTTAATAGCTGAGTAATAAGCCATTCTGTAAATGTACCACATTTTTTGTATCCATTCTTCTGTTGACGAACATCTGGGTTATTTCCAGCTTCTAGCTATTATAAATAAGGCTGCTATGAACATAGAAGAACATATGTCCTTGTTATATTTTGGAGCATCTTCTGGGTATATGCCCAGGAGTGGTATAATTATTGTATCCTCAGGTAATGGTATGTCCAATTTTCTGAGGAACCTCCAGACTGATTTCCAGAGTGGTTGTACCAGCTTGCAATTCCATCAACAATGGAGGAGTGTTCCTCTTTCTCTGCATCCTTCCCAGCATCTACTATCTCTTGAGATTTTTATCTTAGCCATTCTGACTGGTGTGAGGTGTTATCTCAGGGTTGTTTTGATTTGCATTTCCCTGATGACTAAGGATGTTGAGCATTTCTTAATGTGGTTCTCAGCCGTTCGAGTTTCCTCTGTTGAGAATTCTTTGTTTAGCTCTGCATCCAATTTTTAATGGAGTTATTTGGTTGTCTGGAGTACAATTTCTTGAGTTCTTTGTATATATTGTATATTTGCCCTCTATCAGATGTAGGATTGGTAAAGATCTTTTCCCAATCTGTTGGTTGCCGTTTTGTCTTATTGACAATGTTCTTTGCCTTACAGGAGCTTTGCAATTTTATGAGGTCCCATTTGTCAATTCTTGGATCTTAGAGCATAAGCCATTAATGTTCTGTTCATGAACTTTTCCCCTGTGCATAGGTATTCGAGGGTCTTCCCCACCTTCTCTTCAATTAGTTTCAGTGTATCTGGTTTTATGTCAAGGTCCTTTATCCACTTGGACTTGAGCTTTGTACAAGGAGATAAGAATGAATTGATTTGTATCATTCTCCATGCTGACCTCCAGTTGAACCAGCACCATTTGCTGAAAATTCTGTCCTTTTTCAACTGGATGGTTTTAGTTACTTTGTCAAAGATCAAGTGATCATAGGTGTGTAGGTTCATTTCTCCATTTTCAATTCAATTCCGTTGATCTTCCTGCCTGTCTCTGTACCAATACCATCTAGTTTTTACCACTGTAGTAGTTTTTACCTCTGTAGTACAGTTTGAGGTCAGGGATGGTGATTCCCCCCAAAAGTTCTTTTACTGTTGAGAATGGTTCTCACTATCCTGGGTTTTTTGTTAATCCAAATGAAATTGCAAATTGCTCTTTCTATCTCTATGAAGAATTGATTTGAAATTTTGATGGGGATTGCGTTGAACTTGTAGATTGCTTTTGGCAATTTTATCCAGGAGCATTGGAGATCTTTCCATTTTCTGAGATCTTCTTCGAATTTTTTCTTCAGAGACTTGAAGTTCTTGTCACACAGATCTTTCACTTGCTTGGTTAGATTCACTCCAAGATATTTTATATTATTTGTGACTATTGTGAAGGGTGTCATTTCCCTAATTTCTTTTTCAGCCTGTTTATCTTTTGAGTAGAGGAAGGCTACTGATTTGTTTGAGTTGATTTTATATCCAGCCACTGTTCTGAAGTTGTTTACCAGATTTAGGAGTTCTCTGGTGGAACTTTTAGGGTCGCTTAAGTATACTATCATATCATCTGCAAATAGTGAAATTTTGACTTCTTCTTTTCCTATTTGTATCCCTTTGACTTCCTTTTGTTGTCTAATTGCTCTGCTAGGACTTCCAGTACTATATTGAATAGGTAGGGTGAGTGGGCAGCCTTGTCTAGTCCCTGATCTTAGTGGGATTGCTTCAAGTTTCTCTCCATTTAGTTTGATGTTGGCTACTGGCTTGTTGTATATTGCTTTTACTATGTTTAGGTATGGGCCTTGAATTCCTGTTCTTTCCAAGACTTTTAACATGAAGGGATGTTGAATTTTGTCAAATGCTTTCTCAGCATCTAGTGAGATGATCATGTGGTTTTTTTCTTTGAGTTTATTTATGTAGTGTATTACATTGATGGATTTCCAAATATTGAGCCATCCCTGCATTCCTGGGATAAACTCTACTTGATCATGATGGATGATTGTTTTGATGTGTTCTTGGATTCGGTTTGTGAGAATTTTATTGAGTATTTTTGCATCAATATTCATAAGAGAGATTGGTCTGTAGTTCTCTTTCTTTGTTTAGTCTTTGTGAAGTTTCGGTATGAGGGTCACTGTAGCTTCATAGAACAAATTGCATATTGTTCCTCCTGTTTCTATTCTGTGGAATAGTTTGAAGAGTATTGGTATTAGGTCTTCCTTGAAGGTGTGGTAGAATTCTGCGCTAAAACCTTCTCGTCTCGGACTTTTTTTGTTGGGGAGACTTTTAATGACTGCTTCTATTTCTTTAGGGTTTATAGGACAGTTTAGATGGTTTATCTGCTCCTCGTTTAACTTTGGTACCCAGTATCTGTCTAGAAAATTGTCCATTTCATCCAGATTATCCAATTTTGTTGAGTATAGGCCTTTGTAGTAGGATCTGATGATTTTTTAAATTTCTTCAGTTTCTGTTGTTATGTCTCCCTTTTCAGTTCTGGTTTTATTAATTTGTATACTGTCTCTGTGCCCTTTGATTATTGTGGCTAAGTGTTTATCTATCTTGTTGATTCTTCTCAAAGAACCAGCTCCTGGTTTTGTTGATATTTTTTATAGTTCTTTCTGTTTCTACTTGGTTGATTTCAGCTCTGAGTTTGATTATTTCCTGCAGTCTACTCCTCTTGGGTATATTTGCTTCTTTTTGTACTAATGCTTTCAGGTGTGCTGTCAAGTTGCTAGTGTATGCTCTCTCTTCTTTTTTTTTCTTTTTTTTTTGTAAGCACTTTGTGCTATGAATTTTCCTTTTAGTAATGCTTTCATTGAGTCCCACAAGTTTTGATAGGATGTGTCCTCCTTTTTATTAAATTCTAAAAAGTCTTTAATTTCTTTTACTTCTTCCTTGACCAAGTCATCATTGAGTAGAGCATTGTTCAGTTTCCATGTGTATGTGGGCTTTCCGTTGTTTATGTCATTACTAGAGATCAGCCTTAGTCCATGGTGGTCTGATAGGGTATAAGAGATTATTTCAATCATTTTGTATCTGTTGAGGCCTGTTTTGTGACCAATTATATGGTCTATTTTGGAGAAGGTACCATGAGGTGCTGAGAAAAAGCTATATTCTTTTAGGATGAAATGTTCTATAGATATCAGTTAAATCCATTTGGTTCATAATTTCTATAAGTTTCATTATGTCTCAGTTTAGTTTTTGTTTCCATGATCTGTCCATTGCTGTGAGTGGGGTGTTGAAATCCCCTACTGTTATTGTGTGAGGTACAATGTATGTTTTGATCTTTAGTAAAGTTTCTTTTATGTATGTGGGTGCCCTTGCGTTTGGAGCATAGATGTTCAGAATTGAGAGTTCATCTTGGTACATTTTTCCTTTGTCCTTTGATGAGTATGAAGTGTCCTTTCTTATCTCTTTTTGATTAGCTTTGGTTGAAAATCAACTTTATTTGATATTAGAATTGATACTCTAGCTTGTATCTTGAGGCCATTTGCTTGGAAGATTGTTTTCCATCATTTTACTGTGAGGTAGTTTCTGTCTTTGTCACAGAGGTATGCTTCCTGTATGTAGCAGAATTCTGTGTCCTGTTTATGTATCTAGTCTGATAGTCTATGTCTTTTTATTGTTGAATTGAGTCCATTTATATTATTAAGAGGTATTAAGGAAAAATGATTGTTTCTTCCTGTTATTTTCGTTATTAGAGATGGAATTATGTTTGTGTAACTATATTCCTTTGGGGTTGTTGGAAGACTACTTTCTTGCTTTTTCTTGGTTGTAGTTTCCTTTCTTGTGTTATAGTTTTCCATCCATTATCCTTTGAAGTGCTAGATTTGTGGGAAGATATTGTGTAAATTTGGTTTTGTCATGGAATATCTTGGTTTCTTCATCAATAGTGATTGAGAATTTTGCTGAGTATAATAATCTGGGCTGACATTTGTGATCTCTTAGGGTCTGTATAATAACAGTCCAGGATCTTATGACTTTTATAGTCTCTGGTGAAAATTCTGGTGTAATTTTTATATGTCTGCATTTATGTTACTTTGCCTTTTTCCCTTACTGCTTTTAGTGTCTTTTCTGCGTTTTGTATATTTGATGTTTTTATTATTATGTGACAGGAGGTATTTCTTTTTTGGTCTAGTCTATTTGGGATTCTGTAGGCTTCTTCTGTATTTAAGAACATCTCTTTTATTAGGTTAGGGAAGTTTTCCTCTATAATTTTGTTGAAGATATTTACTGGCCCTTTAAGTTGGGAGTCTTCACCCTCATCTATACCTATTATCTTTATGTTTGGTCTTCTCATTGTGTCCTGCATTTCCTGGATGTTTTGTGTTAGGAGCTTTTTGCATTTTACCTTTTCTTTGACTGTTGTGTCAATGTTTTCCATGGTATCTTCTGTGCATGAGATTCTCTCTTCTCTCTCTTGTATTCTGTTGCATTGCGTCTATGACTCCTGATCTTTTTCCTAGTTTTTTTTTCCTCCTCCACGTTAGTCTCCCTTTTAGATTTCTTTATTGTTTCTACTTCCATTTTTAGATCCTGGACAGTTTTGTGTAATTCCTTCACCTGTTTGGTTTGTTTTTTCTTGCATTTAAGATCTTCTACCTGTTTACCTGTGTTCTCCTCAAATTTTTTGAGAGTGTTGTTTATGTCCCTTTTAAAGACCTCTATCATCATCATGAGAAGTGATTTTAATTCTGAATCCTGCTTTTCCGGTGTGATGTGGTGTTCAGGACTTGCTATGGTGGGAGAACTGGGTTCTGGTAATACCAAGTAACTTTGGTTTCTGTTGTTTACATTCTTATGCTTGGCTTTCACCATTTGGTTAGCTCTAGTGCTACCTGAATTCACTGGTTTTGACTGGAGCCTGCCTTTCCAGTTATCTTGGTAGTGTCAGAACTCCTCGGGGTCCGGATGTCTCTGTGACCCTGAGCTCCAGCTGTTCTGGGTACAGTGGCTCCTCTAGGGTATCTCAGAATATGATGACTCCACAATAGTAGGCCAACTAGGTGTTTGCTGCTCTGAGTGTAGTCTCTTCTTTAGGATGTCTCAGGATATGTTGTCTGCTGCTCTGAGTTCAGTGGTTCCCTTAGGGTGCCTTGGGATATGGTGTTTCCTGCTTTGAGGTCAGTGGCCTCTCTAGAATGTCTCTTGATGCAGTTTCCACAGAGAAGCAGATCAGCTGGGTGTCTGCTCCAGCCACTGGGATCTGGGTGAGGGGCAGAAGGGGATTGGTATTCTGCAGGGCCAGGGCTTGGGTGCCAGGTTTGCCCTGGGGGCTCCCTGCTGCCAGTTGTGCCCCTGGGGCATAGGGCGGTGGTTCGTGATCCTACCTGCAGCTCTGGGGGCAGTAGTCTGTCTAGGATGTCTCCGGACATGGTTTCTACAGGGTAGCAGAGCAGCTGGGTGTCCAGGCATGAATTGCATTTTGAAGTCTGAGACACCTGAAGGGAAGATAGTTTCTGTTTGTTTTATACACCACTACTTGAATGACTAAGAGATGTTTGTAGCATAACTTTTGGAGTCAGTGGGTACTAGGGGGATGCCTCCTTAAGTTTCTGGTCCCCTTAACTCGGCCATATAACCTGAGTCCAGCTGATGAGATATCTAATTTTTTCTGACTCCCCTACATACATACTTACTAATTTTCTTCCTCATGCTAGTCCACCCATATCCACCAATTTGTATCAATCAATTCTGCATGAGTGTTGCTCTGTGATTCTTACTTTGAGAAATAGGCAAATCTTCCCCTGCTAGTCACTTGCCTCTTGCCTTGGTTTTAACCTATTTAAAAGATTTGGAGGAGTAAAAAGCAACTGAATTAGGGTGAACTGAGAATTCTTTGTCAATTTACATGGCTGTCATTCAACACTAGATGGCACTCTGAAGGAATCTTTAACCCATCTAACATGGTGTTCACACTGTAGATGGCTTGTGGGAGAACAGGTCACCTCAGCTATGTTTGCTATATAATGGCTTGCCCTGACTTTGTAAAGGTACTCCCAAAATGTCTGAAACCCCTCTGCACTTGTGGAGATACAAGAGCTCAACTACTCTTTTGTCCCTCAAGATCCAGAAGGGGTTGTTCCCTTCTGGATATATGCCTCCTTTACCACAATTGACTTATAGTATTGGAATCTTCCCCTCAGATGAATACAACACTGCCTTTTCAGAAATATCCCAAGGATTTATATCCTTATATCCTTTCTTAAACCTTTCGTGTTTTTATTAATCAAACAACATGGGATGACTGTTAACATCTTCTCCAACTTCTCTTTACTTTGGAAGCATGTGTTTTATGTGTGTGGGGTGTGTGTGTGTGTGTGTGTGTGTGTGTGAGAGAGAGAGAGAGAGAGAGAGAGAGAGAGAGAGAGAGAGAGAGAAATGGAAGAAACCCTGAAATTGGTTCTAGTAATGATGAACAGCCTACATCATACTTAGAAATCACAGGTGCTGTCTTCCCCACCATATTGTGCCAGCTGGGACCAATAAACAAAAGAAAAGAGAAGAATATATAAGTAAAAATGTAACTTAAGTTCTAACATCTAACTGGGAGGTTTCCACTACTGCAAAGTGCTTCATATATATGTCTAATATCATTCAGGGTGTTCAGAAAACTAATTAGTCATGTTTATTTTTTTGGATCACTTTAAATGCCTATCAGACACAGACCCCAATTGATACAAAAGCAGAAATAAATAGGAGAGTCAGTAATACAGCCTTTGTTTCTCAATCTGCTCCAGATATTTGGCAAATGTTACAGAGGGTTGAAGGATTTGAGGGAAATAGATTCTCTTACACTAACAACAAATAATCATAATAATAGATTCAAGGGATGAACTCATTTAAAAGGTTCTGAAAGTCTTTGACATGACACCACAAGAGTCAAATACCTCTAGGAAGAAGTGTCAAAAGCAATCATCATTCAGCATTAGGGAAATAGAAAAACCAAAAGGGGCTCACTCTTGTTTGCCTCCAGATGATTCAGTGTTTATATTATAAGAAAATGGGGCATGGGATAAATGAACAACCTTCTCTTAGAGGGGCTAACAAGAGAATTGAGTAAGTCAGGGTTTCAATATACTCCTTCCTAATCCCATGATAATCTAAATAGTGGAAGGGAAATTAATTGATTTTTTTCGATAGATACTAGTGTACATTATTTGAAACTCAAAAAAATAAAAAGAGTCAGTTGTCACCAAACAAAAAATAATGTGAAAGGAAACTGGCTCAAAATTATATGCCTGTAAAACAGAATGCCAAATGAATATGATACATTGTTGTCTACCTATTTCTGAATGCTCCTACACACTCTGAGGAGAGGTCTGCTGCATAATCACAAAGACTAAATACCTGCTAGAGAGAAGACATCAATGTGAAATTCAAGGATAAGGAAGAAACCCAGAAATTAGTCAACATTCTTCCAGGTGAAAAATATGTATTGTCTCTGTCTCTAATATCTGATTGTCCACAAGGTACACACACCTACCTCCTTGTTTCCAAGAAAATATTTTCAAGGTTCTGTGGCAAAAACAATCTCCCTGGGTTGGCCAGACACTAGGCTCCACTTCTAATTCAAGTCAAGCTATTAGCAGAACCCATTCTTAGTGTACCAATACCCAGTAAATCCACAGGTTCAGGAAGAAAATATATTCATGAAATTCACTTAAACTGGCTGAGGGATGATGCAGGTTTTCTGATACCCTGTAGGTCCCCCTAGCACACTCCATGACTTTCTGTTTATAAGCCTTGAACAAATGACTACAAATGACTCCAGTATCAGATGCAAGTTATCAGAGAGTGGAAGATATACAACCTTGTATTCCAAGTCCACTCTGGAATCCCAAATAAACCTCTGTTTTTGAATGGACTGACCTAAAGAATGGCTTCAATAACAATTGATTTGGACTTGACTCTGTCTAAGACTGAAGAAATCTGCCACCATCTTCTATGAGGCCCCTTCATTTCTATGAATAGCACTCAGTTGACATATTTTCAATATATGATGACACCTAAATTGTGTTTTCTGAGAAGGACACTTTAATGCTAGCCACTGCTGTACTGCTAGAAGCCAATCAATGACTAGGATACTCTGTATCATTTTAGCAGCGCCAACTACACACAGAAAACCTTATACTTGCCATTTGGTCTTCAGGAAGGTATATGATCTTTGTCAATGTCATAAAGTCAGACTATCGTGAGGATTCTTATTCTATCAACTCACAGGCTGGTGGAAAGTCCAACATGGCCTTGATAGTAGCAGAATCACATGATTTCTGCTGGGAACAGGGGCAACAGGCATAGGTTTTAATGACTGTTAATGGCTCCACAATGCTTGGTTGTACACTAATGTACACATTTTCCTGTTCCTCTGAGGAATATCCTTCCTGTCAGCATAAATGACTCCTTGAAGGTCAGAGACAACATGAATTCAGGAAGCTAAGGTGTAGCTAATATCACAGCAAAATATTAAATACTGAAACCTTCAGGACAGCCCTTTAGGCTATAGGAAACAACTGTAAAAACATGAGTTTAAAATATATAATTTCTCAATAATGAAAAATATAAGAATGCAATATGAATTCTATAAGGGGCTTCATGGATCTAAAGGAACAGAAGCAGCTACATATACTATGAAGCAGCTTGTCAGAAAGATACAAAAGAAGGAGACAAAATTAGGGACAGATGATCACAACGCAAGATTTCACTCAGCTATGTTTTGTAATTGTTTGCTCTGCTGTTGTTGTTGTTCATGTTTCCAAAATGTCGCCTGATTCCAGAGTTCAGTGTCTAACTGGGACAGAGCTAACTTAGATACAGGTGTGGTCAAAATGTTAATTTCAGGATAAGGACCAACCCAGATAGGATATGTTTATAAAGATAAACAGAGCTCTAAATTCTTTTGCAATGTAAAGAAAGAAAGAAAGGAAGAAAGAAAGAAAGAAAGAAAGAAAGAAAGAAAGAAAGACTTGCTGTCCTTTTCCTATGAGTGAAATGACTAAGGTCATGAGATGATCATGAGGGAACCTGGAATAAATATCGGAATTGGTAGGTACCTACAATTATCACCTGGAATTTTAGTCTGCTTGAGATGAGCTAGCAATATGTAAGGGAAGTAATTTTTTTTTGTTGTTTTGTTTGTTTTGTTTTTTTTCTCTTGTGAGAACTGGGCTGTGTAGAGACTGCTAGAAAGCAAATATAGCTCTTTAAGATAGTTTTAAACAGTACTTCTGATTCTCATGAGAGGTGGAATGCTTGAGTAACCATTCATGAGAGGGAGTGGTTTGCATGCATTCTTCTGTAGAGAAAGGTGATGGTATGCCCACTTGGAAGAGTAGCTTTCAGTTTCTTATTCTTTTTGGAGGATGAAAAAAGTCTGAGCCCTTTTTTTTCAAAAACGTTTGTTTGCCACTCTCATGTTCTGAATGGAAAGCTTGAGTGTCCCTTCTGTAAAAATAAGGGCCTCTTTTGATGTGGTTATAATAAACTTGGACCATCTGTGAATGCCTTGGGAAAGTGGGGGACTTCTGTGTCCCTCCTAATGAGATGGTGAAGATGCACAGGCTCCTTTGGCAGAATCAAATGTGGTGAGTTTTCTGTTGTTCTCAATTTTCAGTTTTTACCCCTTCCCCCCCACATCTTCCAATAGCTCAGATTTTAGACCTGCTTGGTCTAAAGAAGAATGTCTTGATCTTGTTTTTCTGAACTTAGAATATCTAGAGGAACCTTCTGGAGAGTGTGAACTTCTGAGACTTTTTTAGGAGGGAAAACATATTTGAAACTCAATTTTGATGATTTTAAGGGGGAGATTCTCCTTTGAGTAGTTGAAGTGTGACTTGACTAATTTTTGGCATACATGGACGATTTGAGGTGACTTTCAAAAGAGGGACAAATTTTAAGACATCAAGTTCTGAAAGGGAAGATCTGATATCCCCTTCAGGAAATGGGACAGATTTTAATATCCTTTGGGTAGAATTGAAAAGTGTAGAGCCTTTCTTGGGAAAAGGTTAATGTCTCTGGTGTTCTTCATGAGAAGCAATAGGGATAAAGTCATTATATGCACAAAGGGACATTCTCAGAAACTGTGTTGAAATGGAAGGTCCCACAGTGTCTTGAGTAGATGGCAAAGGTTCTAGAGGTCCTTGGGCTGGTTGAGAAAGTTCTAGACCTTGCTGGGGAGATGATGTTGGTGTTCCCAGGATTTCTTGTTCAGATACTAAAGAGCCCAGAGCACCTTCATTAGTTTTCAAAAGCCCCAGAGACCCTGGCACTGATGGCAAAGATTCTACAGACCCTGGTACAGATTCTGAAATTTTAAATGTGGATTGGATAGATAGAAGAGCTTCTTCTACCTGTGTACTAAGTGATGAAGGATGTGGAAATCTGAAAGAATCTGGCACAGATGACAAAGGTTCTATAAACTCTTGGTAAGGTAGTATTTCTGCAGTGCTCTAGGAAAGATTCAAAAAGTATAAGATCTTCTGGACCAGATAGTGAGTATTCAAAAGCTGTCTTCTCTAAAACGGGGTTCTGGGCTTCTGCTGATAACTAGGAATGTTTTGGAGGCACTTGAGCAGTGATAAAACATGTAATTTGCTCTGGGAAAATAGAGAATGTCTCTGAGATCCCAGGCACAAAGACTTGAGTCCTAGATCATCTTGGACATATCTCAAAGTTTCTGTAGTTCCTAGTGTATCTAAGGAAAATTCATAGCCCTTTGAGCAGATATGAATGTTCCTAGAACACCCTAGGCAGACAGGGATGTTCTCAAAGACAATAAGACAGATTGTGACACTTCCAAATCCAATTGGACAGATGGAGAAGACCCTGAACTCACGTTGGTAGATTCTTAAATTACCAAATCTCCTGGTTAAGCAAACTCCCCCTGAGGAGATGGCAAAGGCTCTCTACAAAGCCTTGTGCAGTTGCAGAAATTGTCAGAGATCCTTGGTCAGATTTCAAAGTTCCTGCTGTCTTTTTAGCAGGATGGGTATATCCCTGACACACTGGAGTAGATGATGAGTCTTCTACTGTGCAGTTTGTAGAGGTGGACTTTGTTCCTATACCTTGTGTATGTAAAAAAGGACTTGAAAGCCTTTGAGGAACTGCAGAATGTTGGGCCGACCTTTGCATAGATGTGGATTGCCATAGTCCCCTGTGTAGATAGACAGGGACCCGCAGCTCTATGAGCAGAATCCAAAGATGCTTGATTCTCTTATTCTGAAGAGGAGATGTGGGTCCCTTGTTCTGGAGGGCGTCCCACAACAATCTCCAGGCTGGGGACAGGGTGAGAGCAGGAAGGGTTCAATACTGTCTCTGCCGCTGCTTCCGCCCGTGTCTCCACTGTCCATAGGTCTCTAGTCTGGCCTGGTGCGGGAGGTCTGGACCAAAGGGCACAGAGTATGAGCAGGGAGGGGAGACTACTTGCCCCCAATGCTGCCTCTGCTCGCTCGGTGCTGTTGCTACCTGGTTACTCCCAGGTGCTGCATCTGTCTCTCCACAGTGAGTGGATCTGTGACCAGGCTGGGCAGATAAGAAGCAGGCTAGCTGGCAAGGAGGCAGCTTGGTGTCCCAGGCAGGTTCCAGGAGGGCAGATCTCTCCCCAATTGTTACAGCTCTCATGACAGAAACTCTGGGACACCAGGATGATTCTCGCACACTTCCCCTGAATAGAGACCTTATATACAGTTTCAGGGTGGGTTAGGGTCTGGCAGCAGATGACGCCTATTGACTTGGTCTGAGAGCTTGGAGATACCTCATCTGCATGTGGGAGAGCCTGAGACACTGTTCCTCGTGACTGATGGCCATAGACCTCTCTGTGGGATGATGATAGTGACGGTGATACATATATGGAATCTGAACAAAAATTTGTCATCAGACTTGGGCACCCCAATACGTCGTAGTATATTATAACAAAAGCTGATCCAATGGCCTTGTCACCAAGGGCCAATTCATAATCAATGCTCATCAATAATCAATACTAATCTATAACCAATAGTGATCGATAACCAATGATGATCAATTATTGGTGATGATGATGATGGGGATGGGGTTAGTCAACACTGCTTATTTCTACTTTTTTTCCCCTTTGGTTTTGTTGAGAGAAACTCTTGCTACATAGCACTATAACCTGCTGTGTAGAGCAGGCTTGTGTTAGACTCCTAGACATCCACCTGCCTCTGCTTTCTCTGTATTGGATCTAAAGATATGTGCTGCCACACCCAGATGATTTTGCATAAATTCTATCAAAATGTCTATGTAACTTCACATAATGGTGTTAACACTTTTAGGATTTATTTTAGAGGATACGGCACATGTGACTCACAGGAGAGAACATATCCTGATTTATTTTGAGAACTTGCCATAATTTTGATGGTACTGGATTCTATTTTATTTTATTTTGTTTTGTTTTTTTGAGACTGGGTTTCTCTGTGTAGCTGTGGCTATCCTGGAACTCACTCTAGACCAGGCTATCCTCGAACTCAGAAATTCCCCTGCCTCTGCCTTTCAACTGCTGAGATTAAAGGCATGTGCCATCAATTATTGATCATTATTGACTATAGATTAGTATTGATTATTGTCTATTGATTTTATTGATAATTGATTAGCATAATTATTGATCATTATTCCATCACCATCATCCTCCTGCCTCTGCCTCCCTAGTGCTGGGATTTAAGGCATGTGCCACCACTGTCTGGCTGTGGCACTGGATTTTGTTAATCACATAAACATTCAAAGAGAGTATGGGGAAGTAAGCATTTCCCCTTGCTTATTCCTCATGGTAGGGGTAAAGGGACAGTTTATGCATTAAGGGAACTACCTGGGATAGCTTGTCCTCTCTCGAAAAATAATTACAGATATGCTCATAGGTGTGTCTCTAAGTTCATTTGAAATCAAGCTGAGTTGATGGTCAAGATGAACCATCCCACTAGCAAATCCTCCCCATTTGATTTTTTTTCTACTATATGGTTTTAATTAGTATTGATTATTGGTCATTGATTACTATTGATTACTGATTAACATTGATTATTGACCATCAATAGTTGTCCCTCAGAATCCATCCAGGATTCTCCTACTGGCTTTAGAATTTGTGCTATCTGCTTAGCATTTAAATTCCTACAAAATGCTATCCATTTCTTTCAGTCTGACCCCAAAACCTCTTTTTTTCCTTATATACCTGTCTTAGACTTTTCCAAACACCCCTCCTCATTTTCATTTTTTGAACCAAGGTTTCTCTGTTTAGCCCTGGCTGTCCTGAAATTCAATTTGTAAACCAGGCTGGCCTCAGATTCAGAAATTCGCCTGCCTCTACCTCCTGTGTGCTGAGAATAAAGGCATGTGCCATCAATTATTGATCATTATTGGTTATTGATTAGCATTGATTGTTGTTCATTGGTTAGTATGTATTATTGATTAGCATTGATTATTGGTCATTATTGCATCACCGTCATCTCCCTGCCTCTGCCTCCCAAGTGCTGAGATTAAAGGCATGCGCCACCACCATCCAGCCCAAAAATCCCGTTTAACTCCAATTAAGGGTCTGGAGAGATGGGTCAGCTGTTAAAAGTGCTTACTGCTCTAGCAGAGACCAAAGTTCTGTTCCCAAACTCAACCTGTAACTCCAGACCCAGGAGATCCAAATGTCCTCTTCTGTTCAGGCATGTGCGGGTGAGAGTTATTTAAAAAAATTAGAACAACTGTTCTGAAAATGAAATATTTTTCTGAAACTATGCATATTTAAAGTTAAGTCTTCAAAGGAATGTAGATGAAAAATTGGATAATGGCACTTTTTTGCTGTGCTTTTTGCCATTGAAGGTAATATCAATGGAATGCTTTATTCAGTCCTTAGATGTACTCTGGAACCACCTTGAGGAATATCACACCTATTTTGACATACCAATTATATCACACTTGTGATGTCACGCTTATGATGTCACACCCATGATGTATTATTACCTCAGTGGTGAACGAGAGCAATCATTCCAATCAAAAAAGAATAATAAAAAATTACTATAATAATAATAACAATAATAATAAATAGAGTGAACCATATTGATCATGGATATTGTTGGCAGATGCTGAATCATGATTCATGTTTATTTGTTTAGTCGTTTATTTATTTTTCTTTTTTTTAATATTTTATTTACATTTCAGATGCCATCCCCTTTCCCCATTTCCTCTTCCTAGAGAAAACCCCTATCCCATGCCCCCTTTTCCTTTTTGCTTATATACAATTTTTTTAAATGTCAGTCAAAGGCTTTATAAGTATGGTAATGCTCAATCAGAAGTGTAACCCAATGCCCAACCTAGATATATAAACTGTCTTTGGCTGGTGGAAACACGTGAACATCTGCTTCCATGCTCCCCCTCTCTTTCTCTCTTTCTCTCTCTTTCTCTCTCTCATCGTCTTGCTTCTCCTCTCCTTCATCTTCTCCTCTCCTTACTCCATCTCTTCCTCTCGGTGCTCCTTCCCCCTTAGCTCCTCCTACATATCACCCCTCCTGTTAAAATAACACTTTTCTCTCAAAATACAATTAGAGCATAATTATTCCTATTTGTAACAGAGAGGTACAAGATAATCTTTATACCCAGTCCATCATTTTGTTGAGTAACCAGAACCTCTGTCGTCTCTCCTAAATAAAACACTTAGTTTTGAACCTGGCTGTTTTTCTTGGCTTTAGAATGAATGTCAGCTTAAAACCATCCACTCAGATCTTTTCTCTCAAAGTAAATAGCAAGGATTGGCTATGAGACTATAGGTCTTCAACCCCATCAGAAATCCAGAATGGCTGAGTTAACTGAAATAATGGGAAGCACAAAGCATAGATAGCTTCTAAAACTTAGCCACTTTATAGAGACTGCTGAACACCTGAACAGCCCCTATACTTCAGAAGGTTGGAGTATCAAATCTTCAGCCTTCTGGCCCAGGATCATCTGACAGACCTTAGTGCTGCAGAGTTATTGAGGGCTGATTACTCTGTCTAGGCAGATATAATCAGTCGACTATTCTGCAAATGTGTCCTTTTCTGGATAGTAATTTGTCTGTAGATGGAAAGAGGCAATTCTTGCCTTGTGGCTGTCTCACCACAACTGGAGTAAATCCAAAGATGCTCAATTTCTTCTTAGAATCCAAGACAGGAATCTGTCAGGAGCAGACAGGTCTCTAATCAAAATGAACATTCATATAGAAATGTTTGTAAAGTCAATTCTGTGGACTTCTGACAGTTTGAAAACCACCTATCCCTGTGAGGCAATCTGGACTGTTGTCTGTTAACTCATCTCAGCTATTTCTAAATAAAATATAGAAAATACCCTAACAATAAACTCAAAGCCCTGAATTTGCTATAGTTCCTTAACTCACAGGCTAACCAACTCAAATCAGTTAAAAAAAAATTAGAGAAGGACTGAGTCTAAGCCTTGTATTCCTAAATGTGTTATACAGGTGCAATGCCTATGACAGTAACAGTATTTATCTCACTTTTATATCAATAAGGAGCTCGAACCAATGAAAACCTTAAATTTGAAATCGGAGTAAATTTTTTACAATTTAAGAAATTATAACTTCATCTTGATACTAATTATACAGATTTCTATCAATAGGTTATGGCTATGCAATAAATCATAGCTAATCCTCCCTGTTCCAAACAAACCTCTAGTTTTCCCTAGAAAGACAGTCCAATATTAACCACCTTAGTCCCTAAGCCCAGGGAATAGGGGCGCTGACTCTTCATTAATTTCTTCAAGCTGATTATGGGTGTTGAGATATTAGAAGAAGGGTGGGGAAAAGAGTAAATTGATAAGCCTCTGACGCTGTGTCTTCACTGCATCCAGGTGGAATTCCAGGACATCGTAGGTTTGAGCAGGTCTGCTAAATTTGCTTGATGAGTAGATACACTGGGGCTGTGTATTCTGCAGTATACAATTCTCAGAGCAAGTTTTAGTATCAAGAAGAAAAAAATTTTTTTTCTCTAGAGGGCTGACATTTTTTTAAAGATGTTGGTTCTAACAACTTTTCTTTTTCCCCCCTTTTTAAAATTGGTTATAATATTTACATTTAAAATTCTATCCCGTTATCCCATTCCTCCACCCCCCCCCACACACACCCAGGAACCCCTTATCCCATGCCCCCTTTTTGTGCTTCTATGAGGGTGTGATTTTCCAGTTTCTATGATGCTGTTTACATTAACATAAACTGCCTCCTAGATTTCTAAATCCTTTCATTTGTGTTATTGAATCTCCGGCTCTTCTTTTTTCTTTCTTTTTTATCTTTTTGCCCTTTTTTCTCCTTTTTTCATCTCTTGTATTTAAAAAAAAAATGGGTATTATATTTACCTTTCAGATTTTATCCCCTTACCTCACTTCCTCCCACCACCCAGAAACCTCCTATCTCATCCCCCCTCCTCATGCTTCTATGAGGCAGTGCCCGCACCTACGTCCCACCACATTCCCCACCCTCACTCCCCCCCCCCCGCACTCTGTGTTTGTTTTTTATGGGACCAAGAAATTCCTCTCCTACCTATGTTCGATATATATCCTCCCTTATATATACCGCTGGAGTCCTGGGTCACTCCCTATGTGTTCCTAGGCTGGAGGTTTAGACCTTGGGGGGCTCTGGTTGTTTGGTATTGTTGCTTTCCTCCTGGTGTCATAAACACTTTCTGCTCCTTCAGTCTTCTCTCTAACTTCTCCATTGGGAAAGCCTTGATCATATCAGAGGTTAACTGTGAGCATTGTCCTCTGATTGTGTTAGTCTTTGGCAGACCTCTAAGGAGACAGCTATATCATGTTCTTGACAGCATGCACTTTCAGCCATCCACATCAGTGTCTAGCTTAGGTGACTGTACATGGGATGGGTACCCAGGTGGAATGGTCTCCGGATGGCTTCTCCTTCAGTTTCTGTCCCATATTTTATTTCTATATTTGCTCCTTTTAGTATTTTTGTCACTCGTCCTAAGTAGAACTGAGGCATCCCCTCTTGGTCTTCTTTCTTCATGTGCTTCATGTGGTATCCAGATTGAGTCTTTGCTATTCCAAACTTTTGGGCTAACATCCGCTTAACAGTGAGTAAATATCATGTGTGTTCTTTTATGATTGGGTTAACTCACTGAGGATGATAATTTCTAGATCAATCCATTTGCCTAAAAATTTCTCAAATTCATTATTTTTAATAGCCAAGTAATACTTCATTGTATAGATGTACCACATTTTTTTTATCCATTCCTCTGTTGAGGGACATCGTGGTTCTTTCCAGCTTCTGGCTATTATAAATAAGGCTGCTATGAACATAGTGGAGCATATGTCCATGTTATATGTTGGGGCATCTACTGGGTATATACCCAGGAGTGGTATAGCTGGATCCTCAGGTAATGCTATGTCCAGTTTTCTGAGGAAACGCCAGACTGATTTCCAGAGTGGTTGTACCAGCTTGAAATCCCACCAACAATGGAGGAGTGTTCCTCTTTCTCCACATCCTTGCCAGCATCTACTATCACCTGAGTTTTTGATCTTAGCCATTCTGATTGTTGTGAGGTGGTATCTCAGGGTTGTTTTGACTTGCATTTCCCTGATGACTAAGGATGTTGAGCATTTCTTAAGGTGCTTCTCAGCCATTCGCATTTCCTCTGTTGAGAATTCTTTGTTTACCTCTGTACCCCATGTGTAAATAGGGTTATATGGTTGTCTAGAGTATAGTTTCTTGAGTTCTTTGTCTATCTTGGATATTAGCCCTCTATCGCATGTAGGATTGGTTAAGATTTTTTCCCAATCTGTTGGTTTCCATTTTGTCTTATTGACAATGTTCTTTGCCTTACAGGAGCTTTGCAATTTTATGAGGTCCCATTTGTCAATTCTTGTTCTTAGAGCATAAGCCATTGGTGTTCTGTTCAGGAACTTTTCCCCTGTGCCTAGGTATTTGAGGGTCTTCCCCACCTTCTCTTCAATTAGTTTCAGTGTATCTGGTTTTAAGTGAAGGTCTTCTATCCACTTGGATTTGAGCTTTGTACAAGGAGATATGAATGGATTGATTTGCATCCTTCTACATGTTGACCTCCAGTTGAACCAGCACCATTTGCTGAAAATGCTGTCCTTTTTCCACTGGATGGTTTTAGCTTCTTTGTCAAAGATCAAGTGACCATAGGTATGCGGGCTTACTTCTGGATCTTCAATTTTATTCCATTGATCTTCCTGCCTATCTCTGTACCAATACCATGCTGTTTTTATTACTATTGCCCTGTAGTATAGTTTGAAGTCAGGGACAGTGATTCCCCCAGAAGTTCTTTTGTTTTTGAGAATAGTTCTCACTATCCTTGGTTTTTTGTTGCTCCAAATAAATTCACAAATTGCTCTTTCTATCTCTATGAAGAATTGATTTGGAATTTTGATGGGGATTGCATTGAATCTATAAATTGCTTTTGGCAAGATGGCCATTTTTACTAAATTAATCCTGCCAATCCAGGAGCATGGGAGATCTTTCCATTTTCTGAGATCTTCTTCTATTTCCTTCTTCAGAGACTTGAAGTTCTTGTCATACAGATCTTTCACTTGCTTGGTTAGGTTAACTCCAAGATGTTTTATATTGTTTGTAACTATTGTGAAGGGTGTTATTTCCCTAATTTCTTTCTCAGCCTGTTTATCTTTTGAGTAGAGGAAGGCTACTGATTTATTTGAGTTGATTTTATATCCAGTCACTTTACTGAAGTTGTTTATCAGGTTTAGGAGTTCTCTGGTGGAAATTTTAGGGTCACTTAAGTATACTATCATATCATTTGCAAATGGAGAAATTTTGACTTCTTCCATTCCTATTTGTATCCCTTTGACTTCCTTTTGTTGTCTAATTGCTCTAGCTAGGACTTCCAGTACTATATTGAATAGGTAGGGTGTCTAATAGGACTAGCCTTGTCTAGTCCCAGATCTTCGTGGGATTGCTTCAAGTTTCTCTCCATTTAGTTTGATGTTGGCTACTGGCTTGCTGTATATTGCCTTTACTATGTTTAGGTTTGGACCTTGAATTCCTGATCTTTCCAAGACTTTTAACATGAATGGATGTTGAATTTTGTCAAATGCTTTCTCAGCATCTAGTGAGATGATCATGTGGTTTTTTTTTTCTTTGAGTTCATTTATGTAGTGGATTACATTGATGGATTTCTGAATACTGAACCATCCCTGCATTCCTGGAATAAAGCCTACTTGATCATGATGGATGATTGTTTTGTTATGTTCTTGAATTCGATTTGCGAGAATTTTATTGGGTATTTTTGCATCCATATTCATAAGAGAGATTGGTCTGTAGTTCTCTTTCTTTGTTGGGTATTTGTGAGGCTTTGGTATGAGTGTAATTGTAGCTTCATAGTGCGAATTGGGTATTGTTCCTCCTGTTTCTATTCTGTGGAATAGCTTGAAGAGAACTGATATTAGGTCTTCCTGTAAGGTCTGGTAGAATTCTGCACTAAAACCATCTGGCCCTGGACTTTTTTTGTGGAGAGATTTTTAATGAATGCTTCTATTTCTTTAGGGGTTATGGGACTGTTTATATGGTTTATCTACTCCTAGTTTAACCTGGGTACTTGGTATCTATCTAGAAAATTATCCATTTCATCCAGATTTTCTGATTTTGTTGAGTATAGGCCTTTGTAGTAGGATCTGATGATTTTTAAAATTTCCTCTGTTTCCTTTGTTATGTCTTCCTTTTCAGTTCTGGTTTTATTAATTTGAGTACTGTCTCTGCGCTCTTTGGGTAGTCTCTGGAGAGTGCAGGAGTGGACCTCTGGAGACTCCCAGTACTCATGAAAGGAAGGCTTGCTGGTGGATAGTGAAAAGAATTTCAAAAATGTCCATGGCATTCATTACCTGGTAAACAGAGAGAGGTGCTTCTGCCCTAGAAAATGTACCTGGAAGTGTATATATTGGCAAGCCAAGTATAGATAGAAGGAGGGAGGGAGGTAAATAGGTAGGTAGGTAGAAAAAAGATAGATAGATAGATAGATAGATAGATAGATAGATAGATAGATAAGTAGATAGACATACAGATAGTTAAAAGATAGTTAGGAGGTGTGTAAGTAGGTAGGAAGCTTGGTATGTAGGTAGATATGTAGTTAAGTAAGTAGGTAGATAAAGATACACGATAGACAGATTGCCAGTTAGATAGATAGATAGATAGATAGATAGATAGATAGATAGATAGATAGACAGACAGATAGATAGCCAAAAGATAGTAGTATTTAAGTAGGTAGGTAGGTAAGTAGGTATATATGTAGTTAGGTAGGTAGGTAGAAAAAAAGATAGATAGATAGATAGATAGATAGATAGATAGATAGATAGATAGATAGATAGCCAGCCAGTTGCAATCATGCTGTTGTAGTGAACACTTGAAGAGAAACTTTGAGGACACATTGAGTACTTCCAATGTGCACCCTCAGAGGACCTTGGTGTGAATTGGTCTAGGAGGAGTTGGTAAAGGAAGCTATGTGCTGCAAGGATTCTGGTGGGACAAGTGAGAAATGCTCATTGTGCTTTGTGCCTATGTGCCTCTTTATCTTGCGTCCACTTGAAACATTTCAGAGAGCTCTGAGTTGCATGTGTGCCTAGTCCTTGCACAGGTAGGTAGGTGGGTGTGTGCTAGGATACAGAAAGAAGGATCTATGGTGAGAGTGACTGGGGGACTGTGGAGAAAAAAAGGACAACAAAGCATTCCCTGAGTGCTGCATGGTGGTTGGTGAATGGCTGTGGTGTGGTGGAGGTGGGGAGGAGGGTTATGGGGAGGAGAGAGATTGTGAGGGAGCTGGAATTAGCTAATAATGGTTGCCGGGTTTTCTGGTCAGTTGCCTAGAGATGCTTACATAGTAGGTGCTTAGAATTGGGAGCCGAGGCCAGGGCTTGTTTGTCAAGGGGGCACATTGGGATGGAATATTCATTTCTTCTTTTGATATGTCATTGTCCTCAGTTCAGGGTGCTAAGTGTCCTGCAGTTGTGATTGTGGAAGTTGCCCCTCTGTGTCTCTGAGGTGGACAGATGACTGGATGACATTGTGGGCAGCATCCACCGGAACTCATATTGAGGGGTACCTGAGATACCAACCTGTTTGTCTAGGTAAGTAGACCAATGTATTTGGTGTAGCCCTTCTTTTCATCTCTCACCACACTCTGGGCTCACTCCAGGGAAACTGAAGGCTTCAGAGACACACAGAGCAACCCACCCATTGCCATTGGCCCAGTGCAGAGCCTCCTGCTGCTATGTGGGAAGCCAGTGTTGGGACTAGTACTCATGGAGAAGGTTGGCTTCCCACCACCACCCTGTGTGGCTTTTGTTCAACTTCCCTTATACCCTGAGCTCTGTGATTCACCACCAGGGTACAATATCAGCTGAGCATCTACCTGGGAGGGCCTTCTTATGTAGGTGCCTCAACCTGGGAAGTGAAAAAGTGTGGCCAGAAACCATGGAGTCTGCATTCCTAAGAAGAGAACTGGCTGTCAGTTTAGGGGACCAACCTGTGGGCAGAGTCAGGCAGGTAGGTGATGGATCAATCAGTTTCCAGCCAGGTCTTGTTGCAGTGTCCTAGCTGGGGACTGAGTGGGTGAGGTCAGTTCCTGGTCCTCAAGATGAGGCATCTGTTTCTAAGGCTCTGCCCCTAGGGTCTAGATTGGCAAGGGTTTAGGTAGGGCTCCCACAGGATCCTTTGCAATATCTGCTCATGACTGTTAGTGCTTGCTGCCCTCCTGCTGGAATTTTAAGTGGCTGGCAGGTGCCCTGGAGTTGAGGAGTGACTTTGATAGGTGACCATTCCATCTCTACCATGCACAACCTCCTGCTCCCTGACACTTATGCACCCACATCCATATTAATGAACCTTATAGGCAGGAGAGAGCATGCACACACAGAGGTGACAAAGCATGCTTGCATGTGTGCATGTGTATACACACACATATATATACACACACACCATGCAACAACATACAAAAACACTTTAGGTATCCACGGTGTCCTGTATGGACATTCACCTCTGGCAAGTGGAATCCACAGTGCTTGGCCAGAATTTTGGCAGCTTGTGGTATCTGGTTGGAATTTTTTACCTTAGGAAGCACAGAGGGAGAGTGTCCATGCAGCCTGGCAGTTGGTATTTTTTTTCTACTGTCATCAAGCACAATTGTTTTATAAATTCCTCCTGCCCATCTCTGTGACTCTCTTAACATAGTGACAGACTTGCTTTGGAGCCACTCTATTCTGGCTGCACAGGCAGGACTAGGGCCTCCTTAAGGCTTCTTAGCCCAAGGAGAGGCCTGTGTTTGAACAGGATTCAGCTGAACAGAGGACAGGGCCTGTGACACAGGGTTTGGCTAGCTTGACTCAGGAAGCACATCCTCCCAGGTCCTGAGTGTAGTGCAGGAGAACATCTTAGGTTTTACAGAGTTATAGGACCCCTCTACACAGGGATCTGCACCCAGGGATGCATCTGGGTTCTTGTGGGTGACTTGTGATTCCCATCCTTGTTTATCAGAGTAATCTGGGTACCCTTTGCTTTTGTTTGAGGCTGCCCAGGATGTCTTACATCCAGCCTTACAGGATGTCTTTCCTACCTTCATGTCACCTTGTTACTAACCCACAAAGAGTCAGGGTGTGGGATCAGGATACTCTGCGTCTCTGAGCTGTCTCTACATCTTAGTGCTTGGTAGCTTTTGTGGCCAGATATTCTATTTTTCTTTCTTTTTTTTTCAATTGGATATTTTATTTACATTTCAGATGCCAACCCCTTTCCCCATTTCACCTCCCTAGAAAAGCCCTATCCCATGCCCCTTTTTCCATTTTGCTTTTATACAATTTTTTAAAATGTTAATCAAAGGCTTTATAAGTATAGTAATGTTTAATCAGAAGTGTAACCTACTACCCAACCTAGCTATGTAAACTATCTTTGACTAGTGGAGACACGTGAACTTCTGCCTCCATGCCCCCTGTCTCTTTCTCTCTCTTTTTCTCTCTCTTTACCTAGATTCTCATCTACTTCATATTCTCCTCTCCTTACTCCATCATTTCCTCTCGGTGCTCCTTCCCCCTTAGCTCCTCCTTCATATTACCCTTCCTGTTAAAATAAATATTTTCTCTCAAAATACAATTAGAGCATAATTATTTCTATTTGTACCAGTGAGGTACAAGATAGTCTTAATACCCAGTCCACCCTTTGGTTGACTAACCAGAACCTCTGTCGTTTCTCTTGACTAAAACACTTAGTTTTGAACCGGGCTTTTTCTTGGCTTTAGAATGAATGTCAGCTGAAAACCATCCACTCAGATCTTTTCTCTCAAGGTAAATAGCTGTAACGCACGTGGTATCCCTGCCCGCAGGAACTCACACGAACACGCGGGGATTCTTTCGTGATGCTTTTATTCTTTCAACCTGAGTGGGGGAGACAGAGAGAGTAAGACAGAAGAAGGGCAGAAGCAATCATAAAGAGGCCGGCCGGACGTGGCATCCCGTTTATATAGTCCTTGGCGTAGACAATCATGATTGGCTGCTTGCTCAAACTCCCAGGTTCCTCTGCGCTGTACATGCACAGTCTAATGGTGGATATGACTTCAGAAATTAGGCGTGCCCAAAAAACCCTGTGCATGCGCGGTTACCTTACGCACCCAGGCGTCAGCCGGGACCGCCTCCTACAAATAGCCAGGATTGTCTATGCATCTATAGGTCTTCAACGCTGTCAGAAATCCAGAATGACTAAATTAACTGAAGTTATGGGAAGCATTAAGCATAGCTTCTAAAACTTAGCCAATTTATAGAGACCGCTGAACACCTGGACAGCCCCTATACTACCAAGCGTTGGAGCATCAAATCTTCAGCCTTCTGGCCCAAACTCATCTGACAGACTTTAGTGCTGCAGAGTTATTAAGGGCTGATTACTCTGTCTAGGCAGATATAATCAGTCGACTATTCTGCAAATGTGTCCTTTTCTGGATAGTAATTTGTCTGTAGATGGAGAGAGGCAATTCTTGCCTAGTGGCTGTCTCACCACAACTGGAGTAAATCCAAAGATGCTCAATTTCTTCTTAGAATCCAAGACAGGAATCTGTCAGGAGCAGACAGGTCTCTAATCAAAATGAACATTCATATAGAAATGTTTGTGATGTCAATTCTATGAATTTCTGACGTTTTGAAATCCAACTATCCATGTAAGGTAACCTGGACTGTTGTCTGTTAACTCCTCTCAGATATTTCTAAATAAAATATAGAAAACACCCTAACAATAAACTCAAAGTCATGAATTTGCTATAGTCCCTTAACTCACAGGCTAATCATCCCATATCAGTTTAAAAAGTTAAAGAAGGACTGGGTCTAAACCTTGTATTTCTAAATGTGTTATATAGGCACAATGCCCATGAGAGTATCAATATTCATTTCACTTTCATATCAATAAGAGGCTTATACCAATGAAAACCTTAAATTTTAAATCCAAGTGAATTTTGTACCATTTAAGAAATTATAACTTCATCTTGATACTAAATTATACAGATTTCTACCAATATGTTATGGCTATACCATAAATCCTAGCTAGTCCTCCCTGTTCCAACAAAACCACTACTTTTCCCCAGAGAGACAGCCCAATATTAACCACCTTAGTCCCCAAGCCCAGGGAATAGGGGCCCTGACTCTTCTTTAACTTCTTCAAGCTGATTACGGGTGTTGAGATATTAGAAGAGGGGTGGGGGAAGAGTAAATTGATAAGCTTCTGATGCTGTGTCTTCAATGCATCCAGATGGAATTCCCGGACACCGGAGGTTTGAATAGGTCTGCTCGTTTTGCTTGATGAGTAGATACACCAAGACTGTGTATTCTGCAATATACAATTCTCTGTGGCCAGATATTCTTAAGCAGTTAATGTTCTCCCTGCCAACCCCAGCCCCACCTCAATCCCTTCCTAATTCTATGGTTGTTATCTCTGTCTTTCTTTTTCTTTCTTTCTTTTTTTTTTAAGAAAAGGATCCTTCCTGGAGCTATGCTTCAGGTGGGGGTAAGGGTTTCAGGCAGAAAATCATCCAAGTCTCCAGAACCCTTCAATGGTATGGCAGCTCCCCCATCATACTATGCAAGAAACCTCATGCTGTGACCCAAGGGCTTGAGGATCCTGGGTATTGTCTTGTCTTGGGGTCAAAGTGATTAAAACAGCCAGAATATGCTGAAGTCCCTAGTGTGTCCATAATAGCCCAGGCCGCCAGGGAACCATCCTGGCCAGGTCTCTTAAAAGCCTCCTGGCTCTGATGCTTGACACACAAACAGGCTGCTGAGTCTGGGCTTCTCTTCACTAGCTTACTTTCTCTAACATCCAGAGAGGTGAGACAGGATGAATGCTGAAAAGCCACCTGGCCTTCTTTGCCATATCCAGAAATTTCTGGAGTAATAGAATTGGTTATGGAATTACAAGATGGACAGTCTCAGATCCCAGAAAACTCAGAGGTCAGAGTTTCGGAGGTCAGAGTCTCTCTCTCTCTCTCTCTCTCTCTCTCTCTCTCTCTCTCTCTGTCTCTCTCTCTCCTTCACTGTGTGTGTGTTTCTATTTATCTGTTTGTTCTGTGTCTTCTAGTCAGAAAACTAGGCCCCTGATGGCTCTGAAGCTGGTCCAGTTTAGGTTCATGTTGTATTATTTCTTATGGCTTTGAGCTCAGCATTGTCTGGGAAGGTGAGGTTTGGATGTAGAATAACCCCTAATGCTGTGCATATGCCCAGGCCATAGCGTTAGTGAGCATTAGGTGTAAAACAACCAGAGGGGTACAGCAGGAGAGTAGTTCCTGATGTTACTTCTGTTTTAGTGGATGGATGAGAAAATTGCTTGGAAATAAATATTATGGAGGGTGGCAGATCACTTCTTTCTTTGGTGTTGTGGGTGGCCTTGCACCTCTGAGAACTCAGAGCAGGCCTGCCTGGATGAAGAGAGCTCTCTTTGTGTATCAGTGGTTTGACTTGGTCTAGGAAGAGTTGGTGAGGGGAGGGAATGTGCTGCAGTGATCCTGGTGGGACAAGTGATCAATGCTCATTGTGCTTTGTGTCTAGGTGCCTGTCATACTGGGTCAACTTGAATCTTTTCAGAGAGCTCTGAGTTACATGCGTGCCTAGCTCCTGCACAGGTATGTAGGTGGGTGTGTGCTAGAATACAGAAAGAAGGATCCATGGTGAGAGTGACTTGGGGACTTTGAAGAAAAAAAGAATAGCAAACTGTCTCCTAAGTGCTGCATAGTGTTTGGTGAAGGGCTAAGGTTTCTGAGCCTCTGTCTCTAGGGTCCAGATTGGCAATGGGTTTATGTAGGGCTCCCACGGGATCCTTTGCAAGTACCTGCTCATGCCTCTTAGTGCTTGCCACCCTCCTGCTGGACTCTTCACTGGCTGGCAGGTGTCCTGCAGTTGAGGAGTGCCTGTGGTGGGCGACCCTTCCATCTCCACCATGCACAACCTCCTGTTCTTGGACATATATGTACCCACATCCATATTCTTGAAACTTATAGGCAGGAGATACCATGCGCATACAGAGGTGCAGGAACATGCTTGCATGTCAGCACACATACAACACACACACACACACACACACACACACACACACAACCCAACAACATATGAAAAATAGGCTAACCACGCCCAGTGTTCTGCATGGACACCCATCTCTGACCAGCGGAAGCCCCAGTGCTTGGCCATGTTGTTGGCAGCTAGTGGCAGCTGATTGGCATCTTTTGCCCCAGGAAGGGCAGAGGGATAGAGCCCATGCAGCCTGGCAGTTGGCATTCTCAGTGGTCCACTGTCATCAAACAGAATTATTTTGAGAATCTTACTGTTATGTTCCTGTACCTATCTGAACATGGTGGCAGACCTGCTTGGGAGCTGCTTTATTCTAGCTACACAGGTAGGACTGGGGGCCCCTAAGTGCTTCTAGGCCCAGGAGAACCCTGTGAGCAAGCCAAAACCAGCTCAACAGAGGACAAGGTCTGTGACACCAGGTTTGGCTACCCAGACTTGGGAATCAAAGCCTCCTAGGTCCTGAGCACAGTGCAGGAGGACATCTTAGGTGTCACAGAGTCACAGGAACTGTCTACACAGGCATCTGCAGCCATGCTGCTTCTGGGTTCTTGTGGGCAACTTGTCCTGCCTGTCCCTTGTCACCAGAGTTATACTGGTCTCCCTTGCCTTTATTTGAGACTGCCCAGCAGCTGCCTTACAGGATTCCCTCCAAATCCGCACATCTCCTTGTTACTAACCCACAGAGAGTCAGGGTGAGAGGACAGTCTACTCTGCTTTCCTGAGCTGTCTCAGCATCTAACGACTTGGTAGCTTTTGTGGGCAGATATCTTTAAGCAGTTAATGTTCTTTCTCCCAACTTCAGCCCCACCTCGAACCCTTCCTTGATCTAGGGATGTCATCTTTAGTTTTCCCCCTTTTTTAAAGAAAAGACTCTATCCTGGATCTGTGCTACACATGAGAGTAGGAGTCCCAGGCCTGTCAGAAAATCACCTAAGTACCCAGAGCCCTTCAATGGTCTGGAAGGCTCCCCATCATCCTATGCAAGCAACCTCATGTTGTGCATCAACGGGGGTAAGGAGCCTAGGCAATGTCTTGGTAAGGGGTCAAACTGAGTTGGAACAGCCAGAGTATGCTGTAGTCCCAAGGGTGTCCACACAGGCCAGGCTCCTAGGAAACCCTCCAGGCTGGGTTTCTTGAAAGCCTCCTGGCTCTGATGTCTGACACACAAACAGGCAGCATAGTCTGGGCTTCTCTTAACTAGCTTACCTTCTCTAACATCCAGAGAGGTGAGCCAGGATGAAGGCATAAAAGACACCTTGTTTTCTCTGCCATGTCCAGGGATTTCTTGAAGAACAGACATGGTTATGAAATTGACACATTGATAGTCTCAGATCTCAGAAAACTGGGAGTTCAGACTTTCTTTCTGTCTCTGTCTTTGTATCTATCTCTGTGTCTCTGTCTCTCTGTCTGTCAGTCTTTCTGTCTGTGTATTTCTCTGTCTTTGTCTCTGTCTCTCTGTCATTCTGTCTCTCTGTCTCTCTCTCTCTCTCTCTCTCTCTCTCTCTTTCTCTCTCTCTCTCTCTCTTTGTGTGTGTGTGTTTGGGTGTGTTTGTGTTTCTATGTATATACTCACTGTTTGTCCTCTAGTGAGGCTACTAGGCCCTTAATGGCCCTTGAAGCAGGTACAGTTTGTTACCAGTGTGTATTATTTCAAATAGTGTTGAGCTCAGCATTGTCTAGGAAGGCCTGATTTGGATGTAGTGGAAACTCTTAAGGCTGTATGTATGCCCAGGCCATATCTCTGGTGGGTACAACGTGTAAAATTGCTTGAGGAGGACAGCAGGGGAGTTGTACCTGATGGTACCTCTCTGTCTTGGTGGATGAATGACACAATTGCTTAGCAATAAATAATATGGAGGGTGGCAAGACCCTCCTTTTTGGGGGTTGCGGAACTTGCAGCTTTGAGAACTCAGAGCAGGCCTGCCTGGATAGAAAGAGCTCTCTTGATTGTGTTAGAGTAGATGCCTCCAGGATGCTTGGTAGGAAGGGAGAAGTGGAAAACTGTAGAGGACCGAGCTGCTGTTCTGGTCAAGGGGTCAGGGTCACGAAGAATGGAGACAAGACAGAGGTTCTGGAGTCAAGTCTCATGTCTCCTTTATTGTCTCTCTACTGACACATATTGTCCTCTTCACTCATATTGCTCTTAACTCTATTACAAGGAAATCCTGGGTATTTATAAGCACACACAGGAGAACACAGGTGACAACATTTTACCACGTGCACTATGCAGCTGGGGTCACTAAACAGCAAAACAAGCTATGTGGGATAAACAAGATATTTGTTAGAGTGTGCTCAGCTGTTGTAGGCTGCTGAAAAACCAAGTCTCTATCAGGGTAAATGGTTCCAGATGGCTGCAAAGATGATAGCTGCTTTCTAGCCGCTTTCTGCTTAAAGTCGGCTCCCAACAGAAAACAATGTCAGGCTTCACTCAAGAAGGGTGTTAGAGGGGTCTTCTTCCACCAGCCGTGACTTAAGGACAGTGCAGGTGTAGACCTCTGGAACTCTCAGTGCTTTTGAAAGGAAGGCTTACTGGTGGATAGTGGAAAGCATTTCTCAAATGACCATGGCATACATTATCTGGTAAACAAAGAGGAACTTCTGCCCTAGAAAATGTACCTGGAAGTGTATATATTGGTGAGCCAAAAAAAGATAGTAGATGGTTTATATGTAGGTAGGTAGGTAGATATGTAGCTATGTAGGTAGGTAGGGAAAGGGTAGATAGATAGATAGATAGATAGATAGATAGATAGATAGATAATAAATAGATAGATAGATAGATAATAGATAGATAGATAGATAGATAGATAGATAGATAGATAGATAGATAGATGATAAATACATAGATAGATAC
>JANHMN010000005.1:121516732-121564670 GCA_030674055.1 Rhabdomys pumilio | reverse complement strand
ATAGATGATAAATACATAGATAGATACATAGATAGACAGACAGAAAACAGATAGATAGATAGATAGATAGATAGATAGATAGATAGATAATAAATACATAGATAGATAGATGATAAATACAAAGATAGATAGATAGATAATAGATAGATAGATAGATAGATAGATAGATAGATAGATAGATGATACATAGATACATAGATACATAGATACATAGATACATAGATACATAGATACATAGATACATAGATACATAGATACATAGATACATAGATACATAAATAGGAGGATAGCCAGTCAGTTGTTATCCTGCTGTGGTAGTGAGTACTTAGAGAGAATGTTTGAAGGCACAGTGAGAATTTCCATTGGGGACCCTCAGAGGACCTTGGTATGAATTGGTCTCGGAGGTTTTGGTGAGAGGAGCAGATGTGCTGCAGGGATCCTGATGGGACACAAGATAAATTCTCATTGTGCTTTGTGTCTAGGTTCTTGTCATATTGGGTTCACTTGAATCTTTTCAGAGAGCTCTGAGTTGCATGCATGCCTAGCCCTTGCACAGGTAGGTAGTTGGGTCTGTCTTAGGATACAGAAAGAAGGATCTATGGTGAGAGTGATTTGGGGACTTTGGAGGAAGGAAGGATAGCAAAGTGTCCCCTGAGCACTGCATGGTTGGTTGGTGAAGGGCTGGGGCATGGTGTAGTTGGGGTGGAGGGTTATAGATAAGAGATAGATTGTGAAGGAGGTGGAATTAGCTCATAATGGTTGCCTGGTTTCCTGGTCAGTTGCCTGGAGATGCTTACTTAGTAGGTGCTTAGAATTGAGGGCCCAAGGCTGAGCCTGGTTGTTAAAGGGGCAGGTTGGAATGGAATGTTCATTTCCTTTTTGGATATGTCCTTGTCCCCAGCTCAGGGTGCTAGGTGGCCTGAAAGTGAGATTGTGGAAGTGGATGGCTTCTAAGATGGGCAGATTACTGGATGACTTTTGGCAGCAGCATCCACCAGAACTCATATTGAGAGTTACCTGACATACCAACCTTTGTGCCCAGGTAATTAGACCATGGTCTTTGCGGGATGGGGGGGGGCTTTTTTTTTATATTCCACCATATTTGGAGTCAGGTCAGAGAAACTGAAGTTCTCTGGGACACACAGATCAGCCCACCCACTGACTTGAGTTCAGTGCAGAGCCTCCTGTTATGTGGGAAGCCAGTTTTAGGACTAGTACCATTAGAGAAGGTTCGTTCTCCACCCCCACCATTTGGGGCCTCTATTCAACTTCTCCTGTTCTCTGAGCTCTCTTATTCCACCATCAAGGTGCCTTACCAGCAAAGGATCATCCTTGGATGGCTTTCTTGTTTGGGTTCCTTCACCTGGCAAGTTGAGAGAGTGTGGTCAGGGACAGTGGAGTCTGCATCCCCAAGAAGAGAACTGGCTGTCAGCTTTAGGGGACCCCTGTGTGGATGGGGTCAGAAAGACAAATGCTGGATCAATCTCTGGGCCAGGCCCAGTCCCAGTGTTCTGGCTGGGCATTGTGTGGGCAGCGTCAGTTCCTGGTCATCAAGTCCAGCCACTTGTTACTGAGGCTCTGCCCCTAGGGTACTGATTGGCAAGGGGTTTAGGTAGGGCTCCCACAGGATCTTTTGCAAGTGCTCATGCCTCTTAGTACTTGCCACCCTCCTGCTGGACCCTTCAGTGGCTGGCATGTGCCCTGCAGTTGAGGCGTGCGTGTGATGGGTGACCCTTCCATTTCCTCCATGCACAACCTCTTGTTCTCCAACACTTATGCACCAGCATCCATCTTCCTGAACCTTATAGGCAGGAGAGAGAATGCACACACAGAAGTGCAGGAGCATACACACACACACACACACATACCATGCAACAACTTACAAAAACATAGCTTTGGTATTCCTGGTGTCCTGCATGAACACCCATCTCTAGACAGTGAAAGTGAGATATAGTTACTATTATTAGTGAGAAGTTGATGTTATTATTAGTGAGATATTTTTATAATTAGTGGGATACTGTGATTATTAGTGAGATTGTGAGAATAAAATTTGAAAGCAGCTTGAAACAAATAACAAAAATTCATGGTCAGTAAAGACCACCAATAACTTGGTAAATATAGCCATAATAAAAATATTAAGTCCCTCCAGGGGCAGGGTGACCAAGAAATGAAAAGGCATGCAAAGACGTGCCCAGACAAGTCCAAACAAGCCCAAGTGAGTAATGGGCTATCTGGTGTTTACTTTTCTTCCTCCCCTTCTGGGAGGTCCAAGGTTTCATGGTCAAAAAATAACTAGTCATCCTGCCAGCTCAAATGATTGCTTACACAAATTGCTTATGTTTGAAATATCCAATTGTGTGTAACTGCGCCAAATTTTCCCACTCTCTGCAACCTCTATCTATAAATATCCTAAACTTCCTGGGGTCTTTGTCGAAGCCTCTATTTCCTGCGTGGAATATGTTTTGACCCGAGGACCCTTGCCATTAAACTACCTTTTGCTATTGCATCAAGAAGGTCTCTCCTGTGTCCTTGGGTGCGCACTGATCCAGATTTGAGTGAGGTTCTCCCTTTAGGGGTCTTTCAAGATACTGTTTTATTAGTGAGATATTTCTATTATTGGTGAGATATTGTTGTCATTATTAGTGAAATATTGTTGTTATTATTAGTGAGATACTGTTACTATTTGTGTGATATTGTTGTTATTATTAGTGAGATGTTGTTTTTATTAGTGAGATATTTTTGTTATGATTTGTGAGATATTGGTGTTTTATTTGAGACATTTTTGTTATTATTACTGAGATATTGTTACTATTAGAAGTTGTTGTTACTATTACAGAAAGATTGTTATTATTAGTGAGATGTTGATATTTTAAGTGACATTGTTGTTAGTATTAGTGAGATATTGTTTTTATTTGTGAGATACTTTTGTTATTAGTGAGAGATTGTTATTATTATTAGTAAGATATTGCTGCTATTATTAATGAGATATTCTCATTATTATTAGTGAGATACAGTTGATATTAGTGAGATATTGTTATTATTAATGAGATATTTTTGGTATTAGTGGTATATTATTATTAGTGAGATGTTATTAATAGTGAGATTCAGTTGTTATTATTAGTTATTGTTGTTATTATTAGTGAGTTATTGTTGTTATTAATGAGGTATATTTGTTATTATAAGTGAGGTATTGCTTTTTATTATTAGTGAACTATTTTGTTATTATTAGTGAGATATTGTTAATATTCATGAGATGTTGTTATTATTGGTGAGATATTGTCATAATTAGAGAGATACTGTTACTATTATTAGTGAAATATTTTTGTTATTAGTGAGATATTTTTGTTGTTAGTGAGATGTTGGTGAGATATTGTTACTATTATTATTGAAATGTTGTTATTAGTGAGATATTTATTTTATTATTAATGAGATATTGTAATTATTGAGATATTGTTATTATTAGTGAGATATGGTTACTAAGATGAAATATTGTTATTATTAGTAAGATATCATTGTTGTTATTAAGATATTGTTATTTTATTAGTGAGATATTGTTATTGTTAGTGAAATATTGTTATTAGTGAGATATTGTTATTATCAGTGAGATATTGTTACTATTAGTGAGATACTGTTGTTATTAGTGATATATTGCTGTTATTATTAGTGAGATATTGTAATTTTTACTGAGATGTTGTTAGTATAAGTGAGATATTGTTATTAGTGAGACATTTTTGCTATTATTAGTTAGATATTGTTATTAGTGAGATGTTGTTGTTATTAGTGTCATATTGTTACTATTTGTGATATAGTTATTATTGGTGAGATATTTTTGTTATTATTAGTATTATATTGTTTTAATTACTAGTGAATTACTGTTGTAATTATTAATGAGATATTGTTATTATTATTAGCGAGATATTGTTTTCGTAATTAGTGAGATATTGTTACTATACAACTACAATATTGTTATTATTATTAGTGAGTTATTGTTATTAGTAAGATATTGTTATTATAAGTGAGATATTGTTAACATTTTATTGAAATATAGTTATTACTATATATATAAATAATAACAATATTTCATCTTAGTAACCATATCTCACTAATAATAACAATAACTCAATAATTACTGTTGTTACTATTAGTGAGATATTGTTGTTAATAGTGAGATATTGTTATTATTATTTAGATATTATTATTAGGGAAAAATTGTTGTTATTAGTCAGATATTTATGTTATTACTGAGATATTGTTGTTATTATTAGTGAGATGTTATCAGTGATATATTGTTATTATTAGTGAGATATTGTTATAATTAGTGAGATATTGTTATTATTATTAGTGAATTATTTTTGTTATTACTTAAAGATTATTACTGACATATTCTTATTATTATTAGTGAGATATTTTTGTTATTATTAGTGAGATATTATTATTAGTGATGTGTTGTTATTGTTATTACTGTCATATTGTTACCATTATTGAAATATAGTTGTTATTATTAGTGAGATATTTTTGTTATTAGTGTTATATAGTTATTATTATTAGTGAATTATTGTTGTTTTATTAATGAGGTATGGTTGTTATTTTTAGTGAAATATTGTTTTGTTATTAGTGTGATATTATTATTAGTAGTATGATATCATTATTAGTGAGTTACTGTTATTATTACTAGAGAGATATTGTTATTATTAGTGAGATATTGTTAACATTTTGTTGAAATATAGTCGTTATTACTAGTAAGATACTGTTGTTACTATTAATGAGATAATGTTATTATTAGTGAGATATTATTATTGAGATATTGTTATTGTTACTGAGATATTATTATTAGAGAAAAATTGTTATTAGTGAGATATTTTTGTTATTATTACTGATATATTGTTGTTAGTGAGATATTACTGTTATAATTAGTAAGATATTGTTGCTATTATTAGTGAGATATTGTTGTTATTATTAGATTTTGTTGATATAATTAGTGAGATTTTTTTTATTATTAGTTAGATTTTGTTGTTATTACTAATGAGATATTGTTATTATTAGTGATATATTTATATTATTAGTGAGATTTTGTTATTAATAGTGAGATATTATTATTATTATTATTAGTGAGATATTTCTGTTATTATTAGTGAAAGATTGTTATTATTAATGACATATTGTTGTCATTATAATTGAAATACTGTTATTATTAGTGAGATATTATTGTTATTATTAGGTAGATATTGTTATTATTAGAGAGATAATTTTGTTATTATTTGTGAGGTATTGCTGTTATTATTATGATTTTGTTATTACTAGTGAGATATTGTTATTTTTATTAGTGAGATATTTTTGTTATTATTAATGAAAGATTGTTATTATTACTGATATATTGTTGTTATTATAAGTGAGATATTGTTACTTTTAGTGATATACTTTTGTTAATATATTCTTATTTATTTTAGATATTTTATTTATATTTAATTTCATTTCGGAAAAAATAATCTAAAAATGGATAAGGGCAATGAAAAATTCAATAAATCCTATTTTGTTATTGGATAATACAATATATATAATTTATTATAGAATATTTTAATTTTATTATATAATATAGAAATATATAATATAATGTGATGAAACAGGATAGGATATATTTACCTTTCATCTTTTATTATTGAATATTTTATTTATATTACATTTAAATTTATATTTCAGACAAAATTAAAAACTGAAAATGGATAAGTACTATGAACAAATTTTATATTTTTATCATTAAATAATGTAAAATGTATGATAAATTTTAATGATATATTAACATTACCATATAATATGTTAATATACAATAATATATTATCATGTAATACTACATAATAGGATAAATGTAATAAATCTTTGTTTATTTTTGGATAGTTTATTGACATTTCATTGAGCTTTTTTTTCCAGAAATTTGAAAATGTGTAATTGCCATGAACAAATTATATAGTATTGTGTATATTGAATATTGTTTATAGCATGTATTATATATCTTATATAATATGTATTAGGAATATAATCTAGAATGTAGAAAACTACATAGATTTAGTTAAAATATGTGTCCTCCTAGCCAATGGCACAAAACACAGCATGTATATGTTTCAATATGTATGTGTCGTCCATCAATGTCTGTTTTTATATTAGAGCGGTTTTCCTTTCTCAAGTAAACAGGATTGCATTTCTAATGCATGTCATTAAAATGGTATAAAAGCAAAATGGAGTACGGGAATGGAAGAGTTATTGTTTTATTTACTTTTTATTTGTTTTTATTCATTTTATTTTTTAATTTTTATCACTTTATTTTTTCTATTTGTTTTCATTTTTATTTTACACACAGCATCTTTGTGACAATGACACATGAATAGAGTGTGTGTGACACATACTCAGAGTGGCTGTGACAATAAGATGGGAAGAGAATGTGTGTGGCACACTCAGTATGCATGTGACAATAAGTTGTGAACAGAGACTGGGGTATTCACGTGTATGTGATATTCTAATGTAACCACCATGATGGAAGCCGTGGAGTGTGCACATGCACGTGATATTCTACTGTAATCATGATGTAAGCCGTGACATGTTCATGTGTGCATGGTATTCTAATGTAATAAAGGTGATGGAAGCCATGGCATGGTTCACGTGTATGTGATATTATAATATAATCATGATGATAGTCATGGTGTGTTCATGTGTACATGATATTCTAATGTAATCATGATGGAAGCTGTGATATGTTCACATGTATGTGATATTCTAATGTAATCACTATTATGGAAACCATGATGTGTTCATGTGTACATGATAATCTAATGTAATCACTGTGATGGAAGAGATGGCGTGTTCACGTCTATGTTTTTTCCTAATAATTTGAGTCTGACAAAAATAATAACAATATACTTATGACATAATAAAATATAAATAAAATATGTAAAATATATTGATTAGATAATAAATAAAAAAAAAATAATAAAATATATGATAAAACAAAAACATAAATGATAATAATAAATAAAAATAAGGAACTAATAATAATCAAAAAAATAATTAAAAATAATAATATAATATATTATAGAGTGATAACAATAAATAATAATAATAATAATAAAGTAATATAATATAATAAAATATCAACAATACAACTAATAAAAATATAAATAATAACACGTATAAATATTAATAAAAATGTAATTTTCTTGACAATAAAATAATATTGCTATTATAACTAATATAACACTAATAATATTATTAATAATAAAAATAATAAAATAATAATATAATAATGTAAATAAATTATAATATAAATATAATAATAATCATAAAATACTAATAATGACAAATTAATAATAAAATAATAATGTACCAATAATAAAATACTAATCATCCGAATGATTAAAATATAATGGTAGTTAATATAAAATAATATTTTCATTATTATATAAAATTAATAAAAAAAATAAGGATAGTACTACTAATGTGATAATACTAATTGTGATAAAAATAGATTAAAATATAATAAAATAATGATAATAATGATAAACTTAAAATAATAAAATAATTATAATAATAAATTAATGATGAAATAATAGCAACTATATTAGTAAAATGTTATTAAAATATTATTATAATAATATGTTATGGTAAAAGTCATAACAATAACAATGGTAATCATATAATATAATATAAAAAATAATAATATAATAATATGCCTTTAATAATATAAAATAATGCAATAATAATGTGATAATTTAACAATGTAATAATATCATAAGTAAATAATAAAATAATGAAATAGTAATATAATAATATTATTACAATAATAATGTAATGATAAAATAATAATAATGTAAAAATAATAATTTTAAGATAATAAAATGATAAATATAATAATAATAATACAATTATCATAATATAATTATAAAATATTATTTATATTATATTAATATTATATTCTAAAAATATTACAATTAATAATAAGATAATTTTAATAATCAGATAATAACAATAGGATCATAACAAAAATAATACTCTTATAGAATAATAATTATACTAAAATTGAATAAAAATAAGATAATTATAATAAATGAAAATTAATATTATTTACATGCTAATAATAAAATAATGAAATAATATTCATGATAATATGATAATATTATGATGTCATCATAACATGAAATAATAATAATAATTAATAATACAAAATAATAATATAATAATAATATTACTAATAATTATATCATGATTACATTTAGAGTGTTTGTATGTTGACATAGTGTTGCATCTTTGAAAGGTCTTGAATTGCTGATACATAACCACTTTTAAATGCCCTAGTATATATTATAATAACAAAATAATGTAAAACTTAATAACTTTGCATGATGGTACAATAAAATAAAATAACTACCATAGACTACCTGTGTGTGTTTTCATCAATAGTTACAGGCTGAAATTAATAATAATAAAAATAATATTAATATTAATAATAAGATATAGTTAAGAAATAATAATAATTCAAATAAAATAATGATAATAAGATTTAAATAATATTAATAATAATATTAAAATAATTATAATAATAATGAAATAATAATTAACTTTGTATGATGTGAATAAATTTAAATAACTAGAATGGGTGACCTGGGTGTGTTTGTGTCAATTATAGGGTGCAAAAAATAAAAATAATTATAATAGTAATAATATAAATATAAAATAATAATAAGGTTAATATAATAATATTAATATAATCATGATACCAAACATATTAATAATGTTATTAATAAAATAATAATGAAATAATAAAAAATAACATTAATATAATGATGATAATAATAATGATAATACAAATAAAATAATAATAATTAACATTTTACGATGTTTGATTAAAATAACTGGGGTGAGCAACCAGGGTGTCAGCCTACTGACAAAGGCTGCAGCCTGTGACAGCTGAGAATCAGTTTCTGCCTTGGACTTCCTAAAGGATTTTCACCTGGGAATTATTTTATTTTTAGGTATGTATATATACACATATACACATATATATACACATGTATATTTTTAGGTATATATATGTATATATATATATATTTATTTATATATGTGTATATATATAACTTATATTTTATTACTTTGTATACATATATTTATATTAATGTTAATATTTATATTTACATTCACATTTATATTCTTATTTATATTTACATTTATATTGATATTGATATTTAAATTCATATACATATTCATATTCCCATCTACATTCATATTTATGTTGATATTAATATTTACAGTTACATTTATATTCATATTTATATTGTTTTTAATTATATTTACATGTACACTTAGATGTATATCTACATTCATATTTATTTTTATATTATTCATTGGTCTCTCTATTTAACATGAAACTTCTGGCACATTTAATATGAATATCTGGCACAATGTCTGATAAAAAATTGATGAAAGAAAGGATGATTTATGAAATATAAATAAGTAAAATATAAAATGAAAAATATCTAATTAAATTATCCAATTAAAAATATCTGATTAAAATATCCAATAAAAAACATTCAACAATAAAAATAAAAAACAAAAAATAAAAGTTAATAAAAATGGAAAATATTGTAAACGACTCTCCTACACAAACAGAATGTAAAAAAATAAAATATACAATAACAAAATTATTAAAAATTTACTGAGAAAAAGAAGTGCAAAGGATGGTTTGTTTTCCTCAAGACAAAATTCAAATCCCAAAAGACACATTTATATAATTTATATGACTTTATGTAATACATAATTTATATAAATTTATATAATTTATGTATTTTATATAATTTATAATTGCATATAATTCATATAATTTATATAATTTTCATATGAAAGTAATATAATTTAGCTGTATATATAAGTTTTTTAAAGTATATAATTCATATAATTTATATAATTTATGTTTTATATAATTTACATTATTTCACATAATTTATACATTTATATAATTTAATAATTTACAATATTTTATATAATTTGTATAATCATATGTAATTCATATAATTTATCTACTAAATTTTCATTATATATATATATAAATATATAAAATATAATACTATGTAATATATAATACATATTCTATATGTTTATATAATAATATATGTAATAAAAACATATATATTATTAAATAATACATACAATAATTTATGTAGTATACATATATACATACATATATACAAACTTTGCTTTTATATATATATGTATGCCTATAAAATAATATGTAATCTATATTATATTAATATACGTAATATAAAACATATATGATACTATATATACATATAATAACATTGGTAGTATGCAATATATACTGTAGAATATATAATATATTTCTGTAATGAATAATACATATATTATAAAATATATAATGTATATCATTATATGTAATATATAATGATATATATTATATGATATATTGATATACATAATACATATAATATATATATGTATGTATACATATATATGTGTGTGTGTGTGTGTGTGTGTGTGTAATAGTATAGTAACTGCTTGCCTAGATCACAATACAACCCTGGCTACCAGCTTCTGCACAGTCAGACTAAAGCTAACACACAGTGTGCTCACAAGGTAGTACTCTTCTCCTGCTGCAGCCTGCTCAGACATGGGCTATCACAGGCCACCCGTTATCATGTTTTCTGTGCCCGTGTGAGCTTTAGATGGACATAGCAAAGACCATCATGTGGTGTGTACATATAAAAAACCATAATGGTAATAACAATAACAGTAAAAATAATGACAATAATAAATTATTCTTATACATAATTATATATATAATTCAATTTTAATAATACATATTAAATTTATTAATTATTTATAACATAGTATAGCATATTTTAAATATATACATAATAGTACCACATAAATTAAATATATATTATATGATAGTACAATATATAACTACATGTATATTAAATTTGTTATATATAAATAATATAAGAGTATAATATATTGATAGTCTATTGTAAATATACAATATATAATATAAGATATAGTAAAAACATATATACTATAAAAGTACAATATATATTAATACATATGTATTAAATGTATCATATATAGATAACATTATAGTATAATACATATTAATAATATGTAGTATATATATATGAAAGATATAACAAAATACTGTAATATATATTAAATATAAATATAATAGTAAAATATATATTAAATATATATTATTTTTAAAATATATTAATAGTAAATAAGAATTATTTAATATTGTAATATATTATATATATAACATATATTAGGTTAATATTATTATCTATATATTATATATTATATTATATATTATACATTATACATTATATTAAATGTTTTATGTTACATGTTACATGTTGTGTTGTATATATTATATATATCATATATCATATACTATATACCATGTATTATATATTGTATATCATACGTCATATATTTTATAATATATATACTATTTTAAGTGACCAAACATTTATTCTCCTGTTCCTGATCACTGTGTCCTGTCACTATCCCTACCCCAGGAAACCTCCATAAGTTGTAGGCTAACCTGAGCTAACCCACACACCCCCAAAACAAAGAAAAACAAACAAGCACCTCCATATGGTCAAACTTCCTTTGTCCTCACATGCTCTCACCCTCTTCATTCCTGGTATATTTAATGTATACAGTATATTTAATGTGCATAATATGTTTAATGTATATATTATATTTAATGTATATGCTATATTTATTATATAGAGTGTATTTAATGTATACAGCACATTTAATGAATACAGTATATTTAACATATATGGTTTATTTAATGTATAGGGTCATTTAATATATATTGTGTACTTAATGTACATGGCATATTTAATGTACACAGTATATTTAATGTATATGGTATATTCCCTACAAATATGCAGATCATCCTGACCTCTCTGTCTCCCCCATCTCCTCTCTGTCACCTTTGCCCTATCACCTGAGTAAACCTCATGTGGAAAGAGTTGGCCTGGTTTTCTGGGTCGTGATACACGTATGTCAAGGAAACTGGAAGCAGTAAACACACACGATGTTGGATAAAATATGGCATGATATGGTGGGGGTAGTTTGAGGGAATATTTTTATATATATTATATTTTATAATTATATATATTACATATATGCTATATTATACTATACTATATATATATTATATTATATACATTGTACTACATTATATAATTATATATTTATATTATTTTGATATATTATATTGTATTGAGATATTACATATTAATAATATATTAATGTGTATATCATATTATACTATATTATATATGTATGATATAATATAATATATATAATATAACTTAATTATATTACTATATTACATTATATTAAGATATTACATATCAATACTATATTTGTATACTATATTATATAAAAATATTATATTATGTTATATATTGTATATTATACATTATATATTATAACATATATACTGATAATAATATATATATATTCATATTTATAACATATAATATTGGTGCCATGACTCACTAGCTGCTCGCCTGCTATAGAAGAGTACTTGTACTCGTCTTAGGTCAACTGTAAATGTCCATATTTCCAGAATCACCATATGATGTCACACCCATGATGTCATACTCATGATGTCATACCAATGATTTCACTTCTGTGACATCACACCCATGGTTTCACAGCTATGATATCATTCCTGCGATGTCATATTCATGATGTCACACTCATGATGTCATAGTCATGATTTGTAACCATGACATACCCATGAAGTCATACACTTGATGTCACATTCATGATGTGACAACCATGATGTCATATACTTGATGTCATACCCATGATTCTTACCCACGATATACCTATGATGTTACACGTTTGATGTCATACCTGTGATGTCATATTAATGATTCATAACTATTTTACACCTGTAATGTCACACCCATGATATCACACCCATTTTGTCACTTCTGTGATGTCATACCCATGATGTCATAAATTTGATATCGCACTCATAATGTCACACCTGTGATATCATACTTGTTAGGTCAGAACTGTAATGTCAAAACCCTGAGGTCACACACATGATGTGAGACCCATGGTGTCATACCTGTTATGTCACACCCCTGATGTCATATACCCATAATTCATACCCATGACTCATACCCATAATATAGTCATGTCATACCCATGATATCATGCACTTAATGTCACAATCATGATGTGACACCCATGATGTCATACTATTGATTCATAAACATGTCATACACATGATGTCATACACTTCATGTCACACTCACGATGTCACACATGTGATGACATACCCATGATTTCACACCCATGATGTCATACTCATGATATTACACACGTAATGTCACACCTCTGAGGTTATTCATATGATTTCATAAACATGTCAAACCATGATGCCCTACACATGATATCAAACCCACGATGTCACACCTGTGATATCATACTCATGTTGTCATACCCATGTTATCACTCTTGTGATGTCACACTAGTGATGTCACACCTATGATGACACACCTGTTATGTCATACCATGATGTCACACACATGATGCCACACTTATAATGTTGTATTCATAAAGGCACATCCACGCCATGACAATAATGTCATACCATCTTCTACCCATGATTTAACAACTGTGATTTCACACCCATGATGTCACATATGTGATGTCATAGCCATGTCATACGCGTGTTGATATACCCATGATTTCACTCTTGTGATGTCATACGAGCACACCCATGATTTCACTCTTGTAATGTCGTACCCATGATTTCATAATGTGATGTCACATGTATGATATCACAACAATGATGTCACACCCGGAATTCACACCCTTTACACCCTGACATACCCATGATGTCATACACTTGATTTATGATCTCACACCCTTGATGTCATATCTGTGATGTCACATACATAATGTCACATTCATGATGTCACACCTTTAATTTCACTCCTGTGATGTCATACCCATGATGTTAGACACATGATGTCACACCCAGGATATCACAACTGTAATGTCACAACCATTATATTACACTAGTGACATCATACCTATGATGTCATACACATGTTTCATACCAATATTATACATGTGATTCATAACATGTCTTACCCATGATGTCATATACTTGATTTCACACCTATGAAGCCACACCCATGATGTCACACTAGTCATGTCATACCCGTGATGTCATACCCATGATTCATAATCATGTAATACTCATGTCATACAATTGATGTCACACTCATGATGTCATAATCATGAAGTCACACCCATGGGGTCACACCCATAATGTCACTAATTATGTCATACCCGTGATTTCATACCTGTGATGTCATATCATTATTCATGATCATGTCATATTCATGATGTCATACACTTGATATCATACACTTGATGTCATACTCATGATGTCACACCAGTAATGTCACACCCATAATGCCACACTAGTCATGTCATAACCAAGATGTCATACACTTGATTTCACAATCATGTCACACCCACAATGTCACAACTGTGATGTCTCAACCAGGATGTTACACCTATGATGTCATACCCATGATGTCACACTCATGATTCATACTCATCATACCCATCATACCCATAATGACATACACTTGATGTCAAATTCATGCTGTCACATCTATGATGTCATACCCATGATGACACACCCATGATGTCACACCCATGATTTCATACCCATGGTGTCATACTCATGATTCATAACAATGTCATACCTGTAGTGTCATACACTTGATGTCATACACTTGGTGTCACAATCATAATATCACATCCATGAGGTAACATCTGTGATGTCACACCCACAATATCAAAACCGTGATGTCATACCCATTATGTCACACTTGTAATGTTACACCTGTGATGTCTCACCTGTGATGTCACACCTATGATGTAACACCCATGATGTCAACCTGTGATGATTCATACCCATGATTCATATCCATGTCATACTCATGATATCATACACTTGATGTATCACCCATGAGGTCATACTTGTTATGTCACAACTATAAAGTGACATCGATGAGGTCACACTCCTGATGTCACACTTGTGATGTCATACCCTTGATTCTTAACCGTGTCATACCCATAATGACATACACTTGATGACACACTCATGATGTCACACCCATGATGTCACACGCATGATGTTTAATAAAATTAAAGACATTCTTTGAAAAATTAGTGATGTCATATGGATGATTCTTAACCATGTCAGACACATGATGTCACACTTGATATCACACTCATGATGCCACATCTGTGATGTCATACAATTGATGTTGTACTCATAATGTCACTCCTGTAGTGTCATACCCATGATTCTTAACCATGTCATACCTATGATCTCACACCCATGATGTCATATACTTGATATCACACCCATGATGTCACACTCATGATGTCACACCCATAAAGACATTGTTGAAAAACTAGTGATGAAAATTAAGATAAACAGTGAAAATTTGATGAAAAAATATGAAACACATGGAACATTTTGAATAAAATAACAAATACAAAAAAAGTATGAAAAAGTTGAATCTTTTTAAGAAAAATTGAAAATTAACAATCAAAAAATTTCTTATGAAATTGAATGTGATTTAAGAAAAAATTTTGATAGAGTACTTGCACGGAAAAAGTGTTTGATGAAATTGAAGAATGTTTTAAAAACAGTGGTAAAAATTAAGTTAAATAGTGAAAATTTAATGAAAAAAATGTTTGATTAAAATTATGATAAATGCAAAAAAATATGAAAAAGTATAAATTTTTTACCAAAATTGAAGACTGACAAGTCAAACATTTGATATGAATTGGAATGATTTAAAATTTTTCTGATAAAATTGAAAATTTTCATGAATATCATTTTTGATAAAATTGAAGACATTGTTGGAAAAAGTAATAAAAATTAAGGTAAAAAGTTAAAATATGATGAAAATATAGAAAACAGAAAAAATTGAAAATAAATGAAGATTACAAAAAAAATTATGAAAAATTTAGATATTTTCAAAAAAATTATTTAAAAAATTAATGAAGTTAAATATTTCTTATGAAATTGAATGGGATCTAAGAAAAATTCTGATAATTTGAATATTTGCATGAAAAAATATTTGATAAAATTGAAGACGTTGTTGAAAAAACTAGTGATGAAAATTAAGATAAATAGTAAAAATTTGATGAAAAAATATGAAACACACATGGAAAACATATGATTAAATTAAAAATGTATAAAAAAGTAGAATCGTCTTTTAAAAATTCCTAAAAATATTAAAAATGGACAAGGAAAAACTTTTCTTATGAAACTGAATGTGATTTAAGAAAAATTTCTGATAAAATTGAATATTTTAATAAAAAATATTTGATAATATTGAAGACATTGTTCAAAAAACTAGTGATGAAAATTAAGATAGTGAAAATTTGATGATAAAATACAAGGCATGTATGAAAAATCATTTAAGTGATTACTAATACACAAAAAGTGTGAAAATATTGAACCTTTTTTAAAATTAAAAAAAATAAAATTGATGGGGAAAAATTTCTTATGAAATTGAGTGTGATTTAAGAAAAATTTCTGATAATATTGAATATTTGCATGGAAAAAGTGTTTAATGAAATTGAAAACAATGTTAAAAAATTAAGGATAAAAATTAAGATAAACTGAATATTTGATGAAAAAATATAAAACATAATGAAAAAATTTGTTTAAGAATCCAGGGTGAGAGTGACTTGAGGACTTTGGAAGTAAAAGCAAAGTGTTTCCTTGGTGCTGCATGGTGGTTGGTGAAGTTCTGGGGTGTCATGAAGGTGGGGTGGAGGGTTAGAGAGGGGAGAGAGATTGTGAGCTAGGTAAATGACTTTGTCAGGCAGCATCCAACAGGACTCATATTGAGAGGTACCTGAGATACCAACCTGTGTGCCAAGGTAAGTAGACTAAGGTTTTCATGAGGCCCTTCTTTTCATCTCCCACCACACTCTGAGTCCAAGCCAGGGAAACTGAAGGCCTCACAGGCACACAGAGCAGCCCACCCGTCGCCCTAGGTCCAGTGAAGAGCCTCCTACCATTAGGTGGGAATCCAGGGTTGGGCATAAGTCCCAACTGGTCCTTAGGATCTAAGTCTGTAGACCCATGTGTCCTTTAAATCACAGATATCTGCCTGCCTACGTCATGAATGTGTTGTTTTTAAAGTTCCTTGTTATCACTTGTCTGGTTCATGTCATTTGGTCCACTCATGTGCACTCATCAGCAGACTGTGCCAGTTCCTGTACAACTGCAGCCACAAAGAGCTGTAAACCACTGTGTGGGTCCAGTGAATTGAACGTAGTTCATCATGAAGAGCAGCCAGTACTCTTAACTGTTTAGCTATCGGTACAGCTTCCAATAAAAATATCCAATAAAAATAAAACATTAATAAAAAATTTAAAAAAAAATTATATATGTGTCTCCTGTGCTAGCAGGATGTACATAAATATAAATAAATAAAATAGCCAATATTTTTTATTTAAAAATTGACTGCTGGGCAGTTGTGGTGCACGACTATAAAATCCCAGAACTTGGGAGGCAGAGACAGGCGGATTTCTGAGGTCGAGGCCAGCCTGATCTACAGAGTGAGTTCCAGGACAGCCAGGGCTACACAAAGAAACCCTATCTCGAAAAACCGGAAAAAAAAAATTGACTGAAAAAAAGAAAGCAAATAATTGTTTGTGTACTTCAAGGCACAATTCAACTTCCATAAGACACAAACATTTATATAATTTCTATGATTTTATGTAGTTTTATGTAATTTATATATTGTCATATATTAAATAATTTATATAAGTTTTAAAATTTATAAGATTTGTATAATTTATATATATTATATAATTTATATAATTTAAATAATATATATTTATATGAGTAATATAATTTATCCCTTTATATAAGTTATATAATTTATCTAATTTATATAATTTATATAATGTACAGGTTTTATGTAAGTTATATAATTTCACATAATTTATATAATTTATATAAATTTATATAATTTACATTATCTCATATACTTTATATAATTTATATAATTATATGTAATTTGTTTAATTATATAACTTATATAACTTATGTAATGTATATAATTTTATGTAATTTGTATAATTTATACCAGATACAGTGACATTCATACATGGAGCTTAAATATATTCAAGACCATCATCAAGGTCTAATGATATTGATGTGTTGTTGAAAGTCATATTTACATTTATATATTTATATTATATATTACATTATATATTTATATTATATATTTACATTATCATCATATTAATGTTATATTTATATAATATAATTACACTGTAAGAAACTCTTCCCTGACAGACTACACTGTTATATACAGAATAATGATTTATCATGTGACATATAGACTATACTGCTATATATGGGACAATGTTATATCACCTGACAGATACACTATACTGCTCTATATGGGATAATGCTACATTACCTGACAGATATTGTATATTACCATATATGGAAAAGTGGTATATCACCTGACAGATACACTATAATGCTATACTTGTGATAATGTTATATTACCTGACACATACACTATATTGTGACATATGGGATAATGTTTCATTACCTGACAGGATAATATTATATTGCCAAACAGATACACTATACTGTATATATGAAATAATGTTATATCAAATGACAGATACACAATCCTGCTAAAATGATGACAAGTAAAAAAAATGAATAAAAAATTGAAACTTTAAAAAAAATTTCCAAAACAATGAATATTGAAAAGGAATGTATTATAAACCTGAATGTGATTTAAAGAAAATTTCTGATAAAATTATTTTTTAAATACGTTTGATAAATTTAAAGACACTGTTGAAAAACTAGTGATAAAAATTAGGATAAAAAAACAAAAATTGGATGAGAAAATATAAATCACATAAGGATTGAAATTGATTAAAATGATGACAAAACAAAAAAGGTAAGAAAAAAATTGAAACTTTTAAAAATAATTTCTAGAATAATTGAAGAAAGATATCAAAATTTTTTTTATAAAATTGAATGTGATTTAAGGGAAATTTCTGATGAAATTGAATATTTTTATAGACAAGATCTTTGATAAAATTAAAGACTGTTAAAAGAATTACTGATAAATTCAGTTAAATATAAAAATAATTCATGAAGAAATATAAAACACATATGAATAAAATATGAATATATCTGATAAATTGCATATTTTCTTGTAAAATAATGTTTGATAAAATTGAAGACATTGTTGAAAGAATTAATGATTAAATTAAGCTTAGTGTAGAGAAATGTGATTATGAAATATAAAACACATGGAAATATTTGATTAAAATGAAGACAAATACTGAAAAAATATATGAATAATTAAACTGTTTTTAAAGGAAAATTTCTGATAATATAGAGTCTGTATATATAGTCTATATTTTTTTCTTTGTTTTTTGTTTTTTATATTTATTTTATTTCAATTTATATGTGTTTATTTGTTTTTCTTTTACATTTTATTTTTATTTGTTTTTTCTTCTTTCTTTATCTGTTTTTATTTGTTTTTACTTTATTTCAGTTTATTTGTTTGTATTTGTTTTTTATTCATTTTTGATTATTTATTTACTTATTTTTACTTATTGGTTTGGTTACTTCTAACAAAATCACCTAAAACTTTGCCTCAATTCACACATTTTTTGATTCCATGTGACTTTTCAAAAGATCTCTGTGAAATTTTTTTAACTATTAAATTTACAATCAAGGTGTTGGAGCAGAGTTATTCACATGATGCCAGTTGTCATGGCAATGTATATATGAATTTATGACCATAAATTATAAATATAATAATTTAATAGTGTCCATGCTTAAGCATTGGGAATCATATTCCTGAATTATTTTTAGTTAAATTATTTAATAATCATTTACAAATTTTAAAAAATGAATTAATGTTTTCTGATAATATTCTTATAAATTTTTTGTAAAAACACAAAAAAATGTTGAAAATTAATTAAAAATCATGAAAAATAAAAATATAATTTAATAATCCTGAATTGTTTTCCTGAGAAATTTTGTTTTAAATCATAAAAAATTATTAAAAAATGTAAGTCACAGGAAAAATAAAACAAATAATTAAAATTATAGAAAAATATAATTTAATATTTCTGAATTATTTTCTTGTGAAATTTTTTAAATAACCATGGAAAAATTAAAAAATATTAAAAATCATGGAAAAATAAAAAATTAATATTCCTGAATTACTTTCCTATTAAATTTTTTTCTAAAAAATTATGGTAAAATGAAAAAATATAAATCATGGACAATACAAAATTAATTCAATACTCATTAATTACTAAAAATCATAGAAAATTTTTTAAATAACTTAATTATTAAAAATTATTTTTATGTAAAACTTTATTAAAAATCGTGAAACAACAAAAAGTATTAAAACTCAAAAAATAAGAAAAAATTAATATTCCTGCATTATTTTCTTATAAAAGTTTTTTAAAATCATGGAAAAATTATGGCATGTTCAAGGATACATAATTTTCTAATGTAATCATTGTGATGAAAGCCATGATGTGTTCACATGTACATGATATTCTAATGTAATCACCATGATAGAAGCTGTGATATGTTCATGTGTCAGTGATATTCTAATGGAATCATGATGAAAGTCATAGCATGTTCACATGTATGTAATATTCAATGTAGTCACAGTAATGAAAACTGTACCGTAGTCACATGTGCGTGATATTCTAATGTAATCTTGACAGATGCCTTGGCAAGTTAACGTGTATGTGATATTCTACAGTAATCACTATAGAAGTCATGGTTTGTTTATGTGTACATGATATTAGTAAGAGATGTTAATAATATAATGATGATATAATAATTAAATAATATTTATACTAGTACTATTATTAATAATAATAAAATAATGATAATAAAAAATAATTATAGAATAACAATATTATGATAATATAATATGTTAATAATAATCATAAAATGATAACAGTAATAAAAAATAATAATGAACAAATTATATAATAAAATATTAAAAATACTGATTATAAAAATATAAATAATATTAATCATAAATATTCATATTGATATAATGATATAATAAAAAATAATACAAATACAAATATTATTACTACTAATAAAATGATAATAGTAAAACATTATTTTACTAATAATATAATATAATAATATAAAAGTGATTATATAAGGTATTAATAGTAATCATCAATTAATAACAATACTACTAAGATAATATAAATAATAATTAAATAATAATATAATGGTTGTATAGTAAAATAATACTAATACTAATGATAGTGATAATAGTAATGTAATAATAATTGTAAAATAACAATAGTGTTATAATACTACAATAAGATAATAATAATCATACAATAATAATGACAATAAAGAAATTATAATTTGATATTCATGAAATATTAATAATATAGCTAATATAAATATAAATATACTAATAAAAATAATGATAATATAGTAATAATAAAATAATAATGAAGTAATAGTGATATTAATAAAATAAAATTAATACTGATAATACAATAACAATATAATATTTTATTAATAATTTTTAAATAAGAAAACAGTAATTAAATTATTATAAATATAATAATATTATATTTATAATAGTACTTTAATAATATAATATGGTGATATTAGTAAAAATAAATGATACTACAAAAAATAATAGTAAAAAACTAATACAATATAACATTAATTATAATATTATGATATAATAATTATAATATACATTTATTTATTATGATGATAATAAATAACATTATAAGAAGATAAAAACATTAGTAATAAAACAATAAATTAATAAAATAATAGCAATAAAGTAATATAAAATAATAAAATAATATAATAATAAAATAATAATTTAACAATAATACTGTAATATTGATATAGTAATAATATAGTAATAATAACCATAAATGATAAAATAAAAATAATATTATTGATTAAATATCAATGAAATAATAAGATACCATTAATAATGATGTAATATCAATATAATATAATCAAATAATAGCAATAATAATGAAGTCATATTAATACAATAATAACAGCATAACATAATAATAATACTATGATGGTCATACTGATGATAAAATGTAAGTTAATAATAATAATAACAATAATAATAATAATAAGTAGAGTGTTTAAACCTGTAAGAAATATTGTTTCTCTGGAAGGTCTGCACTCGGTCATACATGACAGATTACAAGTGTTCTAGTCTTTGTTATAATAATAATATTAATACTTACGTTTTTATTTATATTTATATTGATTTTTGCCATTACTATTCATATTCATATTTATATTTATATTGTTTATATACTTATATATTTATATTTAAATACTTTATTGATATCACCATTATATAATTCATTGTACATAATCTCAGTATTTAACATGAACCGATTTATCTCTTTTATTTCTTTGTTCTGTGGTCCATGCTTCTTACCTGGTTAATGTCTGCCATAATGTCTGATAAAGAATTGGCTAAAAATGTAATTAAAATGATGTAAAAGCAAAGAGGCAAAGGACACATTGGAGAGGGCATAACGTCTGAAATGTAAGTAAAATATTAAATAAAAATATCTAAATAAGTATCCACTTAAGAATATTTTATTAAAATTTAATTAAAATATTCAATAAAATATATCAAATAAAAATATCCAATTAAAAATATTTGAGTCAAATATCTTATAAAAATATCCAATAAATAAAATATACAAAAAATACCCAATAATAAATAATAATAAAAATATCCACTAAAAAATAACCAATAAAAAAATCCAATACAAAATATCCAATAGAAATACCCAATTAAGAGGTTTAAAAACAATCGTGTTTTTTTGTTTAAATGAACTACTATGAAGTCAATCAACAAACGCACGCAGGTAGATGGCAGGGGCGGGGCCCTGTGAGTGGGGTGAAAGAGGGGGCAGTGCCTTGTTGTGATGGGCAGGGGCCTCGGTGAGGGGCGGGGCCTCATGGAACATAGTTTTAAAATAGGTGTCGTATTTACATTTAAATGAGCAATTACTATGAAGTCAATCAAAAAACAAATGCATGAGAGAAAATAATGGCAGGGGCAGGTTATTGGGGTGATTGGTGTGGTCGAGGGTGTGGTCTTTGGGTTACACAGGGGCATTTTCTTGGCAGAATTATGAAGGGCAGGGCCAGAATTTCAAATTTTTTAATTTAAATTTGCAACTCCTATGCAGACAATCAACAAACATGGGTAAAAGATGGAAGGAGAGCAGAGTTGGGGGCGTGGCCTCATTGTTGGGTGTCCATTGAACAAGTCATGCCCCCATGGCTAAACCATAACTCTGATGATTAAGCCATGACCCCAGTGACCATGCCATACCCGCAAACATTAAGCCATGCCTCAAATGGTTAAGCAATGACCTCAATAACAATATAAAACTGATACTATAAGGTGTTAATATTAATCATAAATAATAAAAAAAAATGAAATAATAATAAAATAATAGTATAACAATAATAAAATATTAATATTACTAATAATAAAAACATAAAAAGTAATTCAAATAAATATAAATTAATAATGCTTTAATATAGAAAAATAATACTAATATTAATGATGTTGATAATAGCAAAATATGAATAATAATAATAAAATAACAATAAAATAAAAATACTAAAATATAATAATAAAATAACATCAATAATTAAAAAATTATTATAGTATTTTAATAATGAAATATGTGTAATAATGCTAATAGAAATATAAATAATACTAACAAATATTAATGACAATAGAGTAATAATGAAATATTAGTGATATTAAAATATTAATAATATTAATATAATAAAAATAAAAGTAACATTATTATAATTATATAATATTATAATAATCATAAAAAATGAAAAATTAATGAAATAATTGTAAAATTATAGTTAAAAAAATAAAATTAGAAAGTAATAAAAAAGATATTGATAATGGTTCTTAATAATATAATTTATTATAATTTAATAATAATACATGGTAATAATACTAACAATATTACTTATGTTAATAAAATAATGAAAATAATATAACAATAACATATTACTAATAATGTAGAATTAATGATAATTTAATAATATGATAATATAATAATAAATTGATATAATCATATAATGACCAAAAATAATATTGTAATATATTAGTAATAAAATAATTAAATAATAAAATAATAATAAAAATATTATTAAAATAGGAATTTAATAAAAGTAATATAATAATAATATAATAATAAAATAAAATAATAATAACCATAAAATGATAAAATAATAATAATACTGATAAAATAATAATGCCATAATAATAAAATAGTATTAATAGTAAATTAATTTTAATATAACATAATAAAGTATTAATAAGAATGAAATGAAATCATACATGAGATATTATATATGTTCTAGTCTCTATAACAATAATATAATACTAATACTAATAATATTGTTATAAAATAATGATAATAGTAATAAAAGTAAATAATACAAAAATGAAATATTAATAATAATGTTAACAAAATAATATGAAAATAATAATAATATTAAAAAAATACTATTAAAAATTATACTATTAAAAACTTTAATTTAGCAATAATAATATTAAATAATTCTAATTGACATTTTATGATGTTTGAATAAAGTAAAATAACGAGAGGTGGCTACCTGGATATTTTTGGATCTATAGTTACAGGATGAAAGTAATAATAAAAATATTAAGAATAATAATACTAAAATATAGTTATAAAATAATATTGATGAAGATAAGAGTAACACAATAAAAATAATGAAATAAAAATAATATTTTTGTAAAAATATTAATAATATAGTAATATTAACATATTAATATATTATAATAGTATATATTATATGTTATATATTATATAATATAAAAATAAAATATTAATAATTTACTTTGTGTGATGTTCTAATAAAGTAAGATAGCTAGAGTGAACTACCTGGGTATGTTTGTGTCAGTAATTAGAGGCTGCAAATAATAATATGCTACATCATCATCATAATAATAATATAAAACTAGAATATTAATAAAATTAATATCATGATAATATAATCATAATAAAAACATTTAATGTTAATAATATATTCATATTTAGAATAATAAATATTAATAGTATGATGATGATATAATAAAGGAATGGTATTAATAATACTGCTACTACTTATGAAAAAATAATAATTAAATGATATAATAATACTATAATATTATATGATGATAATAATTATAAAATAAAAACAATAGTAAAAAAGAAAAAATATAATAATAAAATCATATTAGTAATTGTAAAATATTAATAATACTAATAGATATTCAAATCAATATAAATAATATTATAGTAAAATGATACTAATACTAATACTATTAATCACAATAAAATAAGAGTAAAAATAGTAATATAATTATAATAAAAAGTAAAATAAATAGTGAAATAGTAATAATTAAATAACAATAAAATTATGATTATACAATAAGATAACAATAATCATAAAAAAATAACAATGATAATAAATAAATTATAATTATATAATTATTTATTAATAATACTGACAATAAAAATAGAAATAATAATAATAATTAGATTGTTGGAACCTTAAGTATGTATTACTGGAAGATCTGCAATTGATCATACACAAGAGCTTACAAATGTTCTAGTCTCTATAATCATTATATAATATTACTAATACTAATAATATTGTTATAAAATAATAATAATATAATATATTATTAAAATAATATTAATAATTACACAAATAAAATAATAAGAATTGTAATAATATAAATAAAATAATGCTAAAAAAGTAATATAATATTAAAATATTATTCATATAACAATAATAATAACAATAACAAATATTAATATGTTAATATATTCATATTGAGAATAATAAATATTAATAGTATAATGATATAATAAAGGAATGTTATTAATGAAATTATATTAATCATGACTTTAATGAAAATAATATAAATAAAATATGAAATAAAAAATCTAATTAATGTATCCAATTAAAATATCTGATTAAAATAGGCAATAAAAATATTTAATAATAAAAATATTTAATAAAATTATAAAATATTAATAAAAATATTTTAAAAATTCTCTACACTAACAGGATATAAATAAATGTAAGCAGTTAAAATTTCCAATAAAAATTCTTATTAAAAATTGACTGAGGTAAAGAAGAACAAGTGATTATTTACCTCAAGAAGTAATTCAAATTCCATAAGACACAAACATTTATATAGTTCACGATATTATGTAATTTTATATAATTTACATCATTTTATATAATTTATATTGTTTGTATAATTTATAAGATTCATATAATTTATATATTATATGATTTATATATTTCATATATTTTATAAAAGCTTAAATAATTTTTAATAATTTATATATTTGTATAAACAATATAATTGATCTACTTTATGTACATTATACATTTTATATCATTTATATAATCTATGTAATTTATATGTTTTATATAATTTATATAACTTCACATAATTTATATGTGTATAATTTTATGTAATTTAAATTATTTTATATACTTTGTTTAATTTATGTAATTATATATAATTTATATAATTTATATAGTTTACGTTATTTATATACTATATATAATTTTATGTAATTTGTATAATTTATACAAGATTCAGTAACATTCATACATAAAGCTTAAATATATTTATGGCCTCTATCAACCTCTAATTATAATGATGTGACATTGAAATTCATATTTACATTATGTTTATATCATGTATTTACATTATATTTATAATATATATTTACATTAACATTATATGTACATTATCATGTTTACATTATCATTAGTGTGTATCAATGTTTGGATAAAGAAAAGATTCTTGGCACTTCCTTCTTTTTTTTTAATGATTTATTTATTTATTTCATGCATATAAGTACACCACCATTGCTCTCTTCAGACACACCAGAAGAGAGCAGGAGAACCCATTACAGATGGTTGTGAGCCACCATGTGGTTGCTGGGAATTGAACTCAGGGCCTCTGGAAGAGCAGTGGGTGCCCTTAACTACTGAGCCATCACTCCAGCCCTTACTTCCCATTTCTGTAAGTAAAGATTGTGTGAAAATCTGCCCTGAAATATAGACTATACTGCTCTATATGAAAAAAAATGTTATATTACCTGACAGATATGCTATACTGCTAAAATGATGATAAATACAGAAAAATATTATGAAAAAAACCTAAAATTGTTTATAAAAAGTGTCTAAAAAAATTGAAGGCTCATGTAAACTATGTATCATGAAATTGAATGTGATTAAAAAATTCTGATAAAATTAGATTTTTACATGGAAAAATTATAAAACTTAAGATAACAGAAAAATTTAATGAAAAATATAAAACATGTTTGGAAAAATTGAATCAAATGATGACAAATAGAAAAAATGTATGAAAAATATAAATTTTTTAATAAATTAATATAAAATTTAATATTGAATGTGGTTTAAGGAAAAATTCTGATAAAAGCTGAATATATGTTTGGAAAAGTGTTTGTTAACTTTTAAGACAATATCAAAAAACCTTGTAATAAAAATAAAGCTAACTATTGAAAATTGATGAAAAAATAAAAAACAAACATGAAAAAAATTTGATTAAAATAATGACAACTAAAGAAAATACTATATAAAATAATTGAAAAAATTAAAACAATTCTTAAAAGTTGAAGCTTTATAAAAAATCTCATAAAATTAAATGTAATTTAATGAAAATTTCTGATAAAATTGAATATTTGTATGAAAAAATGTTTGATAATATAGAAGATATTGTTGAAAAAACTAGTGATAAAATTGAGATAAATAGTGAATTTTGATGTAAGAATAAAAAACATACATGGAAAAATTTTAATTAAAATGATGATAAATTCAAGAAACATACATGAAACAGTGTAATCATTTTTTAAAAAATTTGTAAAATGATACAAGATTGACAAGAACAATATTTTATCAAAATTGAATGTGTTTAAGGAAAATATCTGATAAAATTGAATATTTGCATGGAAAAATGTTTGATAAAGTTGAAGACATTGTTTTAAAATGTAGTGATAAGATTAAGATAAACCATGAAAATTTAATAAAAAATTCAAAACATTTAGAAAATTGTAACTAAAATTAAGAAAAATAAAAAATAGTATGAAAGAGTTGAAATTCATAAAAAAATATTTAAAAATTGAAGATTGACAAAGAAAAAATTTGATATGATATTGAATGTGATTTTTGGAAATTTTCTGATACAATTAAATATGGATATGGAAAAATGTTTGATAAATTTAAAGACATTGTTGAAAATGTACTGATAAAATTTAAGATAAATAGTAAAAATTTGAAGAAAAAATACAAAACTTATATGGAATATGTTTTTCTAATTTAATATTATAATAAATATATTAATAAAGAGTTTCATTGTCAATTTTCAATTTTTTAAATAATCTTAATCTTTCTACCTAACTGATCAGGCATACATCCAAAAGTGACTGTTTTATTAAATAATGGACCCTAGCCAATTCTGGTTTGAGGTCCAATTACCCAAGTTTGGAATCAGAGCATACAACCTATCTGATGCCAGGCAAGTATATACAAATGTAATAATGTCAACATTTCTGCCTCAATATGGATAATGGAACAAACTAGAAATAACCTAGCAAGCAACAGTCATCCAAACCATTGGGGAAAAGAAATAAGTTGCTGCCTGCTTTCTCCCAGAATCAACACACACTATAAAGATAGAAAACCCTGAATAAGAACTGGAAACTTATTTTCACTGCTGAAAACTTTCTTCACTGTATAGGATACTTGGGACCTTTACTTTTGACAGAATTGTATATGGCACCTTCACACTGCCTGAAAAAGATTGTGTCAATAGGGCCTCAGGGTTTTCCTTTCTTACATGGGGTCCACTTCTCCCAGTGTTAACTTACTGCTTCTCACTACAATGAATAAAATGGCAGAACTCTCCTAGGACTAGCATTGCCCTAGACTCCATTTGCCAAGTGAGGACTTGAGCACATATTTCGCCTTACATGGTCCTTATATGTGGCCCGCGCAATCGTCTCGCGGGCACCAGGATTCTTCTGCAGCAAGCGTTTATTGCGATGAATGGAGGAAGAGAGAGAGATCCAAGATGGCGCTGCTTTATATAGACCCTAGGGTGGCATGGACATATCTGATTGGCTGCTTGCTCAAAACCCCGTATGACGCCCCGGGTTGGGCGGTGACTTGGCGCGCTTTCACCACTTGCACATGCGCAATTTACTTGTTTACCCACGAGTGTTGAGTGCCAGCGCCATCTTGTAATGGAGAATGCTGTCACCGCTCACCGTGGCTTTCTACACTTATATATTCCTATTCCTACCAAGTTGCTTTGAGTCTTTTCTCCTTAAAGGGCTGTCAGATCAAGGGAGCCTTATACCACTCATTCTACATAAAAGAGCATTTAACATTCCCTGTCTTTCTTCCCAGTAGAATTCTGGTCCTATTGCCTACCTCCACCCACCAAATGGATTTTAGACCTTCAATTTTTGCAAAAGGGGCCCTGGGAAATCAAAGTCTATTGAAAAGGCGCTCATAACTAGCCCCTGTATCAAAGGGGTGTGTTAGGCCTCCATCCTCTACACTAGGGGAGTTCAGGTCTCCTAGAAACTAAAGATCCACCAGACCTTCTCTTCTGCCCATGCCTCACCAACACCCCTATTAACAAAATTTTCTTTAAAGTCTTCACAAGATTAGAATTGCCACTGCCCTTCTATACTTGAAGAAGGGAGGAGATGTCAGGTGTAGCCCTACTTATGAAGACTCCCAAATTCGGGAGACCCTTACTCAAGTCTCGGGAAGTCTCGAACATCCACAAACTCCAAGACACCGTACCTGGATGCAAGCAGCAGAGGCTTTATTAGGGAAATTGGCTGGCGGTCAAACCACGAGCTCTCTCTCAAGAGCAGGGTTTGGCCCAGAGTGATGGGCTAAGGGGTCTTTTAAAGCAGAAAACCACAAACCAGGGGAGGGAGGAGGGGGTGAGGGGTTGCCAAGGATACATAACATAAGAATAGTGAAACATTCCAGAGAATCCCACCCTGAATGGTTTATAGTCATGAAGAATTACTCTGTAAACTCATTCTTCTCAAAAATGTGGTTTCACCGTCACTGTGCCCTACCCTGTCATATTAACTATTTCTCACTTGCTCAGCCACAGAGCCACAGCCCAGTCATTGTGTTTCCCCACCTAGGTGACTTGCATCTTTTTGTGGTCAGGAATGTGTCTTCCTGCTTTGGGCCTTCCCCACCCACAGGTGGGTTCTTTTCCCTGAGGCTTAAGGAATGTTAATACTCTTCCTGGGATGTATCCCAGGGCAGTGAAGGCCTGAAATCCTACATTCAGTTCTGCCTTCCTGGAACTAGTGAGCCTGTATATATTTTATAAAATGGTCTTTGTAATTTGTCACTCTACACTTACACACTGAAGACCTAAAATCAGTCATAGGCCTAAAATCTTCAATAGGAGTGACATACATGCCTGCTAACACAAAGTCTTGGGTCTCTGTAGAAAATCCCAGAAACAGATGATTATTAGCTATTGTAAACAAGCAGCTTTGGTGGAAAGTTGCCAAGTCTTAGTCATAGATCTTGTAAATAGGTAGCCTTTTTGGATAGTACCAAGTTAGATAAAAACAAATAAATCATAGGTAGAGTCATAGTGATCTGTCTCCTGAACATTCACCCAGCTGACACTCTGTTCTGGAAGATATGTGTATTCCCCCTGAACACCTATGCTTCTGTGTCATCCCCTTCTCCATATCCTGCATTTTCATGTATATAACCACTGTGTGAAAAAATAAAAATTAAGGTTTAATCATACTATACACAAGCCCTTTGCATTCACATGCTCCCAAATTCCCTCTTTTAGGTGATCCCACCAGACCCTGTTCACTGCCCAGCTGAACGGGGCAGTGGAGGGTTAGAGAGAGGAGAGAGATTGTGAAGGAGCTGGAATTAGCTCATAATGGTTGCCTGGTTTCCTGGTCAGTTGCCTGGAGCTGCTTACTTAGTAGGTGCTTAGAATTGGGTCCTGATGCCAGAACCTGATTGTTAAGGAGGCAGGTTGAGATGGAATATTCATTTCTTGTTTAGATATGTCTTTGTCCTCAGCTCATCATACTAGATGGCCTGCAGGTTAGATTGTGGAAGTGGGTGGCGAGCCATTCTGGGCCTTTGTGGTCAACAGATGATTGGATGACTTTTAAGGACAGCATCTTCCAGAACTCGTATTGATGGATACCTGAGATACCAACCTGTGTGCCTGGGTAAGTAAACCAAGGTTTTTGTGGGGCCCTTATTTTCATCACTCACCACACTCTTGGCTCAATCCAGAAAAACTGAAGGCCTTGGGGACACACAGGGCAGCCCACCCATTGCTGTGTATCCAGCACACAGTCTATTGCTGCTATGTGGGAAGCCAGTGTTGAGACTAGAGCCAAGGGAGAAGGTTGGTTCCTCACCCCACCCATGTGGCCTCTTTTCAGCTTCCCCTGTCTCCAGAGCTCTCTGACTCCACCACGCAGGTGCCCTACCTGCTGAGGATCATTCTAGGAGGGCCTTCTTGGCTGAGTGCCTTGACATGAGAAGTGAGAGAGTGTGGCCAGAAACCATAGAGTCTGCATCCACAAGAAGAGAACTGGCTGTCAGCTTTAGGGAATACCCATGTGGGTGGAGTCAGGCAAGTAGGTGTCTTGGTTGATTCAGTGCAGATGCCTCCAGGAAGCTTGGTAGGAATGGAGAAGTGGAAAGCAATGGCGGGCTTCTCTCCTGGTGGATGTTGGTGTGGTATTTTTCTACCATCTGTGACTTAAGCTCTTGACAGTGCAGGGGTGGACCTCTGGAGAATCTCAGGGCTCATGAAAGAAAGGCTTGCTGGTAGACAGTGGAAAGCATTTCTCAAAAGACCATGGCATTCATCATCTGGTAAACAGAGAGGTGCTTCTGCCCTAAAAATGTACCTAGAAGTGTATATATTGGTGAGCCAAAAGGAGATAGTAGGTTTGTAGGTAGGTACATAGGTAGATAGGTAGTTAGGTAGGTAGGTACATCTGTAGTTAGGAAGGTAGGTAGGCAAATGATGGATAGATAGATAGATAGATAGATAGATAGATAGATAGATAGATAAGTTGGTTGATAGGGAGATATATAGTTAGGTCGGTAGGACAAAGATAGATAGATAGATAGATAGATAGATAGATAGATAGATAGATATAGATAGATTGGTAGGTAGATAGATTATTGATACATGGATATATAGATAGATAGTTACAAAGATAGGTGGATAGCCAGCCAGTTGTTATCATCTTATCATGTTCTGGCAGTGAGTACTTGGAGATAAAGTTTGAAGGCACCTTGATAATTTCCAATAGGCACCCTCAGAGGACCTTGGTGTAAACTGGTCTAGGAGGAGTTGAAGAGGGGAGGGGATATGCTACAGAGATCCTTGTGGGACAAGTGATAAACGCTCATTGTGCTTTTTGTCTAGGTGCCTGTCATTTTGAGTCCAATTGAATCTTTTCAGAGAGCTCTGATATGCATATGTGCCTAGCCCCTGCTCAGATAGATGGTTGAATGTGTGCTAGGATACAGAAAGATGGGTCCATGGGGAGAGTTCTTGGGGACTTAGAAGAAAGGAAGAAGATCAACGTTTGCCCAGAGTGCTTTATGGTGCTTGGTGAATGGCTGGGGTGTGGTGAAGGTGGGGTGGAGGGGTAGAGAGTGGAGAAAGATTGTGAGGGAGCTGGAATTAGCTCATAATGGTTGCCTAGTTTCCTAGTCAGTTGCCTGGAGATGCTTGCTTATTAGGTGCTTAGTATTGGGGGCCTGAAGCCAGAGGTTTGTTTTCGAGAGACATGTTGGGATGGAACGTCAATTTCTTCTTTTCATGTATCCTTTTCCTCAGTTCATCATGTTTCGTGGCCTGCAAGTGAAATTGTGGAACTGGTAGATCAGCTTCTCTGGGTCTCTGAGGTGGAAGGATCACTGGATGATACTTAGAGGCCAAATGCATTAGAACTAATTTGAGGGGTACCTGAGATACCAACCTGTGTGCCCAAGTAAATAGACAAAGGTTTTCAGGGGTCTTTTTACACAAGCTGTACTCAAACTTGATAGATAGATATGTAGATATGTAGATAGATAGATAGATAGATAGATAGATAGATAGATAGATAGTTGGATGGATAGCCAGTCAATTGTTATCATGCTGTGTTAGTGAGTACTTGAAGAGAATGTTTGAAGGCAGTTTGAGAATTTCCAATGGGCACCCTCAGAGGATGTTGTTGTGAATTGGTCTAGGAGAAGTTGGTGACAAAAGGGGAAGTGCTGCATGGGTCTTGGTGGGACAAGTGATCAATTTGTTTCTAGGTGCCTGTCATCTTGAGTCCACTTGAATCCCTTCAGAGAGCTCTGAGTTGCATGTGTGCCTAGCCCCTGCACAGGTAGTTAAGTGGGTGTATCTAGGATACAGAAAAGAAGGATCCATGGTGAGAGTGACTGAGGTACTTAGGAGGAAGATAGGAGAACAAAGTTTCCCCTGAGTGCTACATGGTGGTTGGTGAAGGACTGGGTGTGGTGGAGGTGGGTTGGAGGGTTAGAGAGAGGAGAGAGATTGTGAGAAAGCTGGAATTAGCTCATAATGGTTGCCTGGTTTCCTGGTCAGTTGCCTGGAGATGCTTACTTAGTAGGAGTTTGGAATTGAGGGCCCAAGACCAGGGCCTGATTGTCAAGGGGGCAGGTTGGGATGGAATATTCATTCCTTCTTTTGATATGTCCTTGTCCTCAGCTCATGGTGCTAGGTGGCCTGCAGGTGAGATTGTGGAAGTGGGTGGCCAGCCCCTCTGGGTCTCTGAGGTGGACAGATGACTGGATGACTTTGTGAAGCAGCATCCACCAGAACTCATATTGAAGGATACCAGAGATACCAACCTGTGATCCCAGGTATGTAGAACAAGGTTTTCAGGGTTCCTTTCTTTTCATCTCCCACTGCACTCTGGAAAACTGAAGGCCCAGGAAACTGAAGGCCTCAGGGACACACAGAGCAGGCTACCTATTTCCCTGGGTCCAGTGCAAAGCCTCCTACTGCTAGGTGGGAATCCAGTTTTGAGCCTAGTACCCATGGAGAAGGTTGGTTCACCATCCCCACCCTGTGTGTCCTCTGTTCAACTTACCCTATTCCCCTAGCGCTCTGACTCCAACACCAGGGTTCTCTACCAGCTGTGAATTATCCTGGGAGGCCCTTCATGACAGGGTGACTTTACTTGGCAACTTGAGAGAGTGTGGCCAGTCATATTGCAGTCTGCATCACCAAGAAGAGGTGATGCACCTCGCCTTGATACTAACACACAGAGAGTCAGAATGTGGAGACAGACTACTCTGCTGCTCTGTGCTGTCTCAACATCTCATGTCTTAGTAGATTTTGTGGACGGATATCTTTAAGCACTTAATTTTCTGTATGCCAACCCTAGCCCTACCTAGCACACTTCCTAGGTCTTGGGTTGTTATCTCTGGCTTTTTTTTTTAAGTAAAGGCTCTATTTTGTAACTATGCTTCAGGTGGTGTGGGCTGTGAGAAGCAGCTGGGTGCTTGGTTGAGCATGAGCTTCGAACCCCGGAATCTTACTAGATGGCAGGAGTTCAACTCTGCTCCCGGGCCCTGGTTATTTTTATTTAGCTTCAGCCCTCCAACAACCACTCCTACAAAGAGGTCTATGAGCAACAGTCATGAGGAACAGGACTCAGGTCCTAGAGAGATTTACATACTAATGAGGTACCTGAAGGCCAGAGGGTGGAGCCAATTAAACATTCTTTCCCAGCCCCTCCCCGTCTCTCCTTTTCTATTTAACTCAGGTCTGCCCTGGTTTTGGGAGAGTGCATCCAGATCCATCTACCTTCCGCCATGACATTAAAGCCTGTAAAAACCCACGGACTTTCTCATCTCCTGTCATTGGGGCCATGCTGTGAGGAATCATGGAGCCAGAGCAGCTGGGCCTAACTTCTCCCTGGAGGAACCCAGAGCATTCCCAGCCAACTACCCACAGCCTGGCATGCAGAACCCTGCGTTTTCCAGCCACAACTACCAATAAGGTGGGTGTAGTGGTCCCAGACCTGTCACAAAATTACCTAAGTACTCAGAAACCTTCAATGGTCTCGGAGGCTTCCCCATCATCCCATGCAAGAAATCTGGTGGTATGCAACCAAGTAGGGCAAGGAGTATAGGCAATATCATGGCTAAGGGTCAAATTGACTACAAACAGTGAGTAGAAACTGAGTATGCTGTAGTCCCATGGGTGGTGGTGCAAACAGGTGAACTTGCCAGGGAACCATCCAGGCCAGGTCCCTTGAAAGCCTCCTGGCTTTGATGCCTGACACACAAACAGGCAGCATTCTAGTCTTCTCATGACTAGCTTACCTTCCCTAACATCCAGAGATATGAGCCAGGATTAAGGTTCAAAAAACCACTCGTCTCTTTGCCATGTCCAGGGGTTTCTGGAAGAATAGACATGGTTCTGGATTTACCAATTGAACAGTCTCAGATACCAGAAAACTGAGAGTACAGAATTTCTCTCTGTCTCTGTGTCTCTCTGTCTGTCTCTGTCTCTCTCTCTCTCTTTGTGTGTGTGTGTGTGTGTGTACGTGTTTGTGTTTCTATGTATCTATTAGCTGTGTGTCCTCTAGTGAAGAAACTAGGCCCCTGATGTCCCTTAAGCAGGTCCAGTTTGTGACCTGGGTGTATCCTTTATTATGGTGTTGAGCTCAGTATTATCTGGGAAGGCCAGGTTTGATGTAGGGGAATCCCTTAAGACAGAATGTATGCCCAGTTCATAGCTTGAATGAGCACAAGGTGTAGAACGGCCTCTGGAAAATACCAAGAAAGTTGTTCCTGATTGTACCTCTCTGTCTTGGTGGATGGATGAGACAATTGCTTAGAAATAAATAATATGGAGGGTGACAGTACCCTCCCTTACTTGGGATTGTGGGCTTTGCACCAGTGAGAACTCAAAGCAGGCCTGCATGGTTAGAAAGAGCTTTTTTGGTTGTATCAGAGCAAATGCCTCTAGGAAGTTTGGTAGGGAGGGAGAAGTAGAAAACAATGGCAGGTTTTTCTTCTGGAGGTTGTTAGAGGCTCTTCCACAAGCTCTGACTTAAGCTCTTGAAAGTGCAGAGGTAGATCTCTGGAGACTCTCAGTTCTTATGAAAGGAAGGCTTCTTGGTGGATAGTGAAAAGCATTTCACAAATGACCGTGGCATTCATCATCTGATAAACAGAGAGATGCTTCTGCCCTAAAAATGTACGTGGAAGTGTATATATTGGCAAGCCAAAAGAGACAGTAGGAGGCATGTAGGTACATAGGTAGGTAGGTAAGTAGATATGTAGTTAGGTAGGAAAAAGATAGATAGATAGATAGATAGATAGATAGATAGATAGATAGATAGATAGAATGTGTGTAAGTCTGAAGTCTGCTAGAAAACCACTGGCTTCCAGTCAGCTAGGAGGAGTCTTATAAGCCACACCCACAATGACACACCTACTTCAAAAAGGTCACATCTCCTAATAGTGTTGGGCTGAAAATATATAAACCATCACAGGAGTTTACTTAAAAGTTCTGACAAAGCAGGAATAGGTGGTACACACCATTAGTCTCAGCACCCTGGAGGCAGAGACAGGCAGATTTCTGTGAGTTCAAGGCTTGCTTGGTCTAAAAATTGGACTCTAAGATAGCCAGGGCTACACTGAAAGACTCTGTATCAAAATGACCAGTATTAACAAAAAGCCCTAGCAAGTACTTTTCTAAGAACCCAAAGAATGTCTTGCTCTTATAGATCCCAAATTCTAACCAAAATACAAACAGAGCCAGTGTGAGTGTAAGACTCAATATTATATAACAATATTATATAACTCTGATGAAAAGTGAAGCATAGAAGGAGGTTAGGTCAGCAGCTATTCCTCTGCCTGCGGGCAGAAAATTTAGAAATACTGGACAATTTTGCATGCTTGTGAGATGGGGTATAACTATGCTGCCCTGGTTGGTTCAGTACTCACAGTGACTTGTGATATCTCTGCCTCAGTCTTATATGTGTTGGGATTTTACTCATGTACTCCAACAACCATCTCTGGCTGAAGATGTTTCAGACTGCCGTATCTGAATGGGGAGAAAATGTTCCTGGGATTCAGTGGGTTGAGGTCAAGGATTCTATGAAATCTGCAACAACACACATGACAACACAGACTACTACAGCTCAACATGAAAGCAGCACTGAAGTGGAGTAACTGGGTTTTAAACTTTGTGGGGGCTGGTGCTCAGACAGAATAGTCAAGGAAGGCCATTGTGCAGAACTTCCATTTGAATATAGGCTTGTGTGAGGCAAAGGCAGACACCTAGGGTGAGCAGTTCAAGTAGGGGAAAGAGTTGCCACCATTTGTGATGCTGATATTCATGAGCTGTGATCTGGGAACAGCAGAGTTCTAGCATCTTTCAACACAGTGAGCAACAGGAAAAGAGGTCATTCAGTGACTCACACACATTCCTCTTCGGTGGCAGAACAGACTTTGGGTATTTTTCTGACATGTGAATTAAGTGTGACTCATGGCAGTTAATACTGGGGCAAGCACTAAAATATTAACTATCTTATGTCTGCACGTTTGTTTGGAGGTTTGAGGTTGAGACAGGGTCTCACTCTTATAGCTCTGGCTGACCTTCTAACTTACAGTGATCCTTGTGCTTCTGCCTCCCCAAATGCTGGGATTATGGGAACATTATGCCACACCTTGCAAAAATATTGTCTTAGACCAACTTACCCATCATTTGAAGGTTGATATCCGTGTGTGTGTTTGTGTGTGTGTGTGTGTGTGTGTGTGTGTGTGTGTGTGTGCTAGTGTGTGTGCTAGTGTGTGTTAATGTGTGTATAACAGAATCCTAAACCAGGGCCACCTGCTAGTCAAGTGCTTTACCACTGTCAAAAGTAGTAAACTCAGTTTGTGATTAGTTCTTAGACAGTATATATTTGCATTCCTCTTGATTTTTGCATTAGTAAGAATTTAATCAGGACTTTGTGCATGATAAGTATAAACTCTATTACTGAACCCGAAGCTCTAGAGTCAAATGCTCTAAAAAAAACTGTACAAACTAATTCTCAGACGTGAACTAGAGAAAGAATGCTCTAATCCTAGATGACCATTTTCAAAACAAATCTAAGCAGCAAAGACCAAAAACTACAGAAAAAGCACCAAAAATATGGAATGCTAGTTCATCAGGAAACCAAAATTTGACAGAATTATCTATCAAATATCATTTAATCTCAATCCCCTAGTTCTATTTCTGTCCCCACCCAGCAACCATCTGATCAGTGATTTGGTTTTCTATGTGACTACAGCCATCTGTCAGAGACACTAAGCTGAATCCAAATAAAAGAAGAAAACTCAGTTTGAACCCTTGGATCCTACTTAAACCAATGGCTTTCAAAATTTGGTAAAACTTTGGAACTCCTAAGGGTAGTTATATTTTGGATTTTTAGTGATTAGAATGTGAATCACCTAGCCAGGCAACAAATACACACATTTAATTCCAAAAGTCTGGAGTTAAAGGCAGGTGGATCCCTTGGTTAGTGGCCAGCCTGGTCTACCGAGAGGAAGAGAGAGAGAGAGAGAGAGAGAGAGAGAGAGAGAAAGAGAGAGAGAGAGAGAGAGATGCATGTTGGTCACAAGTTACACAGAGAAACCAAGTAGTAAAAAAAGATCAGGGAGGGGGCAAGCGGAGATATTGAGTATCACTACATCATCTTTCATAAATTCTTCTTGGCTACCTTCTTTTATTTTCTCAATAGATGCTAAACTTATTTACATTGTGTCATTTTAGTGGTACTTTAGCAAATCACAAAGAGCCCTTCTTAGAACTGGACTGGAAGAGCTCCTATAAACCTAAGACAGAGGTGTACATCAATAATTGTTTGTATGTTTTCCTTGAGGATGGGTAATAAGGAGCAATATAGACACCAACCTAAGCCAGGCACTGTCTCCCGACCTCTCTTTACCCTAGACAAGATGAAATCTTGTGCCCAGTCCAGCTGCTGGCACTGCTCATCTTTAAAACACTATAAAGAGAGAATTGTGCCCTTCCTCCACCCTTGAACAGGCCTCAAAGACCTTGTTTAACAGACCAAGTGATAGGATCTAGGTGGATTTATCCACCTTGGCTGCATAGGAATTTAGAAGATTAACTGCCTGCTGAGCTTGCCTTGAGATATCTCTGGGGTAATCAAGAATGGATTCCCCCACCCATCTCTGGCTGAAACAAAAAGGGTTTGGGTGGGGCCTTTCCCTTTAAATTGAGAGCAGAATGTTAAAGTTTGAGCCTTGATCAGAATACTTTGTCTTGGCTTCATCTTTTCTTGCTCTTTATCCTTTTCTTTATTTCCAGCCCCCCTTTCAGGTGAACCCCATTGATCCATGGCCACAGACAGCTACAGCTTAAGCATTCCTAGTGTCATGCATGGACACCCAATTCTAGCCAGTGGAAGCACTAGTGCTTGGCTGCCATGTTGGTGGCTGGAGGTACCTGGTTGGCATTTTTTGCCTCAAGAAGTGCAGAGGGAGAGCCCATATGCAGCCTAACGGTTGGCATTTTCAGTGCTCTACTGCCATCAAGCTGAATTATTTTGAGGATCTTGTCTGAACATTCCTGCTCCTCTCTGAACTTGGCTGCAGACTTTCTTAAAAGCCACTGTATTCTGGCTGCACAGGCAGGACTGGGGGCTCCTGAGGACTTCTTGGCCTAGGAGAGGCCTATGAGTGAGCAAGATCCAGCTGATCAGAGGAAAGGGCCTATAATACCAGGTGTGGCTATCCTGAGTCAGAAATCAAAGCCTCCCAGGATCTGAACGCAGTGCAGGAGGACATCTTAGGTTGCACAGAGTCATAAGACCTCTCTACACAGGCATCTGCAGCCAGGCTGCATCTGAGTTCTTGTGGCTGATTTTTACTGCATGTCCCTTTTTACCAAAGTAATTCAGGTCCCTATTGCTTTTGTTTGAGGGTCCTCAGCAGCTGCCTTTCACGATGCCCTCCCAATACCTATGTCCCCTTGTTACTATCCCACAGAGAGTCAGGGTATGGGGACAGGCTATCATGCTTCTCTGAGCTGTCTCAACATCTCAGGGCTTCGTAGCTTTAGGGGTCAGATGTGTTTAACCAGTTAATGTCCTCCCTGATAATCTTCACTCCACCTCACCCTCTTCCTAGGTGTAGGGTTATTATCTCTGGTTTTTAATTTTTTTTTCAAAAAAGATCTAATCTGGATCTGTGCTTCAGGCGGAGGGTACGAGTCCCATATATGTTTGAAAATCAGCCAACCTACCAAAAATCATTAATGGTCTGGGAGGCACTCCCATCATCCTATGCAAGCAACCCCATGGTATCTCTTATGGGGGCAAAGATCCTAGCAGTGTCTTGGCTCAGGGTCAAAGTGAGTAGAAACAGCCAGAGTATGCTGTAGTCTCAAGGGTGACCACACAATCAAGGCTTGCAGAGAATCATTCAGGCCAGGTCCCTCGAAGCCTCCTGGCTCTGATGCCTGACACAAAAACAGGCAGCAGAGTTTGGGTTTCTTCTGACTAGCTTACCTTCCATAACATCCAGAGAGGTGAGCCAGCATGAAGTCTCATAAGACACTTGGCTTTCTCTGCATGTCCAGGGATTTCTGGAAGAATAGGCATGGTTATGAAATTAACAGATGGACAGTCTCAGATCCCAGAAAACTGGGAGTTCAAAGTTTCTCTCTGTCTCTGTATCTGTCACTGTCTCTCTTTCTGTCTGTGTGTGTGTGTGTGTGTGTGTGTGTGTGTGTGTGTGTTCGTGTGTGTGTGTTTCTATGTATCTATTCGCAATGTGTCCTTTAGTGAGGAAACTAGGCCCCTGATATTCCTGAAGAATGTTTAGTTTGTGATCTGGGTGTACCATTTTTTATGGTGTTGATCTCAGTATTGTCTGGGATGGCCTGGTTTAGATGTAGTGGAAACCCTTAGGGCTGTATGTGTGTCCAGGTCATAGCTTGGGTAGGCACAAAGTATAGAAAAGTTTGAGAGGGACAGCAGGGGAGTTGTTCCTGATGGTACTTCTGTCTTGGTGGATGGATGAGACAATTGCTTAGCAACAAATAATATGGTGGGTGGCAGGGCCCTTCCTTCCTTGGGGTTACAAGTCTTGCACCTCTGAGAACTCAAAGCAGGTCTGCCTAGATAGAAAGAACTCTCTTGCTTATATCAGAGCAGATGCCTCAAGGAAGTTTGGTAGAGAGGGAGTAGTGGAAAGCAATGGTAGGCTTCTCTACTGGAGGTTGTTAGAGGGTTCTTCTTATACCAGCTGTGACTTAATCTCTCGACAGTGCAGAGGTGGACCTTTGGAGACTCTCAGTGCTTATGAAATGAAGGCTTCCTGGTGGATAGTGAAAAGCATTTCTCAAATGACCATGGCATACATCATCTGGTAAACAAGAGACCCTTCTGTTCTAGAAAGTGTACCTGAAAGTGTATATATTGGCAAACAAAAAGAAGATAGTAGCAGGTTTTTAAGTAGCTAGGTAGGTAGGTAGGTAGGTAGGTAGGTAGGTAGGTAGGTAGATAGGTAGGTAGCTACATAGGTAGTTAGGAAAGAAAGAGAGAGAGAGAGAGAGAGAGAGAGAGAGAGAGAGAGAGAGAGAGAGTGTTAGAAGGTGTGTTAGTAGGTAGGTAGGTAGATATGTATTAGGTAAGTAGGACAAAGATTGATATATAGAGATACATGATAGATAGATAGATAGATAGATAGATAGATAGATAGATAGATAGATACATACATACATACACATACATACATACATACATACATAGGTAGGTAGATAGCCAGCCAGTTGTTGTCATGCTGTGGTAGTAAGCACTTGGAGAGAATGAATACACGTTGAGAATTTTAATTGGCACCTTCAGAGGACAGTGTTGTGAGTTGGTCTAGGAGGAGTTGGTGAGGGGAGGAGATATGCTGCAGGGATCCTGGTGGGACAAGTAACAAATGCTCATTGTGCTTTGTGTCTAGGTGCCTGTCAACTTGGGTTCACTTGCATCCCTTCAGAGAGCTCTGAGTTGCATGTGTGCCTAGTCCCTGCACAGGTAGGTAGGTGGGTGTATACTCAGATACAGAAAGAAGGATCCATGGTGAAAGTGATTTAGGCACTTTGGAAGAAGAAAGAAGAGGAAAGTGTCTCCTGAGTGCTGCTTGGTGAATTGCTGGGGTGTGGTGGATGTGGGGTGGAGCATTAGAGAGAGGAGATACATTGTGAAGGAGCAGGAAATAGCTCCTAATGATTGTCTGGTTTCCTGGTCAGTTGCCTGGAGATGCTTACTTAGTAGTTGCTTAGAATTGGGGACTCAAGGCCAGGGCCTGGTTGTTAAGGGGGCAGGTTGAGATGGAATACTCATTTCTTATTTTGATATGTTCTTATCCTCAGCTCAGGGTGCTCGGTGGCCTGCAGATGAGATTGGGGAAGTGAGGGGCCAGCCCTCTGAGCCTCTGAGGTGGATGAATGGCTGGATGACTTTGTGACTCAGTATCCACCAGAACTCATATTGAGGGGTACCTGAGATACCAACCTGTGTGCCTAGGTAAGTAGACCAAAGTTTTTGATGGCAGGGAGACTCGCTTTTACCTCCCATCTCACTGTGGCCTCAAGCCAGTGATACTGAAGTCTTCACGGACACACAGAGAAGCCCACTCATTGCCCTGGGTCCACCACAGAGCATTCTGCTGCTAGACAGGAAGCCAATATTGAGACTAGTACTCATGTAGAAGGTTGGTTTCCCCACCCCAACCCCATGTGAGCTCTGTTCAACTTCCCTTGTTCCCCATGATCTCTGAGTTCATCACCTGGGTACCCTATCAACCAATGATCATGCTTGTATGGCCTTCTTGGCTGGGTGTCTTGACCTGGCAAATTGAGAGAGTGTGGCCAGTGAAAGTAGAGTTTGCATCCCCAAGAAGAGAACTGGCTGTCAGATTTAGGCAATCTCCATGTGAGTGACGTCAGGGAGGAATGTCCTGGATCAATCTCTGGGCCAGTCCCAGTCCCAGTGTCCTGCCTGGGCACTGAGTGGGCAGGCTCAGCTCCTGGTCCTCAAGTCCAGACATTTGTTTCTAACACTTTCCCCTAGGGTCAAGATTGGCATGGGGTTTAGGTAGGGCTCCCACAGGATCTTTTGCAAGTACCTTCTCATGTCTCTTAGTGCTTGCTGCCCTGCTGGACCCTTCAGTGTCTGGCAGGTGCCCTGCAGTTGAGAAGTGTATGTGATGGGTGACACTTCCATCTTCACCATGCACAACTTCCTGTTCCCCAACACTTATGCTCACACATAGATATTCCTGAACTTTATAGGCAGGAGAGGGCACACACACACACACACACACACACACACACACACACACACACACACAGAAGTGTGAGAGCATCCTGTTTTGTGAGCATGCATAGTACACACATACACATAGATACACACAAACACACCCCCTACTCTACAACATATAAAAACTTTGTTTAGGCATACCCAGTGTCCTGCATGAACACCCACCTCTGACCAGTGCACGCCCCTGTTCTTGACCATGTTGGTGGCAGCTGGTGGCAGCTGGTTGACAATTTTGCATCAGGAAGGTCAGAGGGACAATGCCTGTGCAGCCGAACATTTGAAAATCTTGGTGCCCTACTGATGTCAAGCAAAATTGTTTTGAAAATTCTGCCTGCAAGTCCCTGTGCTTCTCTTAACATGGTAGCAGGCCTTCATGAGAGGTCTTCACACTGCACAGGTGGGACTAAGGGCTTCTGAGGGCTTCTAGGACCAGGAAGGTCCTGTGAGCAAGAAGGATCAGGCTGACCAGAGAACAGGGCCTGCGACACTGGCTTTGGCTAGCCTGACTTGGTAAGCACAACCTCAGAGTGCAGTGCAGGAGGACATCTTAGGTTTCACAGAGTCACAGGACCTTTCTACACAGGCATCTGCACCCAGGGCTGCATCTGGATTCTTGTGGGAGACTTGTCCTGCCTATCCCTGTTCACCAGAGTGATCTGGGGCCCTTTACTTTTGTTTGAGGCTGCCCAGCAGCTGCCTTACAGGATGCCCCCCAACTCCCACCTCCCCTTGTTACTAACCCACAGAGAGTCAGGGTGCGGGGACAGGCTACTCTGCTTCTCTGAGCTGTCCCAACATCTCAGTGCTTGATAGCTTTTGTGGTCAGGTATCTTCAAGCAGTTAATGTCCTCCCTGTCAACCTCAGTCACCCCAACCTCTTCTTAGGTATAGGAATGTCATCTCTGGGTTTCCTTCTTTTTTTTTTTTTTTTTGGTTTTTTTTTTGTTGTTGTTGTTTTTTGAGACAGGGTTTCTCTGTATAGCCCTGGCTGTCCTGGAACTCACTCTGTAGACCAGGCTAGCCTCGAACTCAGAAATCCATCTGCCTCTGCCTCCCAAGTGAAGGGATTAAAGGCTTGCCCCACCACTGCCCTCTGGCTTTCCTTTTTACTTATTTATTTTTTTAAAAGGCCCTGTCATGGAGCTTCAAGTGGAGATAGGGGTCCCAGGCCTGTCAGATAATCACCTAAGTACCCAGAACCCTTCAATGGTCTACAAATCTCCACCATCATCCTATTAAAGCAACCTCATAGTGTGCCCCAAGGTGGGGAGGAGCCTAGGCATTGTCTTGGCTTGGGGGTCAAACTGAGTAGAAACAGCCAGAGTATGCTGTAGTCCCAAGGGTGTCCAAAACAGCTCAGATTGCCAGAGAACCATCCAGGCTGGGGCCCTTAAAAGTCTCCTGGCTCTGATGCCTGACACACAAACAGGCAGCGAAGTCTGGGCTTCTCCTTACTAGCTTACCTTCTCTAACATCTAGAAAGATGAGCCAGGATGAAGGCTCAAAAGACACCTGGCCTTCTCTGCCATGTCTAGGGATTTCTGGAAGAATAGACAAGGTTATGGAATTAACAGATGGGCAGTCTCAGATCCCAGAAAACTGGGAGTTCAGAGTTTTTCTCTGTCTCTGTCTCTGTCTCTCTGTCTATTTGTCTGTCTAATTTGGTGTGTGTGTATGTGTTTGTGTATGTTTGTGTTTCTATATGTCTATTTGCTATGTGTCCTCTAGTGAGAAAACTAGGCCCCTGATGTCCCTGAAGAAGGTCCGGTTTGTAACCAGGGTGTGTCATTTCTTATTGTGTTGAACTCATTATTGTCTGCAAAGGCCAGGTTTGGAGGTAGGGAAAACCTTACAGCTGTATGTGTGCCCAGGCCATAACCCAGTGGGCACAAGGTGTAGAAACGCCAGAGGGAAACAGCAGGTGACTTGTTTCTGATGATACTTCTGTCTTAGTGGTAGGATGATACAATCACTTAGCAATAAATAATATGGAGGGTTGCAGGACAAATTCTTCCTTGGGGTTGTGGGCCTTGCATCTCTGAGAACTCAGAGCAGGCCTTCCTGGATACAGAGAGCTATATAGGTAGTATCAGAGCAGATGCCTCCAGTAAGCTTGGTAAAGAGTAAAAGCAATGGCAGGCTTTTCTACTGGAGGTTGTTAGAGGGGTCTTTTTACACCTGCTGTAACTTAAGCTCTCGACAGTGGAACGGTGGACCTCTGGAGACTCCCAGTGCTCATGAAAGGAAGGGTTGCTAGTGAATAATGAAAAGCATTTCACAAATGACCATGGTATTCATCATCTGGTAAACAGAGAGGTGCTTCTGCTTTAGAAAATTCTTGGAAGTGTATATATTGGCGAACCACAAAGAGGTAGTAGGAGGTGTGTAGGTAGGTATGTAGAAAAAAGATAGGTAGATAGATAGATAGATAGATAGATAGATAGATAGATAGATAGATAGATGAAAGATAGATAAACAGATAGTCAAGAGGTATGTAATTATGTAGATAGATAAGTAGGTCTGTAAGTAGGATAAAGACAGACAGACAGACAGACAGATTGCTAGGTAGATAGGTAGGTAGATAGATAGATAGATAGATAGATAGATAGATAGATAGATAGATAGTTGGATGGATAGCCAGGCAGTTGTTATCATGCTGTGGTAGTGACAACTTGCAGAGAATGTTTGAAGGCACATTGAGAATTTCCAATGGGCACCCTCAGAGGACCATGGTGTGAATTGGTCTAGAAGTAGTTGGTGAGGGGATGGGATGTGCTGCAGCGATCTTCATGGGGCAAGTACTCATAGTGCTTTGTGTCTAGGTGCCTGTCATTTTGGATGCACTTGAATCCCTTCAGAGAGCTCTGAGTTGCATGCGTGCTAAGTCCCTGCACAAGTAGATAGTTGAGTGTGTACAAGGATACAGAAAGAAGGATCCATGGTGAAAGTGACTCAGAGACATTGGAGGAAGGAAAAAGTTCAAAGTGTCCTCTAATTGCTGCATGGTGTTTGGTGAAGGGCTGTTGTGTGGTAAAGGTGGGATGGAGTGTTATAGAGAGGAGAGAATTTGAGGGAGCTGGAATTAGCTCATAATGGTTGCCTGGTTTCCTGGTCAGTTGCTTGGAGATGTTTACTTAGTAGGAGCTTAGAATTGGGGATGTGAGGCCAGAGCATGTTTGTCAAGGGGGCAGGTAGAAATGGAATATTCATTTCATCTTTTGATATGTCCTTGTCCTCAGCTCAGGGTACTACATGGCCTGCAGACAAGATTGTGGAAGTGGGCCGCCAGCCCCTCTGGGCCTCTGAGGTCAACAGATGATTGGATGAATTTTGGGTGCAGCATCTACTAGAACTCATATTAGTGGCACCTGAGATACCAATCTGTGTGCCGGAAAAGTAGACCAAGTTTTTGTGGGAGCCCTTCTGTTCATCTCCCTCCACACTCTAGGCTCAGTCCGCAAAAACTAAAGGCCTCAGGGACACACAGAGCACTACACCCATTGACCTTGGTCAAGTGCAGAGCCTCCTGCTGCTAGGTGGGAAGCCAGTGTTGGGACTCGTATCCATGGAGAAGGTTGGTACCACACCCCACACAGTGTGGCCTCTGTTTAACTTCTCCTGTACCTCGAGATCTCTAGTCCACCACCAGGGTGCTCTACAAGCCAAGGATCATCCTTGGATGGCCTTCTTGTCTTGGTGCCTTGGTCTGGCAACTTTGGAGCGTGTGCCCAGGGACTGCTGAGTCTGCATCTCCAAAAAGAGAACTGGTTGTCAGCTTTATGGCACACCAGTATGGGTGGGGTCATGCAGATAGTTGCTGGATCAATCTCTGGGCCAGTCCCAGTTTCAGTGTCCTGGCTGGGCATTCAGTGGGCGGGATCAGCACCTGGTCCTCAAGTCTAAAAGTTTGCCTCCGAGGCTCTGTCACTAGGGTCCAGATTGGCACGGGCTTTATGTAGGGCTCCTACAGGATCTGTTGCAAATACCTGCTCAGGCCTCTTAGTGCTCACCAGGCTCCTGCTCCTCCCTTCAGTGTCTGGCAGGTGCCCTGCTGTTGAAAAGTGCATGTGATGGGTGACCCTTCCCTCTCTGCCATGCACACCCTCCTGTTCCCTGACACTTATGCACCCACATCCATATTTCTGAACCTTATAGGAAGGAGAGAGCATGCACATACAGAGGTGCAGGAACATTCATGCACACACACATATACACACACACACACACACACACACACAGAGAGAGAGAGAGAGAGAGA
>JANHMN010000005.1:121498900-121511400 GCA_030674055.1 Rhabdomys pumilio | reverse complement strand
TTGTGAGAGAGCTGGAATTAGCTCATAGTGGTTGCCTGGTTTCCTGGTCACCTGGAGATGCTTAGTTACTAGGTGCTTAGAATTGGGGCCTGAGGCTAGGGCATGGTTGTCAAGGGGGCAGGTTGTGATGGAATTTTCATTTCTTCCTTTGACATGTTCTTGTCCTCAGCTCAGGGTGCTAGGTGGCCTGCAGGTGAGATTGTGGAAGTGAACAGCCAGCACCTCTGGCCCTCTAAGGTATACAGATGACTAGATGACTTTGTGGAGCAGCATCCACCAGAACTCATATTGAGTTACCAACCTGTCTGCCCTGGTAAGTAGATCAAGGTTCTCAGTGGTGCCTTCATTTCACCTTTTCCTGCACTCTGGGCTCAGGCCAGGGAAAATGAAGGCCTCAGAGACACATAGAGCACCAAAACCTTTTCCCTGGGTCCAGTGCAGTCCCTCCAGGTGGGAAGGAAGTTTTGGGCCTAGTATCCCATTGAGAGCGTTGATTCCAACTCCCCAACTCGTGTGGCCTCTGTTCAATTTGCTCTGTATCCCGAGATCTCTACTCAAACTGCAGGGTGCCCTATCAGCCCAGGATAATCCTGAGAGTGTCTTCTTGTCTGTCTGTCTTGACCTGGCAACTTGAGAGAGAGAGTGCCCAGGAACTCGTGGAGTCTTCATCCACAAGAGAACTGGCTCTCAGCTTTAAGGGAATGATGTGTGGATGGCGTCAGGCAGGTAGGTGCTAGATCAATTTCCAGCCCACCACAGTCCCAGGGGCCTGACTGGGCACTGAGTGGGTGGGGTCAGCTCCTGGTCCTCAAGTCATGCATCAGAACTCATATTGAGGGGTGCCTGAGATACCAACCTGTGTGCCCAGGTAAGTAGACTAAGGTTTGCGGGAGTGGGGGGGGGCTTCTTTTCACCTCCCACTGGACTCTGGGCTCAGGCCAGAAAAACTGAAGACCTCATGGACACACAGAGAAGCCCATCCATTGTCCTGGGTCCACTGCAGAGCCTCCTGCTGCTAGGTGGAAAGCCAGAGCTGGGTGTAAGGAACAATTGGTTGTTTAGATCTAACTCTGTAGACCCATCTGTCCTTTAAATCAGATATCTGCCTGTCTATGTCTTGTATGTGTTGTTATTAATGATTTTTGCTGTCACTTGCCTGGTTCATGTCATTTGCTCCACTCATGTGCACTCATCAGTAGAAAGTGTAAGTTCCTGTACAACTGCAGCCACAAAGAGCTGTAAACCACTGTGTGGGTCCAGTGAATTGAACATAGTTCATCCTGAAGAGCAGTCAGTACTCTTAACTGTTTAGCTATTTGTACAACTTCTTGACCTTGTTCTTATTTGGGATAAGAACCATCAGCAATTTTTAAAAGATATTTTGCAATAAGCTTTTAACAAGTCTAAACTCAAAAATCTATAATTCATTAAAATCCTATTATTCTGTCACCCAAATTAGTTATATCTAGATTAAGATTCCCAGGTCTGTCACACATGTTACAGAAACTGAGCTAAATGTTTACAAGGGAGAAGCACTGTGAAATTAGCCATGAACCTTAAGGAATATTTTATGAAATATTTGGTTAGGAAAGAAGCCAAAATTGAAAATGCCTCTTCCAGCAGACTCAAAAAATATCCTACTACTTTTAAGTTATCAATATGATCACTGTGGCGAAAATGGAACATTTAAGTATCACTAGTCCAGGGCATAGAAACCATCTTTTCATCAGAAACTTCTGCTCAAAAAGCTTCTAAGACTGTATCATATAATAGCAATAAACTGGTGCGGCATGTTCCTTTACATGTGGATGAGAAGAGTGCTTCAGACTCTTATATAGCACCTTGACAGATGTCCTCTAATGATGCCCCTAAGGAGATTTTTTTAACTCTGAACATTGTGCTACAGCTTTGCTTATGTTAATGTCCCTGTTTTTCTTTTGATGTTTTTTTTAAAATATTCTGATGGCTGAAAAAATTAAATTTCGTGGTCCTAGTGATATAAATGTTTCTAGTTTCTAGCATATTACTATGATATCCACTATCTATGATCAATATCTTTGATATTGATCTTTTTAATCAATTTAATTTAAGAACAGTTTAATCTTTAAATACAATAATATTCTCACTAGACAGTGTATAACTTTAATTTTTCAAAGCCTACTTTTCATGAATTTTCATAACTTCCCTTCTAGACCACCACACACCAAAGGTATTGGAAAAGAAAGGATATGGAGGAAGTCATGATGTCATACTCATGATGTCATACCCATGATGTCACACTCATAAAATAATAATAATAATAATAATAATAATAATAATAATAATAGAGTGAATGCCAACCTGTAGCTAATGGAGTATTGATCAAAGATATTGATCATAGATAGCAGATGCTGACTCAGGATTGACATTTATACTTTTATTCATTTATTTATTATTTATTTATTTATTTTCTGAATAAATCAAAGCAGCAGTTTAAAAGAAAAGTCACACGAGGGAATGGTCATATATGAACACCAAACATATAGACGTTGTCCTATGGCCGAAGCTTAATATAATATCTGAAAATGGGTAATGGCCATGAAGAAATTTAATATATCCTCATTTATTTTTTGATAATATAAAATATATATTACAATAAAATAGTAATATTAGTATATAATATATTAATATATAATATATAATGTAATATAACATGATATAATGTGATAAATGTTCATATATCCTCAGTTATTGCTAGATATTTTATTGACATTTTATTTACTTTTACATTTCAGAAAAATTTACTATCTGAAAATATATAGTTTCCATGAACAAATTTAATGTACCATTTATTACTATTAGGTAGTATAATATGTAATATATACTACTATAATATATTAATATTAATATATAAGATATTAATATATAATAATATAATAGTGCATAATACAATATAAAATAATAAGATAAATTTATATATTCTCATTTATTAAAGATGTTTTAAAAATATTTCATTTACGTTTCAGAAGAAAAATAATCTAAAAATGGAAAATGGCAATAAAGAAATTCAATATATCGTATTTTATTATTGGATAATACAATATATAATATATTACAAAATATAATAATATCATTATATAATATGTAAATATATAATAATATAAAATATTATACAATGTAATGAAATAGGATAGGATATGTTTAATAAATTCTTTTTTATTTTTAGCTTTTTACATTACATTATATTTAAATTTACATCTCAGAAAAAATTAGAATCTAAAAATTTATAATTGCCAAAAAGAAACTTTTTACTCTTCTTATTGGATAATATAATATATATGATATATTTTAATAATATATTAATATTAATATATAATATGTTAATATATAATAATATATGTTATCATATAATGTAATATAATAGGATAAATGTAATATATGCTTATTTATTATTGGATATATTATAGAAATTTCATTGACAATATTTTCCAAAAATATTTTTAATCTGAAACTGCATAATTGCCACGAACAAATTATATAGTGTTGTATATATTATATTACATTATATTATATATAGTATATATTATATATGTTTTATAATATGTTTTATATTTATAATCTAGACTCTACAAAACTAATAAATGTATTTAAAATACATAAATGAAATTTATTCTACACCTAATAATAATCTCTTTAATAACTTTTAATTGGCCTTACACTAGCAGGCATAAGTTAGAGCCCAGCATTTTTTGCCAAGTCAAAAGAAAAGCTGTTTACTTAATCTTTGACTGTTTTTAGAATGAGGTGCTAAGTGCCAAAAAAACTGCAGCTTTTGGTCTCAGGGATCACAAAGGCAGATCAACTACTGTGGCACAGTAATCTAGAGAGACAGACTCTTATTATTTTGTAACCCCAATGTAAAGAATAAAATTGTATGACCAATTGTTTTTTTAAGGTCTGTAATCTATCTGATATACAAATTTGTTATGGCATTTTTCCTGAGATTCAGGCAATTCAGTATGAGCTCTTAAATGTCTTAAAAATTAAGAGAAAATACATGTTTTTAAGATTGAGCTGTATTTGTAAAATTTGAAAATTAGCAATATCTAAAAAAGAAACAATTTTAAGCATTATAAAACATAAGCCATATGTTTTTAAATATAATTACATTATATTTAAATTTACATAAATGAAATTAAAATACAAGTCCTTCAAGCCAACAGCACAAACCACAGCATGTTCATATTTCAATATGTATGTGTCATCTATCAATGTCTGCTTTTAAATTAGAGCAATTTCCTTTCATTCTCATGTAAGCAGGATTGCATTTCTAATGCATGTCATTAAAATGGTATAAAAGCAAAATGGAGGAGGGGGATGGGAGAGTTGTTGTTTTATTTATTTCTATTTGTTTATTTTATAATTTTTGTATCTGTTTATTTTTTGTTTGTATTTGTTTTCATTTTTATTTTACACACAGTGTCGCTGTGACATTAACACATGAAAACAGCGTGTGTGACACATACAGTGTGGTTGTGACGATAACATGGGAAGAGAACGTGTGTGGCACACACAGCACGCATGTGATAGTAAAACGTGAAAAGAGAGTAGAGTGTTCATGTGTATGTGATATTCTAATGTAATCACCATGAAGGAAGTTGTGACATGTTCAAATGTATGTGATATTTTAATATAATCATTGTGATGAAAGTCATGGTGTATTTATGTGTACGTTCTATTCCAATGTAATCATGATGAAACATATGGCATGTTCATGTGTGCATGATATTTTAAAGTAATAATAATGGAAGCTGTGGCATTTACATGTGTATGTGATATTCTAATGTAATCACTATGAGGGGAGCCATGATGTGTTCATGTGTACATGATATTCTAATGTAATCATGATGGAAGCTCAAGTGTGCTCAAACGATATTCTAAAATAATCATCATTAATGATAATAATTGTCAGGGGCAGCTGTGCTTATACACTGAAGGCCTAAATTTAGCCGTAGGCCTAAATTCAGCCATAGGCCTAGTCAGCCTGCTAACACAAAGTCTTGGGTCTCTGTGGAAAAACACTGAAACAGATGGTTATAAGATATTGTAAACAAGCAGCTTTGGTGGTTAGTTGCCAGATTTTAGGCAACTGTTCTAGAAGATATCTTTTCTAGAAGAAGATATGTTCTAGAAGATATCTGTACTCCCCCTGCACACCTACAATCCTGCATCATTCCCTTCCCCACATCCTTCCTTTTTGTGTATATAACCCCTGTGTGAAAAAGTAAAAATTATGGTTTGATCAGCCTACAGACAAGCCATGGTTCTTTGCATTCACCTCTTTCTCCCCAATTTTCTCTTAGGTGAATTCCCTGGACCTTGTTTAATGCACTGCAGGACAGGACATTTTGGCACCCAGCATTGTGGGGCTTGAAGATGAGATGTTTTGCCCCCCAGCATTCAGAGGCTCAAGGAGATAGCAAAAGAGAGGATGCTGGCTCTTCAGAAAGGAAGGTAGGCCTACTAAGTTTTTCCTGGAGTGTTGAGGGTGACTTCCCAGAGTACCTGGTACTCTGATTACAGAGCACTTATTAAAGTGACTCCCAGAGGCATGGCTCTGGATTTCTCAGGGGCATCCAAAAGGACACTCCTGAGGTCCTTTTAAGAGCTGCCTCAACTCAGGACACCACAGTCCACCCAACCATGAGACCATCCTATACTGTGGAGTGTCAGAACTTCGGGGTCTTGACATAGGAAGGCATTGGGAGTGGGTACTTTTTAAACAGTCACTAGCTCAAGCAGTGAGTCAACTCAGGACACAAGAAATTAGGTTAAGAAAAGACAGGGAACAGATGTTTTCTAGGCAGTCACTATTCATGATGGACTCAAAGAGTGAGTCACTCAGGACACAAGGTACTAGGGTTAAGAAAAAAGAATCTTTAAAAATTCTTTGCTTTCATTAGTGTTCATTTTCCAAGAGGGAAATATTCATAAAAAATTTTATACCTCCTAAGGAGGAGATAAAAGTTAAACCTTGAAAATGAGAGAGAGAGAGAGGAAGGACGAAAACAAAAGCAAGTTGTCCACTTTCTGGTGTGTTAACCTAAAAAAAACAAAAAGCTTATTACAGAGCACTCCTGAGAGCAAGAGATGATGAGGAATGCCCTGGTCTCTCTGATTCTCGTTGGGGAGATTCGCAGTTCTGTTTTCTTTGTTTGTATGTCATTGGTGCACCAATTTGTCCATTTGTGTCAATTGTCTATCTTTGTCTCCTTCAAATGATTGGTTGTTCTATGTTTATTGTTCAAAAGAAAAACTGGTTAAAACTGCTAGTTTGATTCAGTTTAAAATTTTCTTGGGAGGCAGTATCAACATACACAAGAAAAATTGATAAGGCACCCTGCTCTGTGGTTAGGAGAATGGCACCAGCAAAAACAACCTTAAGAAGAGTTAGCTGTTTTCATAAGTGGCTCTTGGAAGGGGGCCAGCAGTTATGTGGCTTCTGTAGTAAGGCTGTTGATAGTGGTTTTTCCAGTATATGGCTTATGTTTTATAATGCTGAAAATTGTTTATTTTTTAGATATTGCTAATTTTCAAATTTTACAAATACAGCTCAATTTTAAAAACATGTATTTTCTCTTAATTTTTTAAGACATTTAAGAGCTCATACTGAATTGCCTGAATCTCAGGAAAAATGCCATAACAAATTTGTATATCAGATAGATTACAGACCTTAAAAAAACAATTCGTCATACAATTTTATTCTTTACATTGGGGTTACAAAATAATAAGAGTCTGTCTCTCTAGATTACTGTGCCACAGTAGTTGATCTGCCTTTGTGATCCCTGAGACCAAAAGCTGCAGTTTTTTTGGCACTTAGCACCTCATTCTAAAAACAGTCAAAGATTAAGTAAACAGCTTTTTTTTTTGACTTGGCAAAAAAATGCTGGGCTCTAACTTATGCCTGCTAGTCTAAGGCCAATTAAAAGTTATTAAAGAGATTATTATTAGGTGTAAAAAAGGTTTTCTATGAAAGCTATCTAAAGAAAAAGTACAAAGAAAACTTCTATTTTTTTGAGAAAAGGAAAAAAGTTCTATTTTATATTCTATGTGGAAAAAGACAAAAAGTTCTGTTTTATCTCTCCATTATATTTGCCCTCATATCCTTTTGTCCTCAGTATTTATATATATTTTAGTGTATATGATCACACGTTACAAAGTTTGTTACAAGTTTACACCAAAAATTAAGTTGAGACGAAGGTTTATAATGAAAAATGTTTATATGCATACTTGTTGGAAATGATTGTGTGGCTAAACATCTATTACCTGTGTGGTTCCACAGGTTCACTAAAGGTTTAGAATTATAGCTGGATTATCAGTGAAGATTTGTAGATAAGCCAAGACAATGTTTTTTTTTTCTATCCTAACACCTACAGTAAATTGTTGGGCCCCATTTTATTGATCTTTGGAAAATTGTTTTATAACCTCCTAGAATGTACCCTAAGTGAAAAAATGTCTGGTTATTATCTAAGAACAATTATCTGCTGGTACTTGAGAGACTGACAGAATTCTTATTACTGTTTTGACTATCAGAAAAAGACCTAGTAATAGTCTCAATATAAAAAGAGCTTAATAATCATAGATATAATTTAAAAATTTATTATAAGATCATCATTAAGATGTAAAGAGTCATCTATTTGTCTATAAAACATTACCAAAAGACAGTGCATTTTCATGGATCTATGTTTAATAATAATAGCTTAAGAAAACAATTTGATATTTTCAGAGAGTATATAAGTCAAATTATAAAACTTTGCTTTTAGTGTCCTCACTTTTTTAATAATGAGAAGTTATAATCAATTATGGTAAGTAGAGGTTACTCATTTCTGATTTTAGAAAATTAAAATATGTATATGTGATTTGACAACTTTTCAGGATTTCTAGTTACAATTAGGTTAACAAGAAAAAAGTACAATTAGTTATTGCCTATATTATCTTTTTATACTTGGTGTTCCATATCATATTAAAATAAACAAAACTCACTGTTGCAGTCAGACATTTGAGATGTTTTACTGACAATTTGTTATTACTCGTTATTAAATTCCTTGTAATTCTCAAGGACAAGGTATTATAATACAGATATTGTGGAACTTTAAAATAATGTCTTTATGACTCTCTGAGTGTGGGAGAAGTGGTTGCTGGCACTTCTGCCATGATTTTACTAAGAACTTTAAAAGATTGGATTTTAATACAAAAGAGGGGAATGACACCCCCACCAAAGGAATACTTTTCATCATGCCTTGTTCTTTCTCAATTCTCTAAATTTGCATGCTCATGGCAAATCTGCTGCTGACTGCCTCTGGCATGCTGAGGCCAATAAAACTATGTCACAATTATGTGGGAAAACCCTCTTATCTTTAAATGGAATGGCCCAGACCTAATTCTCATATGGGACTAAAGATTGATATGCCTGTGTGATACCTAAGAAGGCACAGCTAAATAGACGTCAAAACTACACAACATTTTCTATATTTTCAAGGGTCAAAGGGAAAGTCCACATCTAAATAAAAGATCTAGAATGTGTGCCATTATCCCAAACATCTCTGAAAAATTCTGTGTTTTGTAATGCATCTAAAAATCCTTCTTCACAAGATTGACTAGAGTTTTTGTTATTTGACCAGTGGGAAGGGACAAAATACCAATCAGAAAATGACAATTTGGGACAATCTATATTATCACAAGGGACTAGAGGCCCTTCAACATGTAAGACAGGGGCTTTAGGATCTACTCGACATGCCAATAGGAAGGTTCAAATATTGCCATCTAATCAAGGGGCTGAAAAACATTCTCTGTTTGTCAGAGGAGCTATGTGACTGCCCAAACCTGAAACTGGGGCTCTAAAAAAATTGCCATCTAAAGAAGGATCTTTTTCTTCTACTACAGAAACTAAAAAATCATTGTTATCTTCCAAAGAGAGTGTGAAACCTTCATCATCTGCACCATGTGCTCAGAAACCACTACAAATGACAGCAGGGACTCTAACAACTGTGAGATGTAAGCAAGGGCCTCTAGAACATTCTATGTCTGTCCACAAAATTGTTGGTTCTTTGCCATCTATCCCAGAGTTTCCAGAGCATTCAACATCTCTCCAAATTATGCTAGGGCACTCATCAAACATGGTAGAATCTCAGGATACCTCACCATCTTTTCAAGGAATTACAGGCATTTTGCCATCTTCCTCAGAGCCTACGGGACAATCTCTACATGATCAAGAATCTCAGGAATCTTCTTTAGAACTCTCAAGTGATCTAGCACATTTGCTGTCTACCAAACTTTGCATATCTGCTCAGGCAACTCTGTGCCAGTCACAATATACTAACATTCTCTCCAGCAGCCATCATCATCTCCAAAGCATCTGGGATCATCCCAGTCTGCCCAGTGTACTCATAGGCATTTGTCATCTGTCAGAGATTCTTTGGGAAGCTCTCCATGTGTTTCAAGGACTATAGGAATTTTGTCACATGCCCCAAAGCCTTTTGGTCATTCCTCAGCAACACAAGCAAGTCTAGCCCGTACACCATCTTTGCTAAAAACTGTGTCAAGTTCCCTATATTCACAAGCAGCTCTTGAACCTTTGCTTCCTAGCTCAGGGACTCTAGGTAATAAAGAAAGTGACAAGCAGGAACTAGGAATTATTCCATCTGCCCAAGTGACTCTGGGAATTTCCTTATCTGCAGAAGAAACTTTACAATCTTTTTCATCTGCACAAGAGGTTCTGGAAACATCCCTATGTTCCCAAAGGGTCTCTGAAAACATCCACATCCAAACAAGAACATATAGGAACTGTATCATCTGTTCCAATGTCTTTTAAACATCCCACTCCTTCTCAGGGGGCTCTTACATTTTCTCCACCTAATCAACATACTGTACAGTGTTCATCTTGTTGCCCACAGACTACTGGACATGCTCCAGGGGTTTTAGGAGCTTTGCTATCTTCTCAAAAGCCCAAGGAAATTGCCAGGGCAGCAGAAGGAACTTTGCCTGTGGAACAAGACAAAGAAACACAGAGTACTTTAGGCCATTTGCCCCCTAATGAAAGAGGATGTAGCATCTTCTTATCCTGTGTCAGCGACTCTAGGAACATTGCCACCATTACCTCCAGAACCTGATAGACATTCATCTTCTACCCAAAAAGGTGCAGAAACTTTTGCATCCAATCAAGGGTATCTAGCACCTTTGCAATCATCCCAGGGGCTTCTGAAACTTTCCATCTCAGCCCAGGCAATGATTAATATATCACAAAATTCCAATAGTTGTGATGGTTCTTATAATCCTCTGGGTCTTTCCTCCACAGAACAGGGAACTCAAGCATATTTGGGTTCTGCACATGCAGCTATGGGTTCCTGTGTATCTACACAGAGGGCAGTATGTCAGTCCACATCTATGCAAATGTCTGCCCAACACTCTACTTCTTCCCAAAGGCTTTCAAGTCCTTTTTTACATACACAAGGTACAGGAATACAGTCCACCTCAACACCCTGCACAGAGGCAGATTCATCATCTACTTCAGCGTGTCAGGGATATAAACACTCTGCTCAAAAGATGGCAGGAAGTTTGAAATCTGACCAAGGCTCTCTGACAATTTCTGCAAATGCACAAGGCTTTATACAGTTTTTTCCATCTCTGCAGGGGCCTCTAGGATATTTGCCATCTGCACTAGGTGTGCAAAGATCTTCAACAGCTATCCCAAGACATGTGCTATCTGGAGGCTCTCTTCTAGAACTTTCAATATCTGCCCAGCTTATTCCTTTACTTTCTTCACTAAGCCTTTCAGATTCTTCTCTTTCTGTAGAAGGAACTTTTGATCTCTCTAAACCTACAGAGTGTACTCTAGGTCCTTGTACTTCATATCAGGGACCAAATGAGTCGTTGAATTCTGCTCAAAGGGCCCAACAAACAGATCCATCTACTTCAGAATCTTCAGGATCTACACATTCTTCTGAAGGTCCCATGGTAATTTCTTTACCTGGACAAGGAATGCTAGAATTTCTATCATCTTCCCTAGGGCCATTGACAATGTCTCTATCTGTTCAAGTGAATGCAGGCCCTTTGTTATCTGTTCAAGAAGCTGGAGGTCCTTGCCTGTCTTTACAGGGAAATCTGAAAGGTTACACATGTACACATGGCAAGACAAAAATAACCAATTCTTCACCAGGAGATTTCACATTTTCAGTATCTACCACAGTGAGTTTAAGAACTTCTCCATCTGTCCAATTGGATTTGAAAGTGTCACAGTCTGACTTATTGTCTCTTAATCCTCCACTGTTTGCCCAGGGTGATCCAGGATCATTGATATCTGCTCAAGGGCCTCCAGAAACTTTTTTTGTTATCCCAAGAGCCCCCAGAACTCTGTTTTGAAAGAGAGGCGTTAGAATATTCACCATCTGATCTAGAAGTTATTGGACTTTCTGAATCTGCCCTGGGCATACTAGAAACATTGCCATGTATGCAAAACACTGCAGAAATAGCACCTGTCACTCAATAGATTATAGAAATTTTGTCATCTGCACAAAATTCCCTAAGATTTCTACCTTCTTCATCACTTAGTCCAGAGTCAGAAGAACCTCTGCCATATATATACCCAGTCCACTTTTACAATTTCAGATTCTGTTCAGCGACTGTAGAATCTTTGCCATCTGTGCCGGGGGCTTTGGGGACTTTGAAAACTAATGAAGGTGCTCATGGCTCTTTAGTATCTGAATAAGGGATCCTGGGAACATCAACATGTCCCCAGGAAACTCTAGAACTTTCTCAACCAGCTCAGAGGTTTCTAAAACTTATGCCATCTACCCAAGATTCTGTGGAAACTTCTTTTTCAACAGAGTTTCTGCAACTGTCCCTTTGTGCACATGATGACTTTATCCCTATCTCTTCTCATAAAAAACGCCAGAGACATTCCTCTTTTCCCAAGAAAATGCTAAACTTTTAAATTCTACCAAAAGTACATTGAAATCTGTACCATATCCTGAAGGGGATGTCAGATCTTCCCTTTCAGAACTTGATGTCTTAAAATGTATCTCTTCTGCTGAAAGTATCTTTCAAGTATGTCATATCTTTCAAGTATGTCATATCTTTCAAGTATGCCAAAAAAGATTCAAGCCCCATTTCTCTTTCCCCCCCTAAAGAAGGCCTCAGTTGTTCTCCCGCTCTGGGAGGTTGCCCCAGACATTCTAAATTTGGGGAAACAAGATGACAACATGCCATTTTAGACCAAAGAGGCTTGAAATCTGTGCCATCAGAAGATGAGGGCTGGGAACTCTGCCATTCTTTCAAAACTACAGTAAGAGCTTACAAATCTGGCAAAATGACTGCAAAGCTTGAAACTGAGACTAACAGAAACCTCACCACTTCTGATTCTGTAAAAGGAGCCTGTGGATCCTCAACATTTCCTGAGAAGGGCCTTGGAAGTCGCCCTACTAACCAAGGCATTCACAGGCAGTCCAAGTCTACAAAAAAAAAAA
>JANHMN010000005.1:121427952-121453900 GCA_030674055.1 Rhabdomys pumilio | reverse complement strand
CTCTCTCTCTCTCTCTCTCTCTCTCTCTCTCTCTCTCTCTCTCTCTCAAAATATCTATGTATCCATCTATGATGTATCTTTCTTTCTTTCTTTCTTTCTTTCTTTCTTTCTTTCTTTCTTTCTTTCGCCTAACTACATATATACCTACCTTTCTACATACTTATCTACCTACTTACCTACCTACTTACAAACCTTCTACTATCTCCTTTTGGCCCACCATCATATACACTTCCAGATACATTTTCTAGGGCAGAAGCAACATTCTGTTTACCAGGTGATGAATACCATGGTTATTTGTGAAATGCTTTTCATATCACCTTGCAAGCCTTCCTTTCATGAGCACTGAGAGGCCCCTGCACTTTTGAGATCTTAAGTCACAGCTGGTGTAAGAAGACCCCTCTAAAAACCCCAGGAGAGAAGCCTGCCATAGCTTTCCACTTCCATCTCCCTACCAAGCTTTCTGGGGGCATCTGCTCTGATACAACCAAGAAAGCTCTCTCTATCCAGTCGTACCTGCTCTGAGTTCTCAGAGGTGCAAGGCCACCTGCAACCCCAAGGAAGGATTGTTCCTCCCACCCTCCATATTATTTATTATCAAGCAATTTTCTCATCCACCCACCAAGACAGAACTACCATCAGGTACAATGTTCCTGCTGTCCCCCTTGGGCCTTTCTACACATTGTGCCCTGAATAGCTTGTCATGGGCACACCTACAGCTGTATAGGTTTCTCGACCTCCAAACCTGGTCTTACCAGGCAATTCTGAACTCAACACCATAAGAAATGATACACCCTGGTCTCAAACTGAACCTGCTTCAGGGCCATCAAGGGCTTAGTTGCCTGACTAGAGGAAATAGAGGACTAGATACATAGAAACACACACACACACACACACACACACACAGAGAGAGAGAGAGAGAGAGAGAGAGAGAGAGAGAGAGAGAGAGAGACAGAGACAGAGACAGAGACACAGAGAGACAGAGAGAATAAAAGAGAGAGATACAGAGACAGAGAGAGACAGAAACAGAGACATAGAGAAACTCTAGTGTCCCAGTTTTCTGAGGTCCTAGACTATCTATTTGTTAATTTCAGAACTGAATCTACTCTTTGGTTTTGAAGATAAGGTAAGCTAGTCAGGGGAAGCTCAGATGATGTTGCTTGTTTGTGTGTCAGGCGTCACAGCCAGAAGGATTTCAAGGGACCCAGCCTGGAGTGTTCCCTGACAGCCTGGTCTGTGTTCGACAACCTTGAGACTACAACATACTTTGGCTGTTTCTACTCACTTTGACCCTGAGCCAAGACAATGCCTAGGCTTCTTGCCCCCTTGGCCACACTATGAGGTTGCTTGCATAGGATGCTTGGAGAGCCTCCCAGACCATTGAAGGGTTCTGGGGACTTGGGTGATTTTCTGACAGTCCTGGGACACCTACCTCCACCTGAAGCACAGCTCCAGGATTGAGCCTGTACAAAAAAGAAACAAAACAAAACAAAAACAAAAAAGCCAAAGATAGAAACCCAAGACAAGACCTAGGAGGGGTCAGAAGTGGGGCTAATATTGGCATGAAGAACATTAACTGCTTAAAAGTTATCTGGCAAAAAAGCTACCTAGGCCTTATATGTTGAGACAGCTCAGAGAAGCAGGGTAGACTGTCCCCACTCCCTGAATATGTAGGTTAATAACAAGGTGACATGGGGTTTGAGAGGGCATCCTGTAAGGCGTCTGTTGGGCAGCATCAAACAAAAGCAAGTGGGACCTGGATCACTCTGATGAACAGGGATGGGCAGGACAAGTTGTCCACAAGAAGCCAGATGCAGCCTGGCTGCAGATGCCTGTGTAGAGAGGACCCATGACTCTGTGCAACCTAAGATGTCCTTCTGCACTGCACTCAAAACCTGGGAGGCTATGCTTCTTGAGTCAGGGTAGTCTAAACTTGTATCACCGATCCTGTCCTCTGTTCAGCTGTATCCTGCTTGGTCACAGAACTCTACTGGGCATAGAAGCCATCAGGAGCCCCTAGTCCTGCATGTGCAGCCAGAATATAGTGGCTCCCAAGCAGGTCTGCCACCATGTTCAGAAAGGCACAGGAATGTGCGGGAGGAATCCTCAAAACAAGTCAGCTTGATGGCACTAGAGGATCGAGAATGCCAACTGCCAGGCTGTATGGGTGCACTCTGTTTGCTCTTCCTGACGAAAAAAAAATATTGACCAGCTGCCACCAGCTGTCAATAACATGGCCAAGCACTGGGGCCTTCACTGTCTAGAGGTGGGTGCACTACACTGAGAATGCCTAAGCTATGTCTTTGTGTGTTGTTGCATGGTGTGTGTGTGTGTGTGTGTGTGTGTGTGTGTGTGTGTATGCACTCACACAAGAGCATGCCCCTGCACCTCTGTTTGTGCATGCTCTCTTCTCTCTATAAGGTTCGGGAATATGGATGTGGGTATAAGTGTCAGGAACAGGAGGTTGTACAAGGTGGAGATGGAAGAATCACCCATCACAGGCACTCCTCAACTGCAGGGCACCTGCCAGCCACTGAAGGGTCTGGCAGGAGGGTGGCAAGTACTAACAGGCATGAGCAAGTACATGCAAAGAATTTTGTGGGAGGTGTACCTAAAACCTGTGCCAATCTAAACCATAGATGCAGAGCCCTGAAAAAAAAAGCCTGGACTTGAGGACCAGAAACTGACCCTACCTCATCAGTGCTCAGCCAGAACACTGGGACTAGTCAGGATCCAGGGATTGATCCAGCAGTTGCCTGCCTGACCCTGCCCACACAGGGGTCCACTAAAACTGATAGCCAGTTCTCTTCTTGGGGATGCAGACTCCTCTGTCCCTGGCTACACTCTCTCAACTTGCTATGTAAGCCACCCAACCAAGAAGGCCATCCAAGTATGATTCTTTGCTGGTAGGGCACCCTGATGGTGGAGTCAGAAAACTCAGGGAACAAGGAAAGTTGAGGAGGTCCCACATGGTGGGGATGGGGAACTAACATTTCCATTGGTACTAGTTCTAACACTGGCTTCCCACAAGAAACAGAAGGCTCTTCACTGGACACAGGGCGGTGGGTGGGCTGCTCTGTGTGTCTCTGAGGACTTCAATTTCTCTGACCTGAGCCCAGAGTAAGGTGGAAGATGAAAAGAAGGGTCCCCCCAAAGACCATGGTCTACTTGCCTAGGCACACAGGTTGGCATCTCAGGTACCCCTCAATATGAGTTCTGGTGGATGCTGCCCCAAAAGGTAATCCAGTAATCTGTTCACCTCAGAGGCCCAGAGGGGCTGGCTACCCTACTTCCACAATCTTGTGTTCAGGCCATCTAGTACCCTGAGCTGATGACAAAGACATATAAAAAGAAGAAATGAGTATTTCATCCCAACCTGTACCCTTGAAAACCATGCCCTGGACTCAGGCCCTCATTTCTAAGCTCCTACTAAGTAAGCATCTCCAGGCAACTGACCAGGAAACCAGGCAACCATTATGAGCTAATTTCAGCTCCCTCACAATCTCTCTCCTCTCTATAACCCTCTGCCCCAACTCCACCACTCCCCAGCCCTTCAGCAATCAACCATGCAGCACTCAGAGGACACTTTGCTATCCTTCCTTCCTCCTAAATCCCCAAGTCACTCTCACCATGGATCTTTCTTTCTGTATCTTAGCACACACCCACCTAAATACTTGTGCAGTGGCTAGGAATGCAGGCAATTCAGAAGTCTCTGAAGGAACTCAAGTGGACCCAAGATGACAGGTGCCTAGACACAAAGCAAAATGAGCATTTATCACTTATTTCACCAAGATCCCTGCAGCACATCCCCTCCCTTCACCAACTCCTCCTAGGCCAATTCACACCAAGGTCTTCTGAGGGTGCCCATTGAAATTTCTCAAGGTAATTTCAAATATTCTCTGTAAGTTCTCACTGCCACAGCAGGATAATAACTGCCTGGGTATCCTGCTATCTATGGATCAATCTGTAGCTGCCAGCAACCACAGTCAAACTGGCTTCACCTGCAAGAGAGGCTAGGGATGGGAGAAGGGTAGAAGGATGGGAAGAGATGAAACCAGGACAAAGTTCTCTGATGGAGGCTCAAGGTTTATCGTATGACCATCAAACAAGAAGAGGTAGACCCCACCCCCACAAGAAAATTCTCTTCAGCATGTCAGCCCAGCATCATGGGTGAGAGGTATGCATCCTTAATCATGGGCTGGAGGTGTATCAAGCAAGCTCAGCAGGCAATCTTTTCAACTCAACTCCCTTGGCAGACTGCAGGTCTCTAAGGCAGGGAGCTTCCCAGGTTCTTTTGTTATTCGGTCTCTAGTGGTAAACAGCTTGGTCCAGTGTGCTCAGGCTGACAGGCTGGCAGGCTGGGGTAAGGGTATATTTCCCCCCTTAATTTTTTAAGATGGCAGTGCTAATATCTGGATGGGGCACAATATTTCATCCTGTCTAGGGTCTCAAGTGGCTGGGCGACTGTGCCTGGCTTAGGTCAGCGTTTATATCACTCCTACATTACCCATCATTGAGGAAATCATACATAGCATATTTGATGTATGCCTCTGCCTTAGGTTTATAGAAGCTAAAAATTACTCCTATAATTACCCGTCATTGAGGAAAATATACATAGCATAATGATGTATGCCTCTGTCTTAGGTTTATAGGAGCTCAAAACACTCTTACCTGTCGTTGACTAACTGGCCACATTCATAGACCCAGACCACATTCAGACCAAGGAACCTGTGGGAGTACACTAGCCGCAATTCTTCACAGAGATGTGTAACTGCCAGGAGGAGGTAGCTGAGCTTGCTGAAGGTGATCCTTTGTGAGGGTAATCAACCTGCTTAAAATACAAGGTTCAAAGGTTAAAAGCAAAATGTTTATCCAAGCAAGGATTGGAAGTGAAAGTATTCCAGTATCTCATTCAGCTGCTAATTAGCAGGGATCAGACACAGGTCTGGCCACCAGGTGGATGGCTCAAGAACAGTTACTTACTCTTCAGCAAGAATGGAGACTGTTAAATCAAGTTAAATCAGCTTGCTGATTTTGAGACATCTTCATCAATAGAATCATAATTATTAGGCTCAAGATCCGTGTCCACTTGACGGATCAATTTTTCAGGTAGCCATCGAGCTTCATTCTCTTTGTCTGAAAAAATACAGACTGAGCCAAGACCCCAAATTATAGCAGGGTCAGTACCATTCCAAGTATTAGTTAAGAGGCTCTCCACAAGACCCTGGCAAATGAGGTGAAGTAACTGGATGCTAGTGGCAATCCACTGCAGACTGACTCTTAGCATCAGTTTGCAGAAAATTTAAAACAAATAAAACAAAAGCAAGGTGTGCTTTTGGTGACCTTGGGGGGTATAATTCCCCCTTTCTAGTTTTAACAAGTCAATTTTTTAAAGTGCTATTGTAGAGTGAAAAATTATAAAGACCATTTTATAAAATATATACAGGCTCACTTGTTCCAAGAAAGCAGAACTGAATGTAATTCCAGGCCTTTCACTGCCCAGGGATACATTCCTCAAGCCTCAGGGAAGAAAATCCACCTGTGGGTAGGGTAGGCCCAAAGCAGGAAGACACATTCCTGGCGACAGAGAAAGATGCAAGACATCTGGGTGGTTCCAAGAACTAGCTAACTTTCCACTGATCTTGGTTACCCCTTCCCGCCCCCCTTGAGGTCTTTCCAGTGCTACAGTTTGTTGAGTTCAAAATTTATAAAACAATCAATTGTCGGTAGCTGACATTTGAAGATGGCTCCAACTGTCTGCCTGCCTCTTCAGATTTTTCTGGTAAACAGGTATTCTGCACATGCGTCAGCATGATTCTGGCGTGTGCCCCTCCCGAGTGGGCATATGCTAACTAGGTATTGTAGCCTTAGCCAATCCTTGCATTGGCAACCCCTGCTCCTCTATATAAGCAGCGCCCTTCGGCTGCACAGGGTCCCCCATCCCCAATAGTGTTTTTATAGTTCCTACAATAAAGGCTTTTGAGAAGAATCCAACCGTGTTGAGTCTGCTTGCTGGTCGAGTTGGGCATGACAATCAATCATGTGTAACCATTCAAAAATTCCTTCCTTTCCCTACCCCTTACTATAAAAAGCTCCTTAGCCCACCAATCTGGGTCAAACTGTACTCCTGCAAGAGTGTGCAGTTTGAACTCGGGCTGCTGGCTCTCTTCCCTAATAAACCTCTGCTGATTGCATCCAGATACGGTGTCTTGGAGTTTGTGGGTGTTCACAACTTCCCGAGACTTGAATAAGGGTCTCCCTCATTTGGGAGTCTTCACTATGTGCACATTCAACAATTATTTGTCCCATTAGGTTGTAAGGAATTCCAGTTTTATGTTCAATGCCAAATTCCTTACAAAACGATAAAAGTTGTTTCCAGTATAGGCTGGCCCATTGTCCGTTTTGAGGACTTTAGGTAATCCCATAGCATTTAAGGCTTGTAAGCAATGATCAATTACATTTCTAGAGGCTTCTCCTGAATGTAGAGAAGCAAAAAGGAATCCTGAGTAGGTGTATATATTGAAATATATACAGACATGTATATATTTCAATTTTCCAAATTCTACATAATGAGTTACATCCATTTGCTAAATATGATTAGGCATAAGGCCTCTTGGATTAATGCCTAAATGGGGAGCCAGAGATAAAGTAAGGCAGTTAGGACACTGTTTTACAATCATTCTAGCCTGCTCCTTAGTGATCTTATGTAGGAGCCTTGAAGTGTGACTAGAGAGATGAAATTTATTATGATCTCGTCTAGCCAAAGCAACAGGATCAAAAATTAAGGCTTCTCCTATTAAAGTTCTGTCAATACAATCATTGCCTGCAGCTAAAGGTCCAGGAAGGGCAGAATGAGCTCTTATATGGCCAATATAAAAGGGAGTTTTTCCTGGTAAGAATGAGGTTTTGTAGTCGTGAAAACAAAGATCCCACTGGAGTATTGAATTGCAATACGTCACAAGTTTCTAACAAGGGTTAGATAGCCACATATAGGCTATCTGTAAAAAGATTAAAAGCATCATCTACTGATTGAAAAACATTTAGAACTGCTGTCAGTTCTGCTGGTTGAGCAGAGTGTCCAGGCCTCTCTATGAGTACCTGTTGATTATTTAAGAGATACCCTGCTCGTCCTTTAGAGGACCCATCAGTAAAGATTAAAAGAGCATCATGTAGAGGCTGCAAAGAAGTCATGTTAGGAAATATCACCTCATGTACATTTAAAAACTGTATCAATTTATCTGGAGGATAATGATTATCTATAATGCCATTAAATCCTATTTGAGCAAGCAACCAATCTGTTCTATGTTGCTTTAACCAAGTATTCTGATCTGTATTAAGAGGCTGAATAATGACATCTGGCTCTTTGCCAAAATATGTCAATGCCTGTTTTCTTCCAAGTACAATCATATGGGCTACCATCTCAAAATACGGTAGGATGATACATTTAGGGGATATCTCTGAATGTATTCACATGAGGGGAGCCTTTGCCACAACAATCCTGTAGGAGTATGAGTTGTATTAAAAATTAACAAATGTGAAGGTAATGAATAATCTATGTTAGTGACAAACTGTTCCTCAATGGCTCTTTCTACTTGGAGTAATGCCAACACACCTTCCTGGTTTAAGGATCGAGGCGAGGCAGGATCAGCACTCCCTCTGAGGATATCAAATAAAGGTTTCAATTCCCCTGTCATAAGCTTTAAATAGGGACGAAGCCAATTGATATTGCCTAGCAACTTTTGGAAATCATTTAAAGTTTTTAAACTGTCCCTGCGGATAATTATCTTCTGGGAACAAGCAGCTTGATCCATAAGTCTAAAGCCTAAATAATTATAAGGCTCCTGAGTTTGTACCTTTCCAGGAGCTATTTGCAATCCTTTATCAGCTAATGCCTGTTGTAAATCTCTGTGACATAAAAGCAAGTCCTGAGGATCTTTCCCTCCTAAAAGAATATCATATGTGTAATGACAGATGTACATTATTGGTCATTGCCATCTTACAGGCTCAGTGGCCTGTGCTACAAATTTTTGACATAATATAGGACTATTAGCCATGTCCTGAGGCAGAACTACCCATTGATACATTTTCATTGGCTCTTTAAAATTAACAGAAGGAACATTGAAAGCAAATCTTTTGCAATCCAGAGGATGCAAGGGAATGGTGAAAAAACAATCATTTAAATCTACTATTATTTTATGATACCATTTAGGAATGGCCACTGGAGATGGAAGCCCAGACTGTAGAGCTCCCATAGTTATCATGATTTCATTAACCTTTCTTAAATTTTGTAACAACCGCTACTTTCCAGATTTTTTCTTTATAACAAATATTGGAGTGTTCCAAGGTAATTGAGATTCTACTATATGTCCTGCCTCTAATTGCTTCTGCACAAACAATAAAGCAGCTTCTATTTCTTCTTTAGACAAAGACCACTGATCAACCCACACTGGGACACTGAATTTTATCAGCATGGGATTCAGGCAAGACCGTGGCCATTATGGAAAATACCCCAAACCTCTATTGTCAGAATGAGTCTCAGGTGCTTCAAAAGTCTTAATACTCTGTCCTTCATTTTCTAGTCCTTGGCCAGGCAGAAATCCTTGTTTTAACATTTGTCTTGTCATGATTTCATTAGGACTACACATCATAATTCCCATCTGTGACAAAAGATCTCTTCCCCAGAGGGTGACAGGCAAATTCGGCATGACATAGGGCTGAGTTTGTCCTGAATTGCCTTCTCCATCTCTCCAATTTAGAAGTTTAGAACTCCATTTAGGGTTATTGGCATAACAAATTCCCTGAAGGTGAGTGAGAGTATCAGACAAAGGCCAAGCTGAAGGCCACTCTTGTCCTCTTATAATCATCACATCAGCTCCTGTGTCCATGAGCCCTTCAAAACTTTTTCCTTCAATTATTAACTTAAGATTAGGTCTCTTGCTAGTAATAGACTGAACCCAATACACATCAGAACCAAAGCAATCCTGTCCTCTCATTCTTAACAAACTTGGAAGGAAGCAGATGCAATGGAACAAAAACAAGTTGAACAATTCTCTTGTCAGTAGGCACAGTTGTAATGCCCTCAGGGGAAGCAGCCATGATCTTAATTTCTCCCTCATAATCGCTATCAATGAACCTTGGATAAATTTGCAATCCTTTTACAATACTGCTGCTTCTGCCCAAAAGTAATCCCCATGTCCCAGGAGGCAAGGGCCCAAAAAAACCTGTGGGAAGCATCTGAACTCCTATCTCAGGCGTCAGCACCATATAAGTAGTGGAACTGAGGTCCAGTCCTGCAATTCCCAGAGTTGCTCTTTAGTTCTGAAATGGATTTTCCTGGTTTGGCAACAGCTTCATAGCACCATAAGCAATGAGTAATGCAGGATGTGTCTGGTGATCCACCAGTGTGAAGAAATACTGGCTGAAGAAACATCCAGCAGACCGGACTTAACTGATAAGCCCTGGCCAGGGGTGAAGACCTGGTTCACTGATGGGAGCAGTTTCTTGGTAGAGGGTAAGTGAAAAGCAGGGGCAGCAGTGGTAGATGGGAAAAAGACAGTGTGGGCTTCAGCCCTGCCAGAAGGGACCTCAGCACAAAAAGCAGAACTAGTGGCTTTAACACAAGCTCTGAAACTGGCAGAGGGACAGAGAGTTAATGTTTATACCAACAGTAGGTATGCGTTTGCTACTGCTCATGTACACAGCGCCATCTACCGACAGAGAGGGTTATTGACCTCAGCAGGTAAAAAAAGGTGGCTATAATCCATTGTCCTGGCCATCAGAAAGGAACAGACTTTGTTGCAAAAGGAAATCAGATGGCTGACATTGAAGCAAAAAAGGCTGCTCAGGGTCCCATGATTTTAGCCATCAAACTCAGGCTAAAAATCCCTGACCCTACTAAGCTGCCATGGGATAAGTCAATGCCCCTATCAGAGGAAGAAAGCCTACATTATCTATCTGGACTTCATCAGTGGACCAACCTGGGACCCAAAAAAATGATGGAGATAGTGGCCCGGTCTCGGTATAAGATTCCCAGGCTGAAGAAACTAGCTCACAAGCTAGTACGAGAGTGTAAAGCATGCTTTTTCACAAACGCTGGTCACAGTCAGGAAGTAAAAGGAACCAGGTTGCGGGAGACCGACCTGGTTCATATTGGGAAGTTGATTTCACTGAAGTAAAACCTGTCAGGAGCCATAATGGGACAAGCTAATAATTGGCAGATGATCATCCTGAAATGCTTGCCTCGGATTATTATATAATCTGCGACGAGTGTGCCCCATTAGCAAGGCTATGGTGGACGTGATTTTAGGAAAGATTCCTGCTATTAATATGCTTTTCCCATTATTATTATTGTTAGACATTTGCTACTATCACTAAGCAATATCACACCCCTTTGTAGCAGATCTCTGCAGACCCACGAAGATGTACTGTCTTGTAATGATACTATATAGACAAATAGATGACTTCTTAAGTCTCAATGATGATCCTATAAGAATTCCTAAAATTATATCAATGATTATTAAGCTCTTTTGTATCAGGACTGCTATTAAGTCCCTCAGGCATAGTGGAAACTGCAAAGAGAACTCTGCCAGTCTCCTGAGTGTTATCAATTAATTGCCCCTAGACCTTCTCCTGCTTAGAGCACATTCCAAGAAGTCATAACCATTAGCCTAGGTCAATAGAGGTTATTCACAATTTATTATAGGTACCAGGACAGAAGAGAAAATATTGCCTGGGTTATCTATACAAAACTTCACCAATTTCTTAAGTTATAGTTTCAAACTTTCTGCGAACCTGTGGAGCTAGACAGGTGATGAATGTCTAGTTAGATAATTACTCCTAATGGATATTCATGTAAACATTCTGTGTTGTAAACTTCTATTTCAATTTATGACTTGAATTTTGGTGTGAACTTGTGATGAACTTTGTAACATGTGATCATGTATGCTGAATGGTGTATAAATACTGAAGACAAAGACAGTTAGTAAGTTAGGGAGTTAGAATGGAGTGAGTAGCTAGCGAGTTAGGAATCAATTAGTTAGTTAAGACCCCGTTGCCCTTTCCTTTCCCCTGTCTAGAGTTTTTCTCCCTTAGAATTTTTACTTTGTTAGAATCTTTTCTTCTTCCCAACTCAGAACCTTTCCACGTTTCCCCTCAGATAGCTTTCATAGGATACTTTTTACACTTAATAAACTCTATAGCAACTTTTCTAAGTGTCTTTTCTTCCTGCGACCCAGCCGTAAGTTAGAGCCCAGCAGTTCCTGCTGAGATAGAACAAAGGCCATCTTGCCTAATCCTCAGCAGTTAGGCTACAGGTGTTAATCACCCCAGCCTGCAGTCTCTTACCCTCAGAAGTTTTTAGGATAGCACAAAGCTATTTACTCAACCCCTTGCTGGTCTTAAGGCTGGGATACTAGTGCCAGTCTCAGGCCACAGGATCCCTGACTGCAGATCAGCACACAGCAGCAGCATAGGGGCTACCTCGAGAAGAACCGGACGGTGGGAGGAGGAGAAGAAAGAAGAAGAAGCTGCATCTCTCTCTCTCTCCGCCTCGCCACCCCAAGCCGGGGCACGCGTGGAGTGGCCCCCAGCAAAAACCAGTCAGATATGGTAACAAATATCTCCTAGTGTTTATAGCCACCTTCTCAGGATGGGTTGAAGCCTTCCCCACCAAAAAAGAAAATGCTACTGTGGTGGCCAAGAAGATACTGGAAGAGATTTTACCCAGGTTTGGAGTACCAACAGTAATTGGGTCAGACAATGGGCCTGCCTTCGTCGCCCAGGTAAGTCAGGGATTGGCCAGACAATAGGGTTTGATTGGAAATTACATTGTTCTTACCGACCCCAAAGTTCAGGACAGGTAGAGAGGATGAATAGAACCATTAAGGAGGCCCTGACTAAATTGACCATAGAGACCGGTGGGAATGATTGATTGGACGGCCCTGCTCCCTCTTGCCCTATTCTGGGATTGAAATACACCCGGAGTTCTGGGAGTTACTCCTTTTGAAATTCTTTATGGATCCTTGCCTCCTATCTATGAGACCCTTGAGAGTGTGGCACGCCCCGATGGTGGCTATATCCCTCCTTTGCCTGTTCTAGACTGACTAAAGGCCTTAGAGACTGTAAAAAAGGAGATCTGGGGAGCTTTGAAGAACCAGTGCCACACCAGTTTGAGGTTGGAGATGCTGTGCTTGTGAGGAGACATCGGACTGGCAACCTTGAGCCACGGTGGAAAGGCCCATATCTGGTCCTGCTGACTACCCCTACGGCTGTGAAAGTAGACCGCATAGCCACGTGGATCCACGCTTCCCACGTGGATCTCAACAAGATGGATGGACTTTGGAAAAGACTGATAATCCTCTCAAGCTGCGCCTGCATATCAGGCGCCCCTCAGGTGATGGGAGTTAATCCCCATGGCCCTCAAAAACTAACTTGGCAGGTTATTTCAGAGGCTGGAGAGATGGTATGGTTCACCTCCAGAGTTGCCCCGCCATATACTTGGTGGCCCACTCTCACTCCCAATTTCTGTCAACTAGCTGCTGGAATGTACTATTGGGATATCCCTGATGCAGATCCTTTGAAATTGCCCCTAGATGCTGGAAGAAGAGTTGCTCCAGGGGCACTAGTTGGATGTGGAGACCCAAGGCGTAGGTGAATGTTGGTAAAACTAGATTTCTATGTTTGTCCCTGAGATGGCCGAGATCGAGCGACAGCTCGACGTTGTGGGGACCTAGAGAGCTGGTACTGTGCAGCTTGGGGATGTGAGACTACAGGGGATGCTTACTGGAATCCTAGTTCTTCTTGGAACTGGATCACAGTGCGTAAGAACTATACATCCAAGCCCAGGGAGTGTGGATATGGGATTTACTATGACAAAGATAATAGCGTTTGTGGCAAAACCTCCACTTGCATGCCCTTAAACATAACTTTTACTGATAAGGGACAAACTGAGAATACAGCACAGTGGTTAAGAGGAAGGACATGGGGCCTACGATGGTATTTTCCTAATAGAATGTCAAAGAAAGATTATGGTGCTGCCTTCACCATTCGACTGAAGATAGAAAGCCCACCTGCCCAACCTATAGGCCACAATAAAGTGTTACCTGAAAAGAAGCCACCACTCCCACCAGCTGCTCCAGTGGCACCTCCTAGGCCCACAGAAAGTAACACCCTCAGTTCCTCTCTCACTCCAACCACATCCATCCCCAGCACTGGACAGAGGCTGTTAAATTTAATTCAGGGAGTTTTCACTGTGCTAAACGGATCTCAACCTAATATGACAAAATCTTGCTGGCTCTGCCTCTCCTCAGCCCCCGCCCCCTTATTATGAAGGTATTGCAACAACTGGGACTTTTAACAACACCACCAGCCATAACGCTTGTATACGGAACAGTAAAAGCAGATTAACTCTTACTGAAGTTTCAGGACAAGGGGTCTGCATAGGAAACCCACCAAAAGCTTATAAACATCTATGCAATCAGACTCTTGGGAGCCCAAAGACCTCTGTTAACAGATTCTTAGTACCTGAAATTGATTAATGGTGGGCTTGCAGCTCTGGGCTAACACCATGTGTCTCCACTGCTATCTTTGATGAGAACAAAGATTATTGTGTACTTGTTCAGTTGATCCCCTGGGTCTATTATCACCCTGTAGGTACTCTTGAACGTGAGTTTGAGATGCACCCTAGACGCCTCAGCAGAGAGCCTATTTCCTTGACTCTAGCCGTTATATTGGGATTAGGAGTAGCTGCAGATGTAGGAACAGGTGCCGCTGCATTGATACAGACACCTCATTATTTTCACCAGTTGAGAGCTGCCATTGATGTAGATTTGAGGACCCTAGAACAGTCAGTAACAAAGTTAGAAGAATCATTGACCTCCCTCTCAGAGGTTGTTCTACAAAATAGAAGAAGACGAGACTTGCTGTTTCTTAAAGAAGGAGGTCTGTGTGCTGGCTGCCCTAAGGGAAGAATGTTGCTTCTATGTAGACCATTCAGGAATGATTAGAGATTCAATGAATAAACTCAGAGAAAAATTAGACCAGAGACACAGAGATAGAGAGGAGCAGCAAAACGGGTTTGAGAGTTGGTTCAATAAGTCTCCTTGGATGACAACCCTGTTATCCTCCCTTGCTGGACCCCTTGTGATTTTACTTTTGCTTGTAACCATAGGCCCTTGCATTTTAAATAGATTAGTAACTTTTGTTAGAGAGAGAATAAGTGCTGTTCAGCTTTTAGTATTGCGCCATCAATATCTAACTTTAGGTCAGGAGAATGATAGCTATGATGATACTGAAGTTTAAAAACTGTCAATCAGAAGAAGTGGGGTGGGATGGGCTTATCAATAATTGAGTTTTTATGATTAAAAACCTAAGTTTTTATGGTTAAAAACTGTCAATCAGAAGAAGTGGGGGATGTAGAGTGAAAAATTATGAAAATCATTTTTATAGAATATAAGTATATAGATTCTTCTTAAGTTCTTTTAGGGACAAGGGAATTTTCTTTGAAACAAGCCAGGCCAGTTTCAAGAACTGGCTGTAAAGAATGAAAATCATCCAGGTGGAGAAACACAATAACCGGGCTGTGGCTCTGTGGCTGAGCAAATGAGAAATAGTTAATAAATAGCTGGTAAATGACAGGGTAGGGCACAGTGATGGTAAAACCACATTTTTGAGAAGAATGAGTGTACAAAGTAATTCTTCACAACTATAAACCATTTAGGGTGGGTTTCTCTGGAATGTTTCACTATTCTTTGTGGTGCGCCAACGTCATTGGGTGTGGTGTGCCAATGTCATCACGCACTATCACACTGCCGCCATTGGAAGATGGCGCCGACATCAGCCCGCACTCACCCCGCTTAACTAGTAAACAAGTGTTCAGAGCATGCTCAGAGTCCCTTGAACCAGCCGACATGTGACGCATCCCAAGACGTCATATTCTCCTGAGCTCTGCTAGCCAATCACAGAGGTACACGCCAACACGCCAAACTAATAGGTATTTAAGGACTTATCCCTTTGTTATCGGGGTCTTCCCTGCCATTTCGGCTGCAATAAAGCCTGCTGTAGAAGGATCCTTTGTGTCCGCGTGAGTTCCTGCTGGCGGGAAGATCGCGCGCGGATTACAATTCTTATGTTATGTATCCTTGGCAACCCCTCACCCCCTCCTCCCTCCCCTGGTTTGTGGTTTTCTGCTTTAAAAGACCCCTTAGCCCGTCACTCTTGGCCAAACCCTGCTTTTGAGAGAGAGCTCATGGTTTGACCGCCAGCCAATTTCCCTAATAAAGCCTCTGCTGATTGCATCCAGGTACAGTGTCTTGGAGTTTATGGGGGGATTGCTACTTTCTGAGACTTGAGTGAGGGTCTCCCGAATTTGGGGGTCTTCACACTGAAGAACATAGCATTTCAAAGGCTACAAAGAATTGCTTTGAGACTGAGGAGATGGTTCAGCCAGTAAAGTGCTTGCTGGGCAAACAGAGGACCTGAGTTTTATCCTCAGGATCCATGTAAAAAGGTAGGCATGATGGGGTATGTTTGTAATCCCAATTCTGGAGAGGCAGTGGCAGGTAGATTCATAGACTTGTGGGTAAGCCATCTTAACCAAGTAGGCAAGCTCTAGATCACAATGAGAGACCCTGTCTAAAAATAGAGACATGGCTCAGCGGTTAAGAACACTGACTGCTCTTCCAGAGTCAATTCCCAGGAGCCACATGGTGGCTCTGTAAGAAGGTCCGATGCCATTTTCTGGTGTGTCTAAAGAGGTCCACAATGTACTCACATACACAGAATAAATAAATCTTTGTGTATGTGTGTCCCAAGAAATGACCCTCAACATTGACTTCTGGCACATGCGCACCTATAACTCGACCACGATTCAAAAACTAGACCAGAGAGCCAAGCAGATGCGTGAGTAGAGAGGGCATACAGATGGAAACCACACATAGGAAAACATGCTCCCCATCACATTTCAGTATGAAACTGTAAACTAGGATGAAAATAAGTTTCTATACTGTGCTTCTCAGAGTGGGCCAAGTCTATAGTACTGGAGATGTGAAGTGTCAGTAAGGACGAGGAGAGGCAGAAGGAACAGCTCCACGCTGGGGGAGACCATGTGAAAAGGAGAGACACACTCAGACATCGCAGCAGTCCTTGCAGATCTAAACACTTACTGTAGACCCATCAGCACTTCCTTGATGTTTGCCCAAATGGCTTAAAACTTAATCACAGGGTTTGTGGCTCTTCCAGAAGACCAGAAGTCTGTTCCTAGCACCCCCCCAATCACCTACACCTCCATCTTGAGGGGACCCATCACTTTCTTCTAGCATAGGCACCCACTTGCAGGTGTACATGGATGACATATAGAGACACATGTTTTTTAAAAATAAAATAAATTCAGGGGCTGAAGAAGTAGTCCAGCAGTTAAGAGCACTGTTGCTCATGCAGAGTTCTGAACTCAGCTCCTAGCACCCACATGGTTGCTCACAGTCATCAGCAATTGCAGTTGCAGGGGGTCTGACGCCCTCTTCTGGCATGAACAGGCACCAGGCACACAGCTAGTACATATATATACATGTAAGGAAAGCAGCTGTTCACATAAAGTAACACATTTTCTTAAAAATTAAAAATAAAAAAGTTCAAAGATTCAAAACTTGATTCCACACAAACACCGACATAGGGATGTTTATAACACCTTCACTGGTGATTGCCAAGTGTACATGATGAGGCTGAGTCTTAGTGAGTGAACGAAAGCGACTGTGCTGGATCCACGTGGAATATCACTACTCAGCACTTAAAAGACATGAGTTCTGAAGGCATGGAGGGATCCAAGCCAATCTGAAAAGGCTGTGTACAGGGTGACAAGTCTGTGACACTCTACAAAGGACAGAGTCACAGTGAAAGGAAAATAATACATGACTGGCGTGGCTGAGGGGGAGACAGAGACAAAATGGCCAAAGCCCAGGGGGTGATCCCTAAAACATTATAAATGAGTATCTCTATAATGTTATAAATGTGGACACATGTATTATGCACATAAAATCCATGCAGTGTATATCAGAGGGTACATTCTAATGTCAACCATAACCTCTGTATGATACACAGGCGTATTAATTCTAGCACTGAGCTAAGTAAACTGAGCTAAGCTTTTCTGAATTATTTTTATGATGTCAAAAGTTCTCCCTAATAGATTAGCATTATGTGCAGGATTTTGAAGACTGGCTTTTGAACAAGAATCTGGAAGAAGTCTTGCACGTGTTTTTTTTGTAAATACAGTAAAAGGTGCTAGCAATTGCACACACTGAATGTGGGAAGCTGTCTAGTATCGTGGTAAAGGCCAGTTCTAAGCTGTGAGGTGGTCTTGGAACAACCAGAGTTATAAGTTTGTTGGGTCAAACATTTGTTCCCTTGGGACTTTAGATCTGTGCACTCAAAGACAGTAGCAACTACTCTGCAGATGAAACAGACCGCCCAAACTCTTCTCACTGCCTGCTCACCAGTCAGACTCTGTGGCTGCATTACAGCTCTGTGGTAAAGTGAAAGCAGCTATGTATATATCCATCTCTACCTACTTATCTCAGTCTACATATAATACACAGAATTACAGTTGGTGAGAAATGTAGTATGTGAAAGATAATTTTTGAAATAGACCCAAACTAATAATAATAACAGGGCCCTGTGATTCCTTTTCCCTAACCTAAATAGTTAAAAGTGCCTGCCAGCAGGTTTGGGCCCAGTTAATAAGTTACAGAGGAGGTGGAGTTACAAGACAAAGGCCTGTTAAGAACATCCCAAACTGACTGGCCAAGGGAGGAACTACACCCTGCCCCCATGGTACAGCCTGCTAATGTTCAAAAAAGTAAAACAACCAATCGTATGCACCTGCGTAAAAGTTCGATTTTTCCCCACCCATATATATGCGCTAGACCCCCTGAGCCAAGGGGTCAGTCCCTCTATCCCCTATGTGAGATATGGAGATATGAACTGGCCCAGAGCTCTGATTTAATAAACTGCCTCATGTACTTGCATCAAGATGGTCACTCCTGTGTCCTCTGGGTGCGTGCTATCCTGTGACTTGAGTGGACTCCCCTTCTGGGGAGTCCTGGACCTTTCATTTGTAGTACAATTTGATTTTTTTTTTTTTTTTAGACAAGGTCTCAAATAGCCCAGGCTGGTTTCAAACTCATTTTGCAGCTGAGGATAATTTTGAATTTCTGATCTCCCTGCACTCATGCCTGGGTGCATGGACTACAGGTGTGCACCACTATGCCTACCACTGCGGTGCCAGAGATGTGTACGCTAGACATGCCATCAACTGAGCTAAATCCTCAGCCCCAAACTTACTTATAAAGCAGTTTATTTGCCAGGGCATAGCATGTTCCTTCTTTGATTTAAATGTGACTTTACTCACATTGCTAATTTTATATTTATATTTAAAGAGTCTAAAATGCTGTTTTATCGATGTCTGTAATTGTTTGGTCTTGACAGCAACTAGCATTTTGCAGATGGACAGAAGGATGTTTCTGGGTTTTTTGTTTGTTTTGTTTTGTTTTTGTTTGTTTGTTAATTTTGTTTTTTGTTTGTTTGGGTATTTTTTGTTTTTTTGTTTTGTTTTGTTTTTTACCAAATCTCACCCAGTTGTTCTCTGTCTGGGATATCAATCAAAGGCACTTAGAAAAGGAGGAACCCATTTTATGCCTCAGAAAACAATTCTGCATCTTAGATCCTGTAACGCCTAACGGGATGTGTAGCTGTTGTTTGAAGGTATTATGACTTCGTTGATGATTAAACATCAGAAACGGAATTAAAATTTAAAATATAAATATAAAATATAAGTTAAAATATAAAGAGATCATGGGTGTAGAAGAAAAAAAATCAAGTATTTCTATAATCGTTTCCTTCCATAAATAAAAAGCATGCACTAAGAGTTCATCCAATATCCCAAACCAAGTGGCCATACAGCACTTAAATGGTATCTGCATGCAATTTGCAATCAAATCAATTTGCAACGTCTTCTTATAATTGATGTCATCATCATTATTATTATTTTGTTTCAACATTCCCATGGAAATGATGTCTTGATACATTTAATTTATATGCAGAAGTCGGTTTGAGGGTTTGAGGCTTTTAACTTTTATTTGCTTTAAATTATTTAAGACTAGTTCTGGGTATTCAACAACAGTTGTTTTAAGTGTAAGTTTCTATTTCCTATGATTTTAAGGTTCTTTACTGAAAAAAAAACAAAAACAAAAACAACCCTCAAAAGATCACTTTTAGTTTTCCGTTGGTTGTTTTGCTTCCGTACTCGATGTTCTGGCAAAAGAGAGAACATCAGAATATCGGGTCTTTACTTCAAACCCTAAGTGCTGAATATGCCACTAAAGCCCATTCTCGGAAGCCAGCTCGCTAGTGCGTTCTGATCATTTTTGATCCCCGCGAGCTGCCATAGGCAAGGAGGGCGCTGATTGGCTGAGACGGGAAAGCGCGCTGCCGGGGGCGGTTTCGGTTTTCGGCGCGCGCGTCCACAGAAGCCCGGCCTGTGAGGGCTCCTGATCTGGCTGCAAGGTGAGCCCGCGGCCCGGGAGGGGCGAGTGGGCGCGGGTGAGCTCTCCGAGGGAAAGTGGCCGGCCTAGGCCGCGGATGGCCCGGGCTGGCGTGGAGCGGCTCGAGCCGTGGCCCGGCCTGCGTCGCAGGAGACGCTCGCTCGTCCACGCCACGCGGCCTCGCGGTGCCGGGCGCGCCCCCGTCGCGCGCGCCGTGCGCGCCGGTTGGAGTGGGCGCCCAGGGTTACGGTGGCGCGAGACTTCGGCGCCCTCCTCCTCCACCCGCGAACTCTGCGCGACGGAAAGTCGTAAATACGGACGAGCAGAGGAAATGGTCCTCGCTGTCCGCTTCGGCTCTCCATCTCCCTTTCTCTTGTGTGGGCCTGTCTCAGTTTCGGCTAAGATCACCATCCTTTTTAGCCAGTTACCAGTATTTAATCTTATGCTTACATTAAAATGAGACGAGTTTGATTTTGAAAGTTCACCGATCTTGTTTGCGCCCCGTTTTATTGTGTGGAGATGAACCGGGATGAAGGCTCAAAACACACCTCGCCTTCTTTGCCATGTCCAGAGATTTATGGAAGAATAGACATGGTTATGGAGTTAACAGATGTATAGTCTCATTTTCCAGAAAACTGGGAGTTCAGAGTTTCTCTCTGTCTCTGTCTCTTTCTGTCTTTATCTCTCTGTCTCCCTGTCTCTGTCTGTCTGTCTTGATCTATCTGTCTTTCTCTGTCTGTCTCTTTTGTGTGTGTCTGTCTATGTTTGTTTTTGTGTTTCTGTTTATCTATTCGTTGTGTGTTCTTTAGTGAGGAAACCAGGCCCTTAAAGACCCTGAAGCAGGTCAAGTTTGTGACCTGGGTGTATCATTTCCTATGGTGTTGATCTCAGCATTGTCTGGGAAGGCCAGGTTTGGAGGTAGAAAAAGTTCTTACTGCTGTATGTGTGCCCAGGCTATAGGTTAGTTGTGGATAAGGTGTAGGAAGTCTTGAGGGGGACAATAGGGGAATTCTTCCTGATGGTACCTCTTTGTCTTGGTTGTTGTATGAGACACTTGCTTAGAAATAAATATTATGGAGGGTAGCAGGACCCATCCTTCATTGGGGTTGTAGGCCATGCACCTCTGAAAACTATGAGCAGGCCTGCCTGGATAGAAAGAGCTCTCTTGGTTGTATCAAAGCAAATGCCTCCAGGAAGCTTGGTAGGAAGGGAGAAGTTGAAAGCAATGGCAGAATTCTCTCTTTGAGGTTGTTATAGGGGGTCTTCTTCTACCAGGTGTGACTTAAGCTTTCAATAGTACAGGGGTGGAAATCTGGAGACTCTCAGTGCTCATGAAAGGAAGGCTTCCTGATAGATAGTGAAAAGCATTTCTCAAATGGCAATGGCATTCATCATCTGGTAAACAGAGAGGTGCTTCTGCTTTAGAAAATGTACCTGGAAGTGTATATATTGGCGACCAACAAGGAGATAGTAAGAGGTATGTAGGTAGGCAGGTAGAAAAAAGATAGACAGACAGATAGATAGATAGATAGATAGATGAAAGACAGATAAATAGTCAAGAGGTATATAAGTAGGCAGGTAGATAGGTAGGTCGGTAGTTAGGACAAAGGTAGATAGACTGACAGATTTGATTGCTAGGTACATAGATGGATAGATAGATATATAGACAGATATATGATAGATAGATAGATAGATAGATAGATAGATAGATAGATAGATAGTTGGATGGATAGCCAGCCAATTGTTATCATGCTGTGGTAGTGAGCACTTGGAGAGAATGTTTGAAGGCACCTTGAAATTCCAATGGGCACCCTCAGAAGACTTTGTTGTGAATTGGTCTAGGAGGATTTGGTGTGGGGAGGGGATGTGTGCAGGGATCCTGGTGAGACAAGTGACCAATGCTCATTTTACTTATGTCTAGGGGCCTGTCATCTTGAGTCCACTTGAATCCTTTCAGAGAGCTCTGATTTGCATGTGTGTCAAGCCCTTGCACAGGTAGGTAGGTGGGTGTATACTAGGATACAGAAAGAAGGACCCATGGTGAGAGTGAGTTTGGGACTTTGGAGGAAGAAAGGATATCAAAGTGTCCCCTGAGTGCTGCATGGTGTTTGTTAAAGGGCTGGGGTGTGGTGAAGGTGGAGTGGAGTTTTAGAGAGAGGAGCGAGATTGTGACGGAGCTGGAATTAGTTCATAATGGTTGCCTAGTTTTCTGGTCAGTTGCCTGGAGATTCTTACTTAGAAGGAGCTTAAAGCCGGGCAGTGGTGGCGCATGCCTTTATTCCCAGCACTTGGGAGGCAGAGGCAGGTTGATTTCTGAGTTCGAGGCCAGCCTGGTCTACAGAGTGAGTTCAGGACAGCCAGGGCTACACAGAGAAACCCTGTCTCAAAAAAAAAAAAAAAAAAAAAAAAGGAGGAGATTCGAATTTGGGGCCTTAGGCCAGGTCCTTTTTGCAGGCTGGGATGGAATATTCATTTCTTCTTTTGATATGTCCTGGTCCACAGCTCAGCTTGCTAGGTGGCCTGCAGGCAAGATAGTGGAAGTGGGTGGCCAGCCCCTCTGGGCCTCTGAGGTGGACAGATGACTGGATGACTTTGTGAGGCAGCATCCACCAGGTCTCATATTGAGGGGTACCTGAGATACCAACCTGTGTGCCTGGGTAAGTAGACCAAGGTCTTTGGGAGACACTTCTTTTCATCTCCCATTGCACTCTATGCTCAGGCCAGGGAACTGAAGGTCTTAGGGACACACAGAGCCGCCCAGCCATTGGCATGTGTCTAGTACAGTGCCTCCTGCTGCTATGTGGGAAGCTGGTGTTGGAACTAGTGCCAGTGGAGAAGGTGGCTTCTCCACCCCCAGCTTCTGTGTCCTCTTTTCAAATTCTCTTGTTTCCTAAGCTCACTGTCTCCACCACCAGGATACCCTATCAGCTGAGACACATCCATGGAGGGCCTTCTTGTCTGGGAGCCTTGATCTTGCATCTTTACAGAGTATGCTCAGGGACTGTGGAGTCTGTACCCCCAGGAAGAAAACTGGCTGTCCGCTTTATGGGACCCCTTTGTGGATGGGTTCAGGCAGCCAGATGCTGGATCAATCTCTGGGTCAGGTCCAGTTCCACTGTTTTGGTTGGCAGTGAGGGTGTGGGGTCAATTTCTGATCCTCAAGTCCAGGCATTTTCTCTGAGGCTCTGCCCCTAAGGTCCAGATTGGTTGGGCCCGAGGGGGCAGACTAGGTAGGGCTCTCACAGGATCCCAGCAAGTACTTTCTCATGTCTCTTAGTGCTTGCCACCTTCCTGCTGGAACCTTAAGTGGCTGTCAGGTGCCCTGCTGTTGAGGAGTGCTTGTGATGGGTGACACTTCTATCTCCACCATGCACAACCTCCTCTTCCTTGACACTTATGCATTCATATCCATATACCCAAACCTTATAAGCAGGAGAGAGCACCACACACAGAAGTGACAGATCATGTGTGCTCCCCACACACGCCACCTAACAACATACAAAAACATATCTTAGGCAACCCCAAGGTCCTGTATGGACAACCATCTCTGTCCACTGGAATCCCTTGTGCTTGGCCAGAATGTTGGCGGCTGGTGGTATCTAGTTGTCGATTTTTTACTTCAGGAAGGGCAAGGGAGAGTGCTCATGTGCCCTTGCTGTTAGTATTTTTTTTTCTACTGCCATCAAGTGGAATTGTCTTGTAGATTCCTCCTGCCTATTTCTGTGCCTCTCTGAACATGGTGGCAGACCTGCTTGAGAGGCACTCCATTCTGACTGCACAGACAAGACTAGGGCCTCCTGAGGGCTTCTTGTCCCAGGAGAGGCCTGTGTGTGAGCAGGATCCAGCTGATCAGAGAAGGCCTGAGACACAGGGTTTGGCTAGCCTGACTCGGGAAGCACAGCCTCCCAGGTCTTGAGCGCAGTCAGTGCAGGAGGACATGTTAGGTTTTACAGAGTCACAGGACCTCTCTACACAGGCAGCTGCAGCCAGGTTGGGTTCTTGTGGGTGACTTGTCCATTCCTGTTCATCTGAGTGATAATGGTCCCTTTTGCTTTTGTTTGAGGCTGCCTAGCAGCTGCCTTAAAGGATGCCCTCCCTACCTCCATGTCCCCTTGTTACTAACACACAGAGAGTCAGGGTGTGGGGACAGGTTATCCTGTTTCCCTGAGCTGTCTCTACATCTTAGTGCCTGGTAGTTTTTGTGGCCAGAAATTTTTAAGCACTTAATGTCCTTTCTACCAGCCCCAGCTCCAACTCAACCTCTTCTTAGGTCTATGGTTGTTATTACTAGCTTGCCTTTTTTTTTTTTTTTTTTTTTTTTTCCAAGAAAAGGCTCTCTCCTGGACTTTTGCTTCAGGTGGGGGTAAGGGTGCCTGGCTTGTCAGAAAATCACCCAAGTCCCCAGAACCCTTCAATGTCTTTGAGGCTCCACTATCATCCTTTGCAAGGAATCTTGTTGGGAACCATTCTGCCCTATGCTTTGGGGCCAAAATGTTGCTGTCCACACTGCCCCAGGCTGCTCCAGTCCACGGGTCAGGGTTCAGCAAGAGAGAGAGAGGACAGATTCGAGGAATGGAGACCAGACAGAGTGTGATTCAATCCCATTTTTTCTTCAGTCTCTCTTTCTAGTCCAAGTCCCAAGTCTTGAGTTCCTAGTCCCTAGTTCCTAGTCCCTAGTGCCTCCAAGTTCCAAGTTTCTTCTTCCAAGTGTTGAGTGCCTAATATTTAATTCCAAGTTCTTCCTCCAAGTGCCAAGTGCCTAATACCTAATTCTCTGTTCCAAGTTGTACTCTCTCAAGTAATCTGTTGTCTGGTTCTCTGATTTCCCTTCTGTCTGCCTTTTGCCTTTTATATGTCTCACTTCTAAGCCATGCCTCTAAATCAGGCTCTTAAGTCACGCCCTTAGGCCTTGTATGTAAATCTAATCTCTAAGTCACGCCCTTAAGTCTCAGCTCTAAATCACACCTTTAAGTCTCATACACCCAAGGGAAGATCCTGGGTATCTAAAACAAGATGTTATCAGAGTGTGCTCAGCTGTTGTAGGCTAATGTAATCAAGTCTCTTGTCAGGGTATATGGGTCAAGATGGCTGCAAGGATGATAGCCGCCTTCTGTCGACTCCACACAGAATCTCATGGTGTGACCCAAGGGTGCAAAGAGCCTAGGCATTTTCTTGGCTTGGGGTCAAAGTGATTAAAACAGCCAGAGTATGCTGTAGTCCCTAGTGGGTCCAAAACATCCCAGGCTGCCAGGGAACCATCCTGGCCAGGTTAGCCTCCTGGTTCTGATGCCTGACACATGAACAGGGAGCAAAGTCTGGAATTCTCTTGACTAGCTTTCCTTCCCTAACATCAAAAGAGATGAGGCAGGATTAATGCTAAAAAAAAAAAAAAAAAAAAAAAAAAACCACCTGGCCTTCTCTGCCATATCCAGGAATTTCTGGAAGAATACACATGGTTCTGTAATTAAAAGATGAACAGTCCCAGATTCCAGAAAACTAGGAGTTCAGTTTCTCTTTGTGTTTGTCTTTCTATGTCTCTGTCTCTATGTCTGTTTGTTTCTTCTCTCTGTCTGTTTATCTGTCTGTTTGTCTCACTCTTGCTGTGTGTTTGTGTATGTGTGTGTGTGTTTCTATTTATCTATTCACTGTATGTCCTCTAGTCAGGAAACTAGGCCCCTGATGGCTCTGAAGCAGGTCCAGTTTAGGTTCATGTTATATCATTTCTTATTGTGTTGAGCTCAGAATCATCTGGGAAGGCCAGGTTTAGATGTAGGATAACCCCTGAGGCTGTATGTATGCCCAGGCCATAGCTTTAGTGGGCATTGTGTGTAGAAAGACCCAAGGGCTACAGCAGGAGAGTAGTTCCTGATGGTACTTCTGTCTTGGTGGATGGATGAGAAAATTGCCTGGTAATAAATATTATGGAGGGTGGCAGAACACTTTTTTCCTTGGGGTTGTAGGCCTTGCGTCTCTGAGAACTCAGAGCAGGCCTGCCTGGATAGAGAGAGCTCTCTTTGTATATCGGAGAAGATGCTTCCAGGAAGCTTGGTAGAGAGGGAGAAAAGAAAAAGAATGGCAAGCTTCACTCCTAAAGGTTGTTAAAAGGATCTTCTTACACCAGCTGTGAACTAAGCTCTTGGCATTGCAGGGGTGGACCTCTGGAGACTCTCAGTGCTCCTGAAAAAAAGGCTTGCTGTTGGATCATGAAAAGCGTTTCTCAAATGACCAAGGCATTCATAATCTGGTAACCAGAGAGGTGTTTCTGCTCTAGAAAATGTACCCGGAATTGTATATATTGGTGAGCCTGAAGGAGATTGTAGATGGTGTGAGGTAGGTAGATATGTAGTTAGGTAGGTAGATAGGAATAAGATAGATAGATAGATAGATAGATAGATAGATAGATAGATAGATAGATAGATAGA
>JANHMN010000005.1:121417370-121427942 GCA_030674055.1 Rhabdomys pumilio | reverse complement strand
AGATAGATAGATAGATAGATAGATAGATAGATAGATAGATAGATAGAGGAGGTGTGTAATTAGGTAGGTAGGAAAAAGATAGATGATAGATAGATAGATAGGTGTGTAATTAGGTAGGTAGGTAGGTAGGTAGGAAAAATATAGATAGATACATGATAGATAGATAGATAAAAAATCCGAGGTATGTAAGTAGTTAAGAAAAAGATGGATAGATACATAGATAGATAGATTGATAGATTGTTAGGTAGATAGATGATAGATAGATAGATTGTTAGGTAGATAGATAGATGATAGATACATAGATACATAAATACATGGATACATAGATATGTAGATAGATACATAAATAAATAGTTACTTACATAGGTGGATAACTAGCCAGTTGTTATTATGCTGTGGTAGTGAGTACTTGGAGAGAATATTTGAAGGCACATTGAGAATTAGCAATGGGCACACTCAGAGGACCTTCGCGTGAATTAGTCTAGGAGGAGTTGGTGAGGATAGTGGTTTTGTTACAGAGATGCTGGTGGGACAATTGATAAATGTTCATTTTGCTTTGTGTCTAGGTGCCTCTAGGTCCCTGTCATCCTGGGTCTACTTGAATACTTTCAGAGAGCTCTGAGTTTCATGTGTGCCTAGCCCCTGCACAGGTAGGTAGGTGGATATGTGCTAGGATATAGAAAGAATGATCCATGGTGAGTGTGACTTGGTGACTTTGGAGGGAAAAAGGAGATCAAAGTGTCCCCTGAGAGCTGCATGGTGGTTGGTGAATGGCTGAGGTATTGTGGAGGTGGGGTGAAGGGTTATAGAGAGGAGAGAGATTGTGAGGGAGCTAGAATTAGTTCATAATGGTTGCCTGGTATTCTGGTCAGTTGCCTGGAGATGCTTACTAAAGAGGTATTTAGAATTGGGGGCCCGAGGCCATGGCCTTACTAAGGAGGTGGGTTGGAGTGTTAGAGAGAGGAGAGAGATTGTGAGGGACCTGGGATTAACTAATAATGGTTGCCTGGTTTCCTGGTCAGTTTCCTTGAGATGCTTATTTAGTGGGAACTTAGAATTGGGGGCCCTAGGCAATGGCCTGGTTATCAATTGAGCAGTTTGGGATGGGATATTTATTGCTTATTTTTATATGTGCTTTTCCTCAGCTAAGGGAGCTAGGTGGCCTGCAGGTGAGATTGTGGAATAGGGCAGCTAGTGTCTCTGGGCCTTTGAGGTGGACAGATGACTGGATAACGTTGTGCTGCAGCATCCACCAGATCTCATATTGAGGGTTACCTTAGATACCAACCTGTGTGCCCAGAGAAGTAGCCAAGGTTACCAAGGAGCAATTCTTTTCATTTCCCACCACACTCTGGTCTCAGTCCAGGGAAAATGAAGTATTGCGCCCTGAGCTGCCCAATGTTGGGCGCCAAAAATGTTGAGAGCCACTCTACCCCACGTTTTGGGGGCCAAAATGTCTTGGACTGCTCTGTCAATGTTGGGACCCGCACTGCCAAAAGCCTTGGGGGCTAAATTGTTAGAGCCCGCACTGCCCCCAAGCTGCTCCGGTCTTCGGGTCGGGGTTCAGCAAGAGAGAGAGTGAAGACCAGACTCGAAGAATAGAGACCACACAGAGTGTGATTCGATCCCATTTATTCTTCAGTCTCTCTTCTTCTCTCCAAGTCCCTAGTTCCTAGTCCAAGTTCCAAGTCTCAAGTTCCTAGTCCCTAATTCCTAGTCCCTAGTGCCTCCAAGTTCCAAGCTTCTTTCTCCAAGTGCTAAGTGCTTAATAATTAATAATAATTTCTTCTGTCTGCCTCTCTTCTTTTATATGTCTCACTTCTAAGCCATGCTTTTAAAGTCATGCCTTTAAGTCATGCCTTTAGGCATGACTCTAAATAAATCTGATCTCTAAGTCAAAGCCTTAAGTCACAGATCGTTAAGTCTCACACACCTAAGGGAAAATCCTGGGTATCTAAAACAAGATGTTATCAGAGTGTGCTCAGCTGTTGTAGGCTATTGTAATCAAGTCTCTTTTCAGGGTATATGGCTCAAGATGGCTGCAAGGATCATAGCCGCCTTCTGTTGGCTCCCCACAATCGAAGACCCCAGAGACACACAGAGCAGCCCATCCATTTCCCTGGGTCCAGTACAGAACCTCCTACTGGAATGTGGGATCCAATGTTGGGACTAATGCCAATGGAGAAGGTTAGTTCGCCATCCTCAGCCCCTAAAAAAATGTACCTGGAAGTGTATATATTGGTGACTGGAAAGGAGATAGTAGGAGGTGTCTAAGTAGGTAGCTGAGTAGGTAGGTAGATATGCAGATACGTAGGTTTAAAAAAAATGGATAGATTGAAAGATAGATAGATAGATAGATAGATAGATAGATAGATAGATAGATAGTTACATAGAAAGATAGTTACATACATAGGTGGATAGCCACCCAGTTCTTAACATGCTGTGGTAATGAGCACTTGCACTGAAAGTTTGAAGGTACCTTGAGAATTTTTAATGGACACTCTCAGAGGACCTTGGTGTGAATTAGTCTAGGAGGAGTTGGTGGGAAAAGGGTATGTGCTACAGGGATCCTGGTGGGACAAGTGATCAATGCTCATTGTGCTTTGTGTCTAGGTGCCTGTCATCTTTGGTCACTTGAAGCCCTTCAGCGAGCTCTGATTTGCATGGGTGCCTAGCGCCTGCTCAGGTAGATAGTTGAGTGTGAAGGCTCCATGGTGAGAGTGAGTTGGGGAATTTGGAGGAAGGAAGGAGATCAAAATGTCCCCTGAGTGCTGCATAGTGGTTAAAGAATGGCTGGGGTGTGGTGGAGGTGGGGTGGAGGATTAGAGAGAGAAGACAAATTGTGTAGGAGCTGGAATTAGCTCATAATGGTTGCCTGGCTTCCTGGTCAGTTGCCTGGAGATGATTACATAGTAGGTGCTTAGAACTGGGGACCCGAGGCCAGAGCTTGGTTTTCAAAAGTGCAGGTTGGGATGGAATTCTCATTTCTTCTTTTGATATGTCCTTGTCCTCAGCTCAGCATGTTAGGTACCTGCAGGTGAGATTGTGGAAGTGAGTGGCCAGCTACTCTAGAACTCTGACATGAAGAGATGACTGTATTACTTTGTGGGGCAGTGTCCACCAGAACTCATATTGAGGGGTACCTGAGATATCATCCTGTATGTCCTGGTAAGTAGACAAAATTTTTTAAAGTTATGGGGGATTCTTTTCACTTCCCAGCCCACTCTGGGCTCATAGCCGGGAAACCAAAGGCCTCAGTGACATACAAAGCATCCCACCCATTGCTCTAGGTCCATTGCAGAGCCTCCTACTGCTAATGTTGCCAATGTTGGGACTAATGTCAGTTCCCCACCCCCAGCCCATGTGGACTCTGTTCAACCCTGTTTCCTGAGCTCTGACACCACCACCAGGGTGACCTACCAGCTGAGGATCATCCTGGGAGAGCCTTCTTATCTGGGTGCCTTGATCTGGAAAATTGTTAGAGTGTAACCAGGGATAGAGGAGTCTGCATCCCCAAAAAGAGAACTGGCTTTCAGCTTAGGGGATCTTTGTGTGGGCAGAGTCATGCAGCCAGAGGCTAGATCAATCTCTGGGCCTGACCCTGTTCCAGTGTCCTGACTGGGCACTGAGTGAGTGGGCCCAACTCCCGGTCCTCAAGTCCAGGCATTTGATTCTGATGCTCTTCCCCTAGTGTCCAGATGGCATGGGGTTTATGTAGAGTTCTCACAAAATCCTTTGCAATTACCTGCTCACGCCTCTTAATGCTTTCCATCCTCCTGCTGGACCCTTCAGTGGCTAGCAGGTGCCCTGCAGTTGAGAAGTGCCTGTGATGGGTGACTCTTCCATCTCCATCACGCACAACCTCCTGTTCCTCTGACACATATGCATCAACATTCATATTCCTGAACCTTATAGGCAGGAGAAAGCATGCACACAGAGAGTTACAAGAGCATTCTCTCTTGTGAGCTCACATATATGTGTGCACGCATTGAAACACACACACACACACACACACACACACACACACACACACACACACTACCAACATCATACAAAACCATAATATAGGCATCTCCAGAGTCCTTACTGGACACCTAACTCTGGCCAGTGAAAGCCCCTGTGCATGGCCATGTTGACAGATGGTGGCAGATGATTGTATTTTTTGCCTTAAAGAGCAGAGGTATAGTGCCCATGCAGCCTGACAGTTGGTGTTTTCTGTACTCTACTCTCATCAAGCAGAATTGTTCTGAGGATTCCTCCTGCACAGCCCTGTGCCTATCTGTATATAGTGGAAGTCCTGCTTGGTAGCCATTCTATTCTGGCTGCACAGGTAGGAATAGGGCCTCCTGTGGACTTCTAGGCCTAGGAGAGTCCTGTGACCGAGAAGCCAGCTGACCAGAGAAAAGGGCCTGCAAGACCAGATTTGGCTAGACTGACTCGGGAAGCACAGCCTTCCAGGTCCTGAGTGCAGTGCAGCAGTGACTTAAGCTCTCGACAGTGCAGGGGTGGACCTCTGGAAACTCTCAGTGATCATGAAAGGAAGACTTGCTGGTGGATAGTGAAAAGCATTTCACAAATGACCATGGCATTCATCATCTGGTAAACAGAAAGGTGATTCTGCCCTAGAAAATGTACCAGGAAATGTATATATTGGTGACCCAAAAGGAGATAGTAGGAGGTGTGTAAGTAGGTAGATAGGTAGGTAGATAGATATTTAGATAGGTAGGTATGAAAACTTAGACGATAGATAGATAGATAGATAGATAGATAGATAGATAGATAGATAGACAGACAGACAGATAGCCAGCCAGTTGTTATCATTCTGTCGTAGTGAGCGCTTGCAGAGAATGTTTGAAGGCACCTTGAGCATTTTTAATGGGCACCCTCAGAGGACCTAGGTGTGAATTTGTCTAGGAGGAGTTGGTGAGGGGATGTGATGTGCTGCAGGGATCCTGGTGGGACAATGGTAAATGTTCAATGTGCTTTGTGTCTAGTTGCCTGTCATCTTTAGGTCCACCTGAATCCCTTCAGAGAACTCTGAGTTACATGGGTGCCTAGCCCCTGCTCACATTGATAGAAGAGTGTGTGTTAGGATACAGAAAGATGGATTCATGGTGAGAGTGACTTGGGGACTTTGGAGGATGGAAGGAGATCAAAGTGTCTCCTGAGTGTTGCATGGTGGTTGTTAATGGCTGAGGTGTGGTTGAGGTGGGATGAAGTGTTAGAGAGAGAAGAGAGATTGTGAAAGAGCTGGAATTAGCTCATAATGGTTGCCTGGTTTTCTGCAGTTGCCTGGAGATGCTTACTTAGTAGGAGCTTAGAACTGGAGGCTGATGCCAGGTCCTGTTTATCAAGTGGACAGGTTAGGATGGAATATTCATTTTGTTATGTTCTTGTCCTCAGCTCAGGGTGCTAGGTGGCCTGCAGGCTAGATTGTGGAAGTGGGCAGCCAGCTTCTCTGGGCCTCTGAGGTGGACAGATGACTGGATGACATTGAGTGGCTTCATCCATTATAACTCATATTGAGAGGTACCTGAGATACCAACCTGTGTGCCCGAGTAAGTAGACCAAGGTGTTCAGGGTGGGACCTTTTCATCTCCCACTGCACTCTGGGCTCAGTCCAGGTAAACTGAAGATGTCAGGGACACACAGAGCAGCACACTCATTGCCCTGGGTCCAGTGCAGAACCTCCTGCTGCTATTTGGGTAGACAGTGTTGGAACTAGTACCCATGGAGAAATTTGGTTCTCCACATTCACCCTGTGTCGCCTCTTTTTATCCTCTCCTGTTTTCTGAGCTCTCTGACTCTACCACCAGCATGCCAAACCAGCCCAGGGTCATCCTGGGAGGGCCTTTGTGCCTGCCTGCCTTGACCTGGCAACTTGAGATTGTGTGCCCAGAAACCGCAGAGTCTGCATCCCCGAGGAGATAACTGGCTGTCAGCTTTAGGGGACACCCGTGTGGGTGGGGTCAGGCAGTCAGTTGCTAGATCAGTCTCTGGGCCCACCCTAGTTTCAGTGGCTTGGCACTGAGTGCGTGGGGATCAGCTCCTGGTTCTCAAGTCCAGGAGTTTGTCTGAGGCTGTGATCCTATGCTCCAGATTGGCACGGATTTTAGGTAAGGCTCCTGGATGGTCCTTTGCAAAAACCTGCTCAAGCCTCTTAGTGTTTGCCAGCCTCCTGCTGCACACTTCAGTGGGTGCCAGGTGCCTTGCTTTTGAGGAGTGCCTGTGATGAGTGACACTTCCCTCTCTGCCATGCACACCCTCCTGTCCCCAAAAACTTATGCACCCTCATCCATATTTTTGAACATTATAGGCAGGAGAGAGCATGTACACACACAGGTGAAGGAGCATTCTCTTTTTTGAGCTCTCATACAAACACACACACACACACACACACACACACACACACACACACACCACGCAACAACATACAAAATCATAGCTTAGGAATGCCCAGTGTCCTGCATGGACACCCACATCTGGTCAGTAAAAGTCCTAGTGCTTGGCCATGTTTTGGTGGCTGGTGGTATCTGGTTATTTTTTTGCCTCAGAAAGAACAAAGAGCACCCATGCAGCCTGGCAGTTGGCATTTTTGGTGCTCTACTGCCATCATATGGAATTCATTTGAGATTTCCTCCTGCACATCCCTGTGCCTCTCTGAACATGGCTGCAGACCTGCCTTGGAGCTGCTCTATTCTGGCTGCACACAGGGACTAGGGGCTCCTGTGTGCTTCTTGGCCCAGGAGAGACCTGTGAGCAAGCAGTATCCAGCTGACCAGAGGACAGGGCTGGCCACACAGGGTTTGGCTAGCCTGACTATTGAAGCACAGCCTCCCAGGTCTTGAGCTCACTGCAGGAGGACATGTTAGGTTGCACAGAGTCACAGTTACTCTCTACACCGGCACCTGCACCCAGGGTTGCATCTGGGTTCTTGTGGGTGACTTGTACTGCCTGTCCCCGTTCACCAGAGTGATAAGGGTCTCCCTTGCTTTTGTTTGAGGCTCCCCAGCAGCTGCCTTACAGGATGCCTTCTCTACTCCCATGTCCCCTTGTTACAATCCCACAGAGAATCAGGGTGTGGGGACAGGCTATCCTGCTTGCTGAATGGTTTTTTGGTGAAGGGCTGGTGTGTAGTGGAGGTGGGGTGAAGGGTTAGGGAGGAGTGAGATTTTGAGGGAGCTGGAATTAGCTCATAATGGTTGCCTGGTTTCCTGGTCAGTTGCCTGGAGTTGCCTACTTAGTAGGTACTTAGAATTGGGGGCTTGACACAAGGGCCTGTTTGTCAACGGGACAGATTGAGATGGTATATTCATTTCTTGTTTAGATATGTCCCTTTCCTCAGCTCAGTGTACTATGTGGCCTGCAGGTGAGATTGTGGAAGTGGGCCACCAGCCCCTCTGGGCCTCTGATGTCAACAGATGATTGGATTACTTTTTGGGGCAGCATCCACCAGAACTCATGTAAGGGTACCTCAGATACCAACCTGTGTGCCTAGGTAGGTATACCAAGGTTTTCGGGGAGTCCTTCTTTTCATCTCCCACTGAACTCTAGGCTCAGTCCAGGTAAACTAAAAGCCTCAGGGACACACAGAGCACCCCACCCATTGCCCTTGGTCCAGTGCAGAGCTTCCTGCTGCTGTGGAAAGCCAGTGTTAGGATTAGTAACCATGGAGAAGGTTGGTGCCACACCCCATACCATGTGGCCTCTGTTCAACTTCCCCTGTGCCCCAAGATCTCTAATCTCTAGTCCACTACCAGGGTGCCCTACCAGCCGAGGATCATTCTTGGATGGCCATCTTGTTTGGGTGCTTTGATCTGGCAACTTTAGAGTGTGTGCCCAGGGACTGCTGAGTCTGCATCTCCAAAAAGAAAACTGGTTGTCAACTTTAGGGCACCCTAGTGTGGGAAGGGCCATGTAGCTAGTTGCTGGATCTATCTCTGGGCCAGGCCCAGTTTCATGTCCTGGCTGGGCGGGATCAGATCATGGTCCTCACGTCCAGGGATTTTTGCTTCTGAGGCTCTGCCCCTAGGCTCCAGATTGGCACAGGCTTTATGTAGGGCTCCCACAGGATCTGTTGCAAGTACCTGCTCAGGTCTCTTAGTGCTCACCAGCCTTCTGCCGCACTGTGGCTGGCAGGTACCTTGCTGTTGAAAAGTCTGTGTGATGGGTGATCCTTCCCTCTCTGCCATGGGCACCTTCCTGTTCCCCAACACTTATGCACCCACATCCATATTTCTGAACTTTATAGGCAGGATAGAGCATGCACACGCATGCACACAGAGGCAGACACACCCTTACCAAACAACATACAGAAACATGGCTTAGGCATCCCCAGTGTCCTGAATGGACACCCACCTCTAGCCAGTGGAAGCCCCAGTGCTTGGCCATGTTTTTTCAGCTGGATGCAACTGGTTGTCATTTTTGCCTTAGGAAAGTCAGAGGGAGAGTGCTCATGAAGCCTGTCAGTTTGCACTCATGGTGCTCTACTGACATCAAGCTCAATTCTTTGAGGAGGATTCCTCCTGCACATCTCTGTGTCTCTCTGAACTGGTGGCAAACCTGCTTGGGAGCTGCTTTATTTTGGTTACACAGATGAAACTAGGGGCTCCTCAGGGCTTCTTGTCTTAGGAGAGGCCTGTGAGCAAGCAGAATCCAGCTGACCAGGGAACAGGGCCTGTAACACCAGGTTTGGCTAGCCTGACTAGGGAAGCACAGCCTCCCAGGTCCTGAGCCATTGCAGGAGGACATCTTAGGTTGCACAGAGTCATGAGACCTCTCTACACAGGCATCTGCAGCCACGCTGCATCTGGATTCTTGTGGGTGACCTGTCCTGTTTGTCCTTGTTAATCAGAGTGATGCAGGTCTCCCTTACTTTTGATTGATGCTGACAAACAGCTGCCTTACAGGATGCCCTCTCAACCCCCATGTCACCTTGTTATTAACCTACATATTCAGGGAGTAAGGACAGGCTATCCTGCTTCTCTGAGCTGTCTCAACATCTAAGGGCTAGGTAGATTTGTGGCCAGATATCTTTAAGCAGTTAATGTTCTCCCTGCCAATCTTAGCCCCACCTCTGCCCCCACCTAAGTCTTGTCTTGGGTTGTTATCTCTGGCTTTCTGGGTTTTGTTTTGTTTTGTTTTGGTTACGTTTGGTTTTTGTTTTTGTTTTGTACAAGCTCTATCATGGAGCTGTGCTTCAGGTGGGGGTAGGTGTCCCAGGCCTGTCAGAAAATCACCCAAGTCCCCAGAACCCTTCAATGGTCTGGGAGGCTCCCTCATCATCCTATACAAGCAACCTCATAGTGTCCCCAAAGGGGGTGAGGATCCTAGGCGTTGTCTTGGCTTTGGATCAAAGTGAGTAGAAACAACCATAGTATACTATAGTCCCAAGTATGTGCAAAACAGGCCAGGCTGCCAGGGAAACCTCCAGGCCAGGTCCCATGAAAGCCTCCTGGCTCTGATGCCTGACACACAAACAGTCAGTAGAGTCTGGGCTTTTCCTGACTAGCTTACCTTCCCTAACATCCAGGGAGATGAGCCAGGATGAAGGCTCAAAAGATATCTGTCCTTATCTGCCATGCCCAGGAATTTCTAATGAGTAGACACGGTTCTGAAATTAACAGATGGACAGTCTCAGATTCCAGAACACTGGGAGTTCAGAGTTTCTGTCTGTCACTGTCTCTGTCTCTGTCTCTATATTTGTCTCTGTGTCTTTCTGTTTGTCTGTCTCTTTTTCTTTCTGTCTCTCTCTCACACTCTCTTTGTGTGTATGTGTGTGTTTCTATGTATTTATTCTCTTTGTGTCCTCTACTGAGGAAACTAAGTTCCTAATGTCCCTGAAGCAGGTCCAGTTTGTGAACAGGGTGTATAATTACTTAAGGTGTTGAGCTCATCATTGTTTGGGGAGGCCACGGTTGATGTAGGGGAAACTCTTATGGTTGTATGTATGCCCAGGCCATAGTTCAGGTGGACACAAGATGTAGAAAGGCCCGAGGTGGACAGCAGGGTAGTTGTTTCTGATGGTACATCTTTGTCTTGGTGGATGCATGAGACAATTGCTTAGCAATAAATACTATGGAGCTTGGCAGGGCCCTTCTTTGGGGTTGCAGGTCTTGCACCTCTGAGAACTCATAACAGGCCTGCCTGGATATTAATAGCTCTCTTGGTTGTATCAAACTAGATGCCTTCAGGAAGCTTTGTAGAGCGGGAGAAGTGGATAGAAATGTCAAGCTTCTTTCATGGTGGTTGTTAGAGGGGTCTTCTTCAACCAGCTGTGACTTATGCTCTAGACAGTGCAGGGCTGGACTCTGGAGACTCTCAATGTTCGTGAAAGAAAGTGTTGCTTGTGGAGAGTAAAAAACATTTCACAAATGACCATGGCATATATCATGTTGTAAACAGAGAAGCACTTCTGTCCTAGAAAATGTATCTGGAAGTGTATATATTAGCAAGCCATAAGGAGATAGTAAGAGGATCGTAGGGAAAGAGGGAGACAGGTCCATATTTTAGGTAGGAAGGAAAAAGATAGATAGATAGATAGATAGATAGATAGATAGATAGATAGATAGA
>JANHMN010000005.1:121388334-121406592 GCA_030674055.1 Rhabdomys pumilio | reverse complement strand
ATAGATAGATAGATAGATAGATAGATAGATAGATAGATAGATAGATACATACATACATACATACATAGATACATAGATACATACATAGATAGATGGATGGATGGATGGATGGATGGATGGATGGATAGATGGATGGTATGTAAGTAGGTATGGGTAGTGTGGCTGGGAACTCTGAAATTTCTTCCAGGTGGGAAGTTAGGTACAGCAACTGCAGCTACAGAGGCTCCTTAAAGTCCTTCTCTATGGTTCCTCACGGCATGGCCCCAATAACAAGAAAGTCCTTGGGTTTCCAAAACAGCTTTATTGGCATGATAGAAGATGATTGAATCTGGATGTGCACCCCTGTGAAACTCAGGGCAGACATGAGTTAAATAGGGAAGGAAAGAGAGAGGGAGGGGCTTGGGAAGAATGCTTAATTGGCTCCACCCTCTGGCCTTCAGGCATCTCATTAGTATGTAAATCACTCGAGGTCCTGAGACCTGTTTCTTATGACTGATGGCTATAGACCTCTCTGTGGAAGGGGCTGTGGAGGGCTGAAGCTAAATGAAAAAAAAAAAAAAACAGGACCCGGGAGCAGAGTCGAACTCCTGCCATCCAATAAGGGTCAGGGGATACAGGCTTATGGTCGACGAAGAACCCAGCTGCTTCTCACAGCTCATCTCCCTACAAGTAGGTAGGTAGGTCGGTAGATATGTAGTTAGGTAGGTGGTAGGAAAAGATAGATAGATAGATAGATAGATAGATAGATAGATAGATAGATAGATAGATAGATAGATAGACAGACAGACAGACAGACAGACAGACAGACAGAAAGTTGTTATCATGCTTGGTCAGTGAGTACTTGAAGAGAAAGTTTAAAGGCACATTGAGAGTTTCCAATGAAATTGAGAGAACCTTGGTGTGAAATGGTCTAGGAAGAGATGGTGAGGGGAGGGGATGTGCTGCAGGGATCTTGGTGGGACAAGTGATCAATGTTCATTGTGTTTTGTGTCTAGGTGCCTGTCATCTTGAGTCAACTTGAATCCCTTCAGAAAGCTCTGAGTTGCATGTATGCCTAGCCCCTGCACAGGTAGGTTGGTGGGTATGTGCTAGGATACAGAAAGAAATGATCCATGGTGAGAGTGACTTGGGGACTTTGGAGGAAGGAAGGAGAATAAATTTCCCCAGAGTGGTGCATGGTTAATTGGCGAAGGGCTGGGGTGTGATGGAGGTGGGTGGAGGTTTAGAGAGAGAACAGAAATTGGAGGGAGCTATAATTAGCTCATAATGGTTGCCTGGTTTCCTGGTCAATTGCCTGGAAATGTTTACTTAGTAGTTGCTTAGAATGTGGGCCCGAGGCCAGGGCCTGATTGTCAAGGGTGCAGATTGGGATGGAATATTAATTTCTTCTTGTGATATGTCCTTGTCCTCACCTCAGCTTGCTAAGTGGCCTGCAGGTGAGATTGTGTAAGTGGGAGCCCAACCCCTCTGGGCGACTGAGGTAGACAAATGATTGGATGACTTTGTGGGGCAGCATCCACCAGAACTCATATTGAGGGGTATCTGAGATACCAACCTGTGTGCCCGGTTAAGTAAACCAAGGTCTTTGGGAGGGCCCTTTTTTCATCTCCCATCACACTCTGGGCTTACTCCAGGAATCTGAAGGCCTCAGGGACACACATAATAGCCCACCCATTGCCCTGAGTCCAGTGCAGAGCTACCTGCTGCTATTGAAAAGCCAGTGTTGGGACTAGTACCCATGGAAAAGGTTGGTTCCTCACCCCCAGCCCCTGTGGCCTCTGTTCAACTTCCTCTGTTCCCTGAGCTCTCTGACTGTATTACCAGGGTACCCTAGTAGCTGACGATCATCTTAAGAGGGCCTTCTTGTCTGCGTGCCATGATCTGGCAATGTTAGAAAGTGTGCCCAGAGACTGCACAGTCTGCATCCCCAAGAGTACAACTGTCTGTCAGCTTTAAGGGACACCTGTGTGAGTGGGGTCAAGCAGGCAGTTTCTAGATGAATCTCTGGGCCCAATCCAGTTTCATTGACCTGGTTTGACACTGAGTGTGCAGGATCAGCTCCTGGTCTCCAAGTCCAGGAGTTTGTATATGGCTGTGATCCTACGGTCCAGATTAGCACGGGTTTAGGTAGGGCTCCTGGATGGTCCTTTGCAAGTACCTGCTCAAGCCTCTTCGTTCTTTCTAGCCTCCTGCTGCAGACTTCAATGACTGCTGGGTGCCTGGCTCTTGAGAAGTGCCTGTGATGGGTGACTCTTCTCTCTCTGCCATGCACACCCTCCTGTCCCCTGAATCTTATGCACTCTCATCCATATTTTTGAACATTATAGGCAGGAGAGAGCATGCACACACAGAGAGGTGCGGGAACGTTCTCCTGTTTGAGATCTCGTACAAACACACACACCACGCAACAACATACAAAATCATAGCTTAGGCATTCCCAGTGTCCTGCATGGACACCCACCTCTGGCCAGTGAAAGCCCCAGTGCTTGGCCAAGGTTTTGGTGGCTGGTGGTATCTGGTTGGAGTTTTTTGCCTCAAAAAGGGCAGAGGGAGAACACTCATGCAGCCTGGCAGTTGGCATTCTCGGAGCTCTACTGCCATCAAGTGGAATTCATTTGAGGTTTCCTTCTGCACATCCCTGTGCCTCTCTGAACATGGCTGCAGACCTGCCTGGGAGCTGCTCTATTCTTGCTGCACAGCAGGGACTGGGGTCGCTTGTGTGCTTGGCCCAGGAGAGACCTCTGAGCAAGCAGGATCCAGCTTACCAGAGGACAAGATGGGTCACACAGGGTTTGGCTAGCCTGACTATTGAAGCACAGCCTCCCATGTCTTGAGCTCACTGCAGGAGGACATGTTAGGTTGCACAGAGTCACAGTTACTTTCTACACAGGCATCTGCACCCAGGGCTGCATCTGGGTTCTTGAGGGTGACTCGTCCTGCCTGTCCCTGTTCACCAAAGTGATAAGGGTCTCCCTTGCTTTTGTTTGAGGTTCTTCAGCAGCTGCCTTACAGGTTGCCCTCCCAACTCTTATGTCCCCTTGTTACAAACCCACAGAGAATCAGGGTGTGGGGACAGGCTATCCTGCTTCTCTGAGCTGTCTCAGTATCTCAGGGCTTGGTAGCTTTTGTGACCAGATATCTTTAAGCAGTTAATGTTCTCCCTGCCAATTATAGCCCCACCTGTGTACCTTCCCAGGTCTAGGGATGTCATCTCTGCCTTTCCCTTCCTGCTTTTTTTTCTCAGAAAAGTCTCTGTCCTGGGGCTGTGCTTCAGGCGGGAGTAGGGGTGCCAGGCCTATCAAAATATCACCCAAGACCCCATAACGCTTCATTGGTCTGGGAGGCTCCCCTATCATCTTATGCATGCAACCTCATTTTGTGCCACAAGAGAGGAAGGTGCCTAGGCAGTGTTATGGCTCAGCATCGAAGTGAGTAGAAACAGCCAGGGTATGCTGTACTCTTAAGGGTATCCAAAACAGCCCAAGCTGCCAGGGAGCCATCCAGGCTGGGTCCCTTGAGAGCCTCCTGGCTCTGATGCCTGACACACAAACAGGAAGCAAAGTCTGGGCTTCTCCTGATTAGCTTACCTTCACTAACATCCAGGGAAATGAGCTGGGATGAAGGCTCAAAAGACACCTCACTTCCTTTGCCATGTCCAGGGATTTCTGGAATAGACATGGTTATGGAGTTAACAGATGGATAGTCTCATTTCCCAAAAAACTGGGGGTTCAGAGTTTCTCTCTGTCTCTGTCTCTTTCTGCCTTTATCTCTCTGTCTCTCTGTCTCTGTTTGTCTGTCTCTGTCTGTCTCTCTTTGTGTGTGTCTGTCAGTGTTTGTGTGTTTCTATGTATCTATTCGTTGTGTGTCCTTTAGTGAGGAAACTAGGCCCTAATGGCCCTGAAGCAGGTCGAGTTTGTGACCTGGGTGTATCATTTCTTATGGAGTTTATCTCAGCGTTGTTTGGGAAGGCCAGGTTTGAAGGTAGAAAATATTCTTACAGCTGTATGTGTGCCCAGGCCATAGGTCAGTTGTGTACAAGGTGTAGAAAGGCTTGAGGGGAACAACAGGGGAATTTTTCCTGATGGTACCTCTTTGTCTTGGTTGATGTGTGAGACATTTGCTTAGAAATAAATATTATGGAGGGTGGCAGGACCCATCCTTCATTGGGGTTGTACGCCTTGCTCCTATGAGAACTCAGAGCAGGTGTGCCTGCATAGAAAAAGCTCTCTTGGTTGTATCAGAGCAGATGCCTCCAAGAAGCTTGGTAGGGAAGGAGAAGTGGAAAGCAATGGCAGGCTTCTCTCCTGGAATTTGTTAGAGAAGTCTTCTTACACAAGCTATGACTTAAACTCTCGTCAGTGCAGGGGTGGACCTCTGGAGACTTTCAGTAGTCATGAAAGGAAGGCTTGCTGGTGGATAGTGAAAAGCATTTCACAAATGACCATGGCATTCATCATCTGGTAAACAGAGAGGTGCTTCTGCTTTAGAAAATGTACCTGGAAGTGTATATATTGGAAAGCCACAAGGAGACAGTAGAAGGTGTGTAGGTAGGTAGAAAAAAGATAGATAGATAGATAGATAGATAGATAGATAGATAGATAGATAGATAGATAGATGAAAGATAGATAAATAGTCAAGAGGTGTGTAAATACGTAGGTAGGTTGGTAGGTAGGATAAAGATAGACAGACAGACAGATAGACAGATTGCTGGGTATATAGATGGATAGATAGATACATAGACAGATCAATGATAGATAGATAGATAGATAGATAGATAGATAGATAGATAGATAGTTGGATTGATAGCCAGCCAGTTGTTATCATGCTCTAACAGGGAGCATTTGCAGAGAATGTTTAAGGCACAGGGAGAATTTCCAATATGCACCCTCAGAGGATCTTTGTATGAATTGTTCTAGGAGGAGTTCGTGAGGGAAAGGGATGTGCTGCAGAGATCCTGGTGGGACAAGTGATCAATGCCCATAGTGCTTTGTGTCTAGGTGCCTGTCATCTTGGGTCCACTTGAATCCCTTCAGAGAGCTCTGAGTTGCATGGGTGCCTAGCTCCTGCACAGGTAGGTAGGTGGGTATGTACTAGGATACAGAAAGAAGGATTCCTGGTGAAAGTGACTGGGAGACTTTGGAAGAAGGAAGGATAGCAAAGTGTACCCTGAGTCCTGCATGATGTTTGGTGGAGGGCTGGTGTGTGGTGGAGGTGGGGTGGAGGTTTAGAGAGAGGAGAGAGATTGTGAGGGATTTGGAATTAGCTCATAATGGTTGCCTGGTTTCCTGGTCAGTTGCCTGGAGATGCTTACTAAGTAGGTGCTTAGAATTGGGGGCCTTATGCCAGGGCCTATTTCTCAAGAGAACAGGTTGAGATGGAATATTCATTTCTTGTTTAGATATGCCCTTGTCCTCAGCTCAGGGTACTACGTGCCCTGCAGGTGAGATTGTGGAAGTGGGCCGCCAGCCTCTCTGGGCCTCTGAAGTCAACAGATGATTGGATGACTTTTGGGGGCACCATCCACAGAACTCATATTAGGAGTACTTGAGATATCAACCTGTGTACCTGGGTAAGGAGACCAAGGTTTTGGGGGAGCCCTTCTTTTCATCTCCCACCACACTCTAGGCTCAGTCCAGGAAAACTAAAGGCCTCAGGGACACACAGAGCAGCCTACCCATTGCCCTTGGTCTAGTGCAGAGCCTCCTGCTGCTAGGTGGGAAGCCAGTGTTGGGAATAGTACCCATGGAGAAGGTTGGTTCCATACCCCCACACCGTGTGGCCTCTGTTCAACTTCCCCTGTACCCCAAGATCTCTAGTCCACCACCAGGGTGCCCTACCAACCAAAGATCATCCTTGGATGGCCTTCTTGTCTGTGTACCTTGATCTTTAGAGCGTGTGCGAGGGACTGCTGAGTCTGCATCTCTAAATAGAGAACTGGCTGTCAGCTTTAGGGCATCCCATTGCAGGAGGATGCACACACACACACACACACACACACACACAGAGAGAGAGAGAGAGAGACAGAGACAAAGACAGAGACAGAGAGAGAGAGAGACAGAGAGACAGAGAGACAAAGAGAGACCGAGACAGATACAGAGAGAGGGAGGGAGGGAGGGAGGCAGACACACCCCCTACCCAACAACATACAAAAACACGGCTTAGGCATCCCCAATGTCTTGCATGGACACCCACCTGTGGCCAGTGGAAACCCCAGTGCTTGGCCTTGTTTTTTCAGCTGGTTGTAGCTGGTTGTCATTTTTTACATTAGAAAGGGCAGAGGGAGAGTACTCATGCAGCCTGGCAGTTTGCATTCTCAGTGGTCTTCTGCTATCAAACTGAATTCTTTTGAGGATTCCTCCTAGACATCCCTGTGCCTCTGTCAACATGGTGGCAGACCTTCTTGGGAGCTGCTCTATTTTGGCTACACAGGTGAAACTAGGGGCTCCTGGGGGCTTCTTGGCTTAGGAGAGGCCTGTGAGTGAGCAGAATCCAGCTGACCAGAGAACAGGGCCTGTGACACCAGGTTTGGCTAGCCTGTCTCAGGAAGCACAGCTTCTCAGGTCCTGAGCACATTGCAGGAGGACATCTTAGGTTGCATAGAGTCATGGGACCTCTCTACACAGGCATCTGCAGCCAAACTGCATCTGGCTTCTTGTGGGTGACCTGTCCTGCTTGTCCCTGTTCATCAGAGTGATCCAGGTCCCCCTTGCTTTGGTTTGAGGCTGCCCATTAAATGCCTTACCAGATGCCCTTTGTACCCCCAAGTCCCCTTGTTACTAACACACAGATAGTCAGGCTGTGGGATCAGGCTACTCTGCTTTTCTGAGGTCTCAAAGTCTCAGGGTAGGTAGCATATTTGGCCATATATCCTTAAGCAGTTAGTGTTCTCCCTGCCAACTTTAAGCCTACCTCAGCCCCTTCCTAGGTCTAGGGTTGTTATCTCTGATTTTTCTTTTTTTTTGAAAAGGCTCTTTCCTGGAGCTGTGCTTCAGGTGGTTGTAGGAGTCCTATGCCTGTCAGAGAAATTACACATGTCCTCAGAACCCTTCAATGGTCTGGGAGGCTCTAACATCATCCTATTCAAGCAACCTTATGTTGTGCCCCCCTCCCCCCCAAGGGGGCAAGGAGCCTAGGCAGTGTCTTGTCTGGCAGCCAAAGTGAGTAGAAACAGCCAGAGTATGCTCTAGTCTAATGGGTGTCTAAAACAGCCCCGGCTGCCTGGGAAATATATAAGCTGGATACCTAGAAACAAGCAGCATAGTCTGGGCTTTTCCTGACTAGGTGACCTTCCCTAATATCCAGGAAGATGAGCCAGGATGACGGCTCAAAAGATACTTGCCTTTCTCTGCCATGTTTAGAGGTTCCTAGGAAAATAGTTATGGGTCTCGAATAGATGGACAGTCTCAGATCTCAGAAATCTCTGTCTCTGTATTGTCTCTGTTTCTCTCTGTCCTTGTCTCTGACTTTGTGTCTCTCTGTCTCTGACTGTCTGTCTGTCTCTTTCTCTCTCACACACACTCTGTGTGTGTGTATGTGTGTGGGTGTTTCTATGTATCTATTGGCTGTCTGTCCTCTAATGAGGAAACTGTGCCCCTGATGTCTCTGAAGCAGGTCCATTTTGTGACCAGGGTGTATCATTTCTTAGGATGTTGAGCTCATCATTGTCTGGGAAGGCAAGGTTTGAATGTAGAGAAATCCTTTAAGGCTGTATGTGTGCCCAGGCCATAACTCGGGTGGCCACAATGTGTAGAAAGTTCTGAGAGGGACAGCAGGGAAGTTGTTTCTTGGTGGATGGATTAGACAATTGCTTGGCAATAAATAATATGGAGGGTGGCAGGACCCTTCCTTCTTTGGGGTTATGGGCCTTGAACCTCTGAGATCTCAGAGCAGGCCTGCCTAGATAGAAAGAGCTCTCTTGGTTGTATCAGAGCAGATGTTTCCAGGAAGCTTGGTAGAAAAAGAGAAGTGGAAAGCAATGGTAGGCTTCTCTCCTGGAGGTTGTAAGAAGGGTCTTCTTCCACCATCTGTAACTTAAGCTCTTGACAATGGACTTCTGTATACTCTCAGTGCTTATGAATAGATGACTTGCACATGGATAGTGAAAAAACATTTCAGAAATGTCCATGGCATTTATCATCTGGTAAGCAGCAAGTTGCTTCTGCTCTAGAAAATGTACCTGGAAGTGTATATATTGGCGAACCAAAAGGAGATAGTAGGAGGTGTGTAAATAGGTAGGTAAGTAGGGAGGGAGGGAGGGAGGTGGAGGTAGATATGTAGTAAGGTAAGGAGGTAGAAAAAAAGACAGGCAGATAGATAGATAGATAGATAGATAGATAGATAGATAGATAGATAGATGGATAGCTATAGGTGGATAGTTGTTTTCATGCTCTGGCAGTGAGCACTTGGAGAGAATGTTTGAAGGCACCTTGAGAATTTTCAAAGTGCACCCTCAGAGGACCTTGGTGTGACTTTGTCTAGGAGGAGCTGGTGAAGGGAGGGTATGTGCTGCAGGGATCCTGGTGGGACAAGTGATCAATGTTCATTTTGTTTTGTGTCTAGGTGCCTGTCATCTTGGGTCCACTTGAATCCCTTCAGAGAGCTCTGAGTTGCATGGGTGCCTAGCTCCTGCACAGGTAGGTAGGTGGGTATGTACTAGGATACAGAAAGAAGGATTCCTGGTGAAAGTGACTGGGAGACTTTGGAAGAAGGAAGGATAGCAAAGTGTCCTCTGAGTCCTGCATGATGTTTGGTGGAGGGCTGGTGTGTGGTGGAGGTGGGGTGGAGGGTAAGAGAGAGGAGAGAAATGAGGGACCTGTAATTTGCTCATAATGGTTGCCTGGTTTCCTGGTCAGTTGCCTGGAGATACTTACTTAGTAGGTGCTTAGAATTGGGGCCCCAAGGCCAGGGCCTGGTTGGTAAGGGGGCAGGTTGGGATGGAATACCCATTTCTTCTTTTGCTATGTCCTTGTCCTTAGCTCAGCGTGCTAAGTGTCCTGCAGGCATGATTGTGGAATAGGCAGTCAGCCCCTCTGCACCTATGATGTGGACAGATGACTGGATGACTTTTGGGGGCAGCATTCACCAGCACTCATATTGAGGGGTACCTGAGATTTCAACCTTTGTGCCTGGGTAAGTAGACCAAGGTTTTTGTGAGAGCTCTTTTCATCTCTTACCTCACATTGGGCTCAGGCCAGGGAAACTGAAGGAGTCAATGACACAGAGCACCCCCACCCATTGCCCTAGGTCCAGTGCAGAGCCTCCCACTGCTAAGTGGCAGGCAGTGTTGGGCCTAGTGCCCCATGGAGAAGGTTGGTTCTCCACCCCAACCCTTGTTTCCTCTGTTCAACTTCCCCTGTTCCTTGAGCTCTCTGACTTCTTGACCAGGGTGTCCTACCACCTGAGGCTCATCCTGGGAGGGCCTTTTTTTCTGGGTGCCTTGATTTGGCAACTTGAGAGAGTGTGGCCAGTAACAGAGGAGTCTGCATCTCTATGGACAGAACTGGCTGTCAGATTTAGGAGAAACCCCATATGGGCAGGGTCAGGCAGGCAGATGCTGGATCAATCTCTGGGCCAGACTCAGTCCCAGTGTCCTGGCTAGGTACTGAGTAGGCAGCGTCAGTTTCTGGTCCTCAAGACAAGGCATTTGTTTCTGAGCCTCTACCCTAGGGTCCAGATTTGCAAGGGGTTTAGGTAGGGCTCCCACAGGGTCTTTTGCAAATATTTTGTCATGTCTTTTAGTGCTTGCAGCCCATTGTGCTTTGTGTGTAGGCACCTGTCATCTTGGGTCAACTAAATCCCTTCAGAGAGCTCTGAGTTGCATGGGTGCCTAGTCCCTGCACAGGTAGATCGGTTGGTGTGTGGTAGCATACAGAAATAAGGATTCATGACTTGGGGACTTTGGAAGAAGGAAGGAGAGCAAAGGATCCCCTGAGTGTTGCATGGTGGTTAGTGAAGGGCTAGGGTGTGGTGGAGGTGGGGTGGAGTGTTAAAGTGAGGAGAGAGATTGTGAGGGAGCTGGTATTAGCTCATAATGGTTGCCTAGTTTCCTGGTCAGTTGCTTGGAGATGCTTACCTAGTAATTGCTAAGAATTGGGAGCATGAGGCCAGGGCCTGGTTGGCAAAAAGGCAGTTTGGAATAGAATATTCATTTCTTCTTTGGATATGTCCTTGTCTTCAGCTCGGGGTGCCAGGTGGTCTGCAGAGGAGATTGTGGAAGTGGGCTGCAAGCACCTCTGGGCCTCTGAGGTGGACAGGTGACTGGATGACTTTGTCAATACGCATTTGCCAGAACTCATATTGAGGGGTCCCTGAAATACCAACCTGTGTGCCCAGGTAAGTAGACCAAGGTTATTGAGGGACACATCTTTTCATCAGCCACCACATTCTGGGCTCAGGCCAGGTAAACAGTAGGATCAGGGACACACAGAGCACCCCACCCATTGCCCTGGGTCCAGTGTATAGCCTCCTGCTTCTATCTGGGAAGAAAGTGTTGGGACTAGTACCCATGTAGAATGTTGGTTTCCCAACCCCAACCCATGTGGCCTCTGTTTAACTTCCCCTGTTCTCTGAACTCTCTGACTCCACCTGGGTGCCCTGCCAGCTGAGGATCAACCTGGGTGGGCCTTTTTGGCTGGGTGCCTTGACTTTGCAACTTGAGAGAGTGTGCCCAGGGACCACAGAGTCTGCATCCCCAAGAAGAGAACTGGCTGTCGGTTTTCGGGGACCCCTGTGTGGGCGGGGTCAGGCAAACAGATGCTGGATCAACCTCTGGGCCAGGCCTAGTACCAGTGTCCTGTCTCGGCACTGAGTAGGCAGGGTCAGTTCCTGGTCCTCAACTCCAGGCATTTGTTTCTAAGGCTCTCCCCCTTGTCTCCACATTGGCAGGGGGTTTAAGTAGGGCTCCCACAGGATCCTTTACAAGTACCTGCTCATGCCTCTTAGTGCTTCCCACTCTCCTGCTGGATCCTTCAGTGGCAGGCAGGTGCTCTGCAGTTGAGGAGTGCCTGTGATAAATGACCCTTCCATCTCCACCATGCACAACCTCCTGCTCCCTGACACTTAGGCACTCCCATCCGTATTCCTGAATGTTATAGGCAGGAGAGAGCACGCACACACAGAAATGCAGGAGCATGCTCCCATGAGAGCACTCATGCACACACGCACACACACACAAACTCACATACACGCATGCACGCACGCACGTACGCACGTACGCACGCACACACAGGCACACCGCACAACAACAAACAAGATCATAGCTTAGGAATTTTCAGTGTCCTCCATGGTCACTCATCTGTAGCCAGTGGAAGCCCCAGTGCTTGGCCGTGTTGTTGGCAGCTGGTTGTCATTTTTTTGCCTCAGGAATGACAGAAGGACAGCGCCCATGCAGCCTGACAATTGGCATTCTCCATGTTCTACTGCCATCAAGCTGATTTGTTTTGAGGATTCCACATGCACACCCCTGCACCTCTCTGAACGCTGAGGTAGAGCTGCTTGGGAGTCACTCCATTCTGGCTGCAAAGGTTGGACTAGGGGCTCCTGAGGGTTTCTTGGCCCAGGAAAGGCCTGTGAGCAAGCATGATCCAGTTGACTAGAGGACTGGGACGGTGACACAGGGTTTGGCTAGCTCGACTGGGGAAATACCACCTCCGAAGGGCTGAGAACAGTTCAGGAGGACATCTTAGGTTTTTACAGAGTCACAGGACCTCTCTACATAGGCATCCTCAGCCAGGCTGTATCTGGGTTCTTGTGGGAGACTGTACTTGCCCATCCCTGTTCACCAGAGTGATACTGGTCCCTCTTGCTTTGGTTTGAGCCTACCCAGCAGCTGCCTTACAGGATGTCCTCCCTACCCCCATGTCTCCTTGTGACTAACCCACAGAGAGTCAGGGTGTAGGGACAGGCTATCTGCTTCTCTGAGTTGTCTCAATATTTCAGGGCTTGGTAGCTTTTGTGGCCAGATATCCTTAAGCAGTTAGTGTTCTCTCTTCCAACCCCAGCCCCACCTCCACTCCTTCCTAGGTATAGGGTTGGTATCTCTGGCTTTAATTTTTTAATAATAAAAGGCTCTATTTTAGAACTGTGTTTCAGGTGGGAGTAGGTGTCCCAGGCCTGTCAGAAAATCACCTAAGTACCTACAACCCTTCAATGGTCTGGGAGACGCTCCCATCATCTTATGCAAGCAACCTCATGGTGTGCCTCAAGGGGGCAAGGAGCCTAGGTAATGTCTTGGAAAGGGATCAAACTGAATTGAAATGGCCCGAGTATGCTGTAGTCCCAGGGGTTCCACACAGGCCAAGCTGCCAGGGAACAATCCATGCCAGATTCCTTGAAAGCCTCCTGGCTATGATGCCTGACACACAAACAGGCAGCAAAGTCAGGGCTTCTCCTGACTAGCTTACCTTCACTAACATCCAGGGGATGAGCCAGGATGGAGGCACAAAAGACACCTGGCTTTCTCAGCCATGTCTAGGGATTTCTGGAAGAATAGACATGGTTATGGAATTAACAAATGGATATTCTCAGTTCGCAGAAAAATGAGAGTTCATACTTACTTTCTGTCTCTGTCTTTATCTTTGTATTTGTGTCTCTCTGTCAGTCTTTCTGTCTGTCTGTCTATTTCTCTGTCTTTGTCTCTCTCTCTCTATCTCTCTGTCTCTGTCTCTCTTTCTCTCTCTCTCTCTCTTTACTCCATTGTGTGTTTGTGTGTGTGTTTCTATGTATTTATTCACTGAGTGTCCTTTAGTGAGGAAACTAGACCCTTCATAGCCCTAGAAGCAGGTACAGTTTGTTACCAATGTGTATTATTTCTTATAGTATTGAGCTCAGCATTGCCTGGGAAGGCCTGGATTGGATGTAGTGGAAACTCTTAAGGCTGTATGTGTGTCCTGGCCATAGCTGTGGTGGGCACAAGGTATAAAATTGCTTGAGGAGGACAGCAGGGGAGTTGTTCCAGATGGTACCTCTCTGTCTTGGTGACTGTATGAGACAATTGCTTAGCAATAAATAATATGGAGGGTAACAGGATCTTCCTCTACTTGGGGTTTTGGCTTTGCACCAGTTAGAACTTAGAGCAGGCCTGCCTGAATAGAAAAAGCTCTCTTTGTAGTATCAGAGCAGATGCTGCCAGGAAGCTTGGGAGAGAGGGAGAAGTAAAAAGCAATGTCAGGCTTCTCTCATGGAGGGTGTTAGAAGCGTCTTCTTCTACCAGCTGTGACTTAAGGTCAGTTCATGTGTGGACTTCTAAATACTCTCAGTGCTTATAAAAGGAAGGCTTGCTGGTGAATAGTGAAAAGGATTTCTCAAATGACCATGGCATACATTATCTGGTAAATGAAGAGGCCCTTCTGCCCTAGAAAATGTAACTGGAAGTGTATATATTGGTGAGCCAAAAGAAGATTGTAGAAGGTTTATAATAGGTAGATAGGTAGGTACATATGTATCTATATAGGTAGGTAGGAGAGAGGCGGGGTGGGGGGGGGAGTATAGATGGATAGACAGACAGACAGACAGACAGACAGACAGGTCCATAGATAAGAGGATAGCCAGGCAGTTGTTATCCTGCTGTGGTAGTGAGCACTTGGAGAGAACATTTGAAGACACATTGAGAATTTTCAATGGGCACCCTCAGAGGACCTTGGTATGAATTGGTCTAGTAGGAGTTGGTGAGGGGAGTGGTTGTGTTGCAGAGATGCTGGTGGGACAAGTGATAAATGTTCATTGTGCTTTGTGTCTAGGTGCCTGTCATCCTTTTAAGAAAAGTCTCTATCCTGGAACTGTGTTTCAGGTGAGGGTGGTGGTCCCAGGCCTGTCAGAAAATCACCCAATTCCTGGAACTTCCCAATGGTCTGCAATTTTCCCCCAGCATCCTATGCAAGTAATATCACTGTGGCCCCAATGCTGCAAGAAGCCTAGGCAGTGTCTTAGCTTGGGGTCAAAGTGGTAGAAACAGCCATAGTATGCTGTAGTTTCAAGGGTGTTCAAAATAGCCCAGGTTGCCAGGGAACCCTCCAGGCTGGGTACCTTGAAAGCCTCCTAGTTTTGATGCTTGATACACAAACAGGCAGCATAGTCTCGGCTTCTCCTGACTAGCTTACCTTCACTATTATCCAGGGAGATGAACAAAGATGAAGGCTCAAAAAACACCTGACCTTCTCTGCAATGTCTAGGAATTTCTGGAAGAATAGCTGTGGTTCTGGAATGAACAGATGGACAGTCTATGATCTCAGAAAACCGAGAGACCAGAGTTTCTCTCTGTTCCTGTCTTTGTCTCTCTGTCTCTACCTCTCTCTCCTATTCTCTCTCTCTCTCTGTCTTGGTTTTTTGTCTGTCTTTCTTTTTCTCTTTCTGTGTTTCTATGTATCTATTTGCTGTGTGTTCTCTAATCAGGATACTAGGCCGCTGATGGCCATGAAGCAGGTCCAGTTTGTTTCCAGGGTGTATCATTTCTTATGGTGTTGAGGTCAGCATTGTCTAGGAAGGCAGCCAGATTTGGAGGTAGGAAAACAAATACAGCCATAGGTGTGCCCAGGACAACCTCTGCAAGGCACAAGATGTAGGAAGGCCTGAGGGGGACAGCAGGAGAGTTGTTCCTGATGGTACTTCTGTCTTAGTGGATGGATGAGAAAATTGCTTGGTAATAAATGATATGGAGGTGGCAGGAACAATCCTTCCTTGGGGTTGCAGGTGGCCTTGCACCTCTGAGAACTCAGAGCAGGGCTGCCTGGATAGAAAGAGCTCTCTTTGTGTATCAGAGCAGATGCCTCCAGGAAGCTTGGTAGGGAGGGAGAAGTGGAAAGCAATGGCAGGCTTCTCTCCTGAAGGTTGTTAGAGGGGGCTTCTTACACCAGCTCTGACTTAAGCTCTCAACAGTGCAGGGGCGAACCACTGGAGACTCTCAGTGCTCATGAAAGGAAGGCTTGAAGGTTGATATAAAAAGCATTTCACAAATAACCATGGCATTCATCATCTGGTAAACAGAGAGGTGCTTCTGCTCTAGAAAATATATCTGAGCCGGGCGGTGGTGGTGCACACCTTTAATCCCAGCGCTTGGGAGGCAGAGGCAGCAGATTTCTGAGTTTGAGGCCAGCCTGGTCTACAGAGTGAGTTCCAGGACAGCCAGGACTACACAGAGAAACCCTGTCTAGAAAAAAAAAACAATAAATAAATAAATAAATAAATAAATAAATAAATAAATCTGGAAGTGTATATGTTGGTGACACAAAATGAAGTAGTAGAAGGTTTGTAAGTAGGTAGGTAGGTAGGTAGGTAGGAAGGTAGTTAGACATTAGTTAGGAAAAAGATAGAGAGATACATACATACATACATACATACATACATACATACATACATCATAGATGGATACATAGTTTGGTAGAGAGCTCTTCAGAGAGCTCTGAGTTTCATGCATACCTAGCCCCTGCACAGGTAGCTGGGTGTGTGCTAGGATACAGAAAGAGCCATGATGAGAGTGAGTTGGGGACTTTGGAGGAAGGATAAATAGCAAAGTGTCTCCTAAGTGCAGCATGGTATTTGGTGAAGGGTTAAGGTGTGGTGGAGGTTGGCTGGAGGGTTATAGAGAGGAGAGAGATTGTGAGGGAGCTGCAATTACCTCATAATGGTTGCCTGGTTTCATTGTCAGTTGCCTGGGGAAGCCTACTTAGTAGGTGCTTAGAATTGAAGGCCCAATGCCAGGGCCTGGTTGTTAATGGGGCAGGTTGAGAAGGAATACTCATTTCTTCTTTTGTTATATCCTTGTCCTTAGCTCAGGGTGCTAAGTGGCCTGCAGGCATGATTGTGGAAGTAAGCAGTCAGCCCCTCTGCACCTATGATGTGGACAGATGACTGGATAACTTTTGGGGGCAGCATTCACCAGCACTCATATTGAGGGGTACCTGAGATTCCAACCTTTGTGCCTGGGTAAGTAGACCAAGGTTTTTGTAGGAGCCCTTATTTTCATCTACCACCACACTCTGGGCTCAGGCTAGGGAAACTGAAAGAGTCAGGGACACAGTGCACCCCACCCATTGCCCTAGGTCCAGTGCAGAGCCTCCCACTGCTAAGTGGCAGGCAGTGTTGGGCCTAGTGCCCCATGAAGAAGGTTGGTTCTCCACCCCAACCCTTGTTTCCTCTGTTCAACTTCCCCTGTCCTTGACCTCTCTGACTCCACGACCAGGGTGTCCTACCAGCTGACGATCATCCTGGGAGGTCTTTTTGTCTGGGTGCCTTGACCTGGGAACTTGAGAGAATGTGGCCAGTAACAGAGGAGACTGTATCTCTAAGATGAGAACTGGCTATCAGGTTTAGGGACAACCCCATGTGGGCAGGGTCAGGCAGGCAGGTGCTGGATCAATCTGTGGGCCAGACCTAATCCGAGTGTCTTGGCTGGGCACTGAGTGGGCAGCATCAGTTTCTGGTTCTCAAGTCAAGACATTTGTTTCTGAGGGTCGGCCCCTAGGGTCCACATTGGCAAGGGGTTTATGTAGGGCTGCCACAGGATCTTTTACAAGTTCCTGGTCATGTATGTTAGTGCGCCACCCTCCTGCTGGACACTTCAGTGGCTGGCAGGTGCCCTGCAGTTGAGGAGTGCCTGTGATGGATGGGTGATCCTTCAAACTCCACCATGTACAATTTCCTGTTCCCCAACACTTATCTACCCACATCCATATTCATGAACCTTATAGGCAGGAGAGAGCACATACACAAAGAGGTGCAGGCGCATGCTCCCGTGTGAGGGTGATACACACATACCACACACCACACATAAACATACACACAGACACACCCTTTACCCAACAATATATAAAAATATAATTTAGGCTATATCAATGTCCCACATGGACACCCACCTCTAGCCAATGGAAGTCCCAGTGCTTGGCTATGTTGTTGGCAGCTGGTGGCAACTGGTTGGCTTTTTTTTTTTTTTTTTTTTTTTTTTTTTTTTTTGCCTCAAATGAGAAGAAGAAAAGCCCCTATGCAACCTGGCAATTGGCATTCTCGGTGCTCTACTGCTATCAAGATAAATTGTTTTGAGGATTCTGCCTGCAAGTCCCTGCGCCTCTCTGAACATGGCTGCAGACCTCTTGGGAGGCACTGTATTCTGATTGCACAGGTGAACAAGGGGCTCCTGAGGGCTTCTTGGCCCATGAGAGGCCTGTGAGTGAGCAGGATCCAGCTGAGCAGAGAACAGGGCCAGACATACAGGGTTTGGCTCACCTGACTCAGGAAGCACAGCATCTGAGGTGATGAGCGCAGTATAGGAGGACGTCTTAGGTTTTAAAGAGTCACAGGACCTCTGCACAGGCATCTGCAGCCAGGATGCATCTGGGTTCTTGTGGGCGACTTGTCCTGCCCATCCCTGTCCATCAGAGTGATAAGGGTCCCCGTTGCTTTTGTTTGATGCTTCCCAATAGCTGCCTTACAGGAAGCCCTCCCAACCACCACATCTGATCCCACAAAGTCAGGAAGTGAGGACAGGCTATCCTGCTTTTCTGAGCTGTCTCAACATCTAAGGGCTTAGTAGTTTTTGTGACCAGATATCTTTAAGCAGTTAGTGTTATCCCTGCCTATCTTAGCCCAACCTCTGTCCTCTCCTAGGTCTTGAGTTATTATCTCTGACTTTTGTTTCTTTGTTTCTCTCTCTCCCTCTCTCTCTCTTTCTCTCTCTCTTTCTCTCTCTCTTTCATTTTTAAGAAAACACTCTCTCCTGGAGCTGTGTTTCAGGTAGAGGTGTGGCATCCCAGGCCTGTCAGAAAAAACACCCAAGTCCTCAGAACCCTTCAATGGTCTGGGAGGCTCCACCATCATCCTATGAAAGCAAAATTATGGTGTACCCCAAGGGGCTGAGGAGACTAGGCAGTGTCTTGGCTCTAGTCCCAAGTGTGTATAAAACAGCCCTGTCTGCCTGAGAACCCTCCAGGCTGGGTCCCTTGAAAGCCTCCTAACTCTGATGCCTGACACAGAAACAAGCAGCATAGTCTGGGCTTTTCCCGACTAGCTGACCTTCCCTAATATTCAGGGAGATGAGCCAGGATGAAGGCTCAAAGGCAACTGGAATTCTCTGCAATGTCCAGGGATTTCGAAAAAAATAAACATGGTTCTGGAATTAACAGATGGACAGTCTTATTTCCCAGAAAACTAGGAGACCAGAGTTTCTGTCTGTCTCTGTCACTGTCTGTCCCTCTCTTTTTCTTTCTTTCTTTGTGTGTGTGTGTGTGTCTGTGTCTGTGTCTGTGTCTGTGTCTGTGTCTGTGTCTGTGT
>JANHMN010000005.1:121361347-121380053 GCA_030674055.1 Rhabdomys pumilio | reverse complement strand
TATCGGGGTCTTCCCTTCCATTTCGGCTGCAATAAAGCCTGCTGTAGGAGGATCCTTTGTGTCCGCGTGAGTTCCTGCTGGCGGGAAGATCGCGCGCGGATTACAGATAGATAGATAGATAGATAGATAGATAGATAGATAGATAGATAGATAGGTGTGTAAGTAGTTAGGTAGGAAAATTATAGATAGATAGATACATACATACATACATACATACATACATACATACATACATAGATATATAGATAGATAGTTACGTAGGTAGGAGATAACCAGCCAGTTGTTATCATGCTGTGGTAGTGAGCACTTGGAGAGAATGTTTGAAGACACATTGAGAATTTCCAATGGTCACCCTCAGAAGATCTTGATGTAAATTGATCTAGTAGGAGTTGGTGAGGGAATGGGATGTGTGCAGGAATCCTAGTGGGACAAGTGACATGCTCATTGTGCCTTGTGTCTAGGTGCCTGTCATCTTGGGTCTACTTGAATCCCTTCAGAGAGCTCTGAGTTGCATGTGTGCCTAATGCCTGTACAGGTAGGTAGTTGGGTGTGTAATAGTATCCAGAAAGAAGGCTCAACGGTGAGAGTGACTTTGATACTTTGGAGGAAGAAAGGAGAGCAAAGTGTCCCCTGTGTGCTGCATGATGGTTAATGAAGGGCTGAGGTGTGGTGAAGGTGGGGTGGAGGGTTAGAGAGAGGAAAGAGATTGAGGAATTAGCTCATAATGGTTGCCTGGTTTTCTGGTCAGTTGCCTGGAGATGCTTACTTCGTAGGTGCTTAGAATTGGGTTCCTGAGGCCAGGGCCTGGTTGTCAAGGGTGCAGTTTGGGATGGAATATTCATTTCTTCTTTTGATATGTCCTTGTCCTCAGCTCAGCTTGCTAGGTGGCCTGCAGGTAATATTGTGGAAGTCAGCATCCGATTTCTCTGGGCCTCTGAGGTAGACAGATTACTGGATGACTTTGTGGGGCAGCATCCACCAGAAACCTTATTGAGTGGTATCTGAGATACCACATTTTGTGCCCAAGTAAGTAGACCAAGGCCTTTGGGAGAGCCCTTCTTTTCATCTCCCACCTCACTCTGGGCTCAGTCCAGGGAAACAGAAGGCCTCAGAGAAACAGAGCAGCCCACACATTGCCCTGTGTAGTGCCTCCTGCTGCCATGTGAAAAGCCAGTGTTGGAACTAATATTCATGGAGAAGGTTGGTTCCCCATTCCCACCCCATGTGGCCTCTGTTCAGATTCCTGTGTTCTCTGAGCTCTCTGACTCCACTATGTGAGTGCCCAACCAGCCGAGGGTCATCCTAAGAGGGCTTTTTTGTCTATCTGCCTTGACTTGGCAACTTGAGAGAGTATTCCTAGAGATCGCAGAGTCTGCACCCCCAAGAAGAGTACTGGATGCCAGCTTTAGGGGACAACCATGTGGGCGGGGTCAGGCAGGTAGATGCTGGATCAATATCAGGGCTGGCCCCAGTCCCAGAGTCCTGGCTGGGCACTGAGTGGGTGGAGTAAGTTCCTGGTCCTCCAGTCCAGGAATTTGTTTCTGAGGCTTAACCCCTAGGGTGCCGATTACCAAGGGGTTTACAGATAGAAAGAGATGTGGAAAGCAATGGCAGGCTTGTCTCCTGGAGGTTGTTAGAGGTGTCTTCTTCCACCAGCTGTGACTTAAGCTCTCAACAGTGCAGGGGTGGACCTCTGGAGACTCTCAGTGATCATAAAAGGAAGACTTGCTGGTGAATAGTGAAAAGCATTTCACAAATGACCATGGCATACATCATCATTTAAACAAAGAAGTTCTTCTGTCCTAAAAATTGTACCTGGAAGTGTATATATTGGTGAGCCAGAAAGAGATAGTAGGAGGTGTGTAATGAGGTAGGTAGGATGGTAGGTAAATGTGTAATTAGGTACTTAGGTAGGCAAAAAAGATAGATGATAGATAGATAGATAGATAGATAGATAGATAGATAGATAGATAGATAGATAGATAAAAATAGGAGGTGTATAAGTAGGTTGGTAGATTGGTAGGTTGGTCGGCTGTGAATTGGTCTGGGAGAAGTTGGTGAGGGGAGGAGATGTGCTGCAGGGATCCTGGTGGGACAAGTGACAAATGCTCATTGTGTTTGTGTCTAGGTGCCTGTCATCTTGGGTCCACTTGAATCCCTTCAGAGAGCTCTTGAGTTGCATGCGTGCCTAGCCACTTCAGACGTAGGTAGTTTACTGAGATACAGAAAGGATTCATGGTGAGAGAGACTTGGGGATTTAGGAAAAAGGAAGTAGAGCAAAGTGTCCTCTGAGTGCTGCATGGTGGTTGGTGAAATACTGGGGTGTGGTGGAGGTGGGGTGGATGGTTAGAAAGGGGAGAGAAATTGTGCAGGACTGGAATTAGCTCATAATGGTTGCCTGGTTTTCTGGTCAGTTGTCTGGAGATGCTTACTTAGTATGTGCTTAGAATTGGGGACATGAGGAAAGGGCCTGGTTGTCAAGGGTGCAGTTTGAGATGATATATTCATTAATTCTTTTGATATGTCCTTGTCCTCAGCTGAGCTTGCTAGGTGGCCTACAGGCAAGATTGTGAAAGTGGGTGGCCAGGCCCTCTGGGCCTCTGAGGTCAACAGATGATTGGTTGACTTTTGGGGGCAACATCTACCAGAACTCATATTTAGGGGTACCTGAGGTACCAACCTGTGTACCGAGTAAGTAGACCAAGTTTTTGTGGGAGCCCTTCTTTTCATCTCTCATCACACTCTTTGCTCACAACAGGGAAACTGAAGGCCTCAGGGACGCATAGAGCAGCCCACCCATTGCCCTTGGTCCAGTGCAGAGCCTCCTGCTGCTATGTGAAATGCCAGTTTTGGACTAGTACCCATGGAAAAGGTTGGTTCTCCACCCCTGCCCCGTGTGGACTCAGTTCAACTTCCTATCTTTTCTGAGCTCTGTGACTCCACCACCAGGGTACCCTACCAGCTGAGTGTCATCTTGGTAGGGTCTTTTTGTGGGTGCCTTGATCTCGCAACTTGAGAGAGTATGGCCAATGACAGTGGAGTCTGCATTACTAAGAATAGAACTGGTTGTCAGCTTTAGGGGGACCCCCATGTGTGTGGGATCAGGCAGGCAGATGCTGGATCTATCTGTGGTTCTGGCCCAGTCCCAGTGTCCTTGCTGGACACTGAAGTGGAGGGGCATTTGATTCTGAGGCATCACCCTTAGGGTCCAAATTGGCAGTGGGTTTAGTTAGGGCTGCCACAGGATCCTTTGCAGGTACCTGCTCAGTCCTCTTAGTGCTTTCTCCTTTCCTGCTGGATCCTTCAGTGTCTGGCAGGTGCCCTGCAGTTATGAAGTGCCTGTGATGGATGACCCTTCCATCTCCACCGTATACATCCTCCTTTTCCCTGACACTTATGCACCCACATCCATATTCCTGAACCTTATAGGCAGGAGAGAACATGCACACAGAGGTGCAGGAGCGTGATTTCTTGTGAGCTCGCATATACACACACACAAAACACAGACATACCCCCTTCCCAGCAACATACAAAAACATAGCTGAGGCCTCCCCAGTGTCCTGCATAGACACCTATCTCTGGCCAGTGGAAGCCCCAGTGCTTGACTACCTGATTGGTGGCTGGAGGTAACTGATTGGAGTTGTTTGCCTCAGGAAGGTCAGATAGAGAGCTCCCATGCTGACTGGCAGTTGGTATTCTCTGTGTTCTATTGCCATCAAACAGAATTATTGTGAGGATCTCGTCTGCATGTCCCCACACCTCTCTGAACATGGTGGCACTATTGCTTGGGAGCTACTCTATTCTGACTACACAGGAGAGACTGGGGGTTCCTGAGGGCTTCATGGCCCAGGAGAGGCCTATGAGCGAGCAGGATTCAGCTGACCAGGGAACAAGGCCTGCAACATGGGGTTTGTCCAGTTTGACAAAGGAAACACAGCCTTCCAAGTCTTGAGCACAGTTCAGAGGACCTCTTAGGTTTTATACAGTTACAGGCATCTGCAGCCAGGCTGCATCTAGGTTCTTGTGGGCAACTTCTGCCCATCCCTGTTCACTACAGTGATTCTGGACCCCCTTGCTTTTGTTTGAAGCTCCCCAGTAGCTGCCTTATAGGATGCCCTCCCAACTCCCACATCCCCTTGTTACTAACCCACAGAGAGTCAGGGTGTGGGGACAGGCTACTCTGCTTCTCTGAGCTGTCTCAACATCTGAGGGCTCAGCAGCTTTTGTGGCCAGATTTTTTTAAGCAGTTAATGTTCTCCCTGCAAACCACTGCCCCACCTGGGACCCTTCCTAGGTCTAAGGTTGTTATCTCTGGCTCTCCTTTCTATTTTTTTATTTTTTACAAAAAGACTGTATCTTGGAATTGTGTTTCAGGTAGGGTTAGGAGTCTCAGGACTGTCAGAAAATCACCTAAGTACCCAGAATCCTTCTATGGTCTGGGAGGCTCCCCCAGCATCCTATGCAAGCAACCTCAATGTGTGTTCCAGGGGGTGAGGAGCCTAGGAATTGTCTTGGCTCAGGGTCAAAGTGAGTAGAAACAGCCAGAGTATGCTGTAGGCCCAGCGTTGTCCAAAACAGGCCAGGCTGCAAGGGAACCATTCAGACCAGGTACCTTGAAACCTCCTGGCTCTGATGCCTGACACACAAACAGGCAGCAAAGTCTGGTCTTCTCCTGACCCTGCAGAGCCTCCTGCTGCCAGGTGGGATGTCAGTGCTCAGCCAAAGGCCAAGTTGAACCTCTAGATCTAACTCTGTAGACACAGCAGTTTTTAAGTCACAGATATCTGTATGCTTATGTCTTCTATGTGTTGTTATTAAAGGTTGTTGCTATAACTTGCCTGGTTTATGTCATTTGCTAGACTCATGTGCACTCACCAGCAGACTGTGCCAGTTCCTGTACAACTGCAGCCACAAAGAGCTGTAAATCACTGTGTGGGTCCAGTGAATTGAACGTAGTTCATCGTGAAGAACAGTCAATACTCTTAACTGTTTAGCTGTCTGTACAGCTTCTTGAGGGTGTTCTTATTTAGGATAAGAAGCATCAGCTATTTTAAAGAGATATCTTGCAGTAATTTGTTAAAAAGTCTACACTGAAAAATCTATAATTCACTAAAATCTTGACTGTTATTCGGGCACCCAAATTAGTTATATCTTGATTAAGAATCCCATGTCTGTCACACATGTTACAGAAACTGAGCTAAATACCTACAGTGGAGAAGCACTGTGAAATTAGCCATGACCTTAAGGAGTATTTTATTGAATATTTGGTGAGGGAAGAAGCCAAAATTGTAAATTCCTCTTCCAGCAGACTCAAAAAATATCCTTCTACTTTTTAGTTATCAATATGATCAGTGTGGGGAAAATGGGACATTTAAGTATCACTAGTACAGGGCATAGAAACCATCTTTTCATCAGAAACTTCTGTTCAAAAAGCTTCTAAGACTGTGTTATATAATATCAATAAACTGGTGCAGCATGTTCCTTTATATGTGGGTGAGAAGAGTGCTTCAGACTCTTATATAGCACCTTGACAGATGTCCTCTAATGATGCCCCTAAGGAGATTGTTTTTTACTCTGAACATTGTGCTACAGCTTTGCTTATGTTAATGTCCCTGTTTTTCTTTTGATGTTTTGTTAAATATTTTGATGGCTGAAGAAATTAAATTTTGTGGTCCTCGTGATATAAATGTTTCTAGTTTCTAGCATATTACCATGATATACTTAATCTTTCAGTACAATAATATTCCCATTAGACAGTTTGTAACTTTTATTTTTCAAAGCCTACATTTCATGACTTTTCATAACTTCCCTTCTAGCCCACCACACACCAAAGGTATTGGAAAAGGAAGGATATGGAGAAAGTAGACCTCATGATGTCATACTCATGGTGTCATACCCATGATGTCACACTCATAAAATTAATAATAATAATAATGTTGATAACAATAAATAGAGTGAACCCCAACCTGTAGTTAATGGAGTATTGAGCAGATATTGATCATAGATGGCTGATGCTGACTCAGGATTCACATTTATTTTTTTATTCATTTATTATTTATCCATTTATTTTCTGAATAAATCAAAGTAATCAAATTCTATCAGTTTGAAAGAAAAGTCACACGAGGAGATGGTTATACATGAACACCAAACATATAGACGGTGTCCTATGGCTGAAGCTCAATAATAATATCGTCTGAAAATGGGTAATGGCCATGAAGAAATTTAATATATCCTTATTTATTATTGGATAATATAAAATATATAATATATTACAATAAAATAATAATATTAGTGTATAATATACTAATATATAATGTAATATAATATGATAGACTTCATATATCCTCAGTTATTACTGGATATTTTATTGACATTTTTCTTTTACATTTCAGAAAAAAGTTACTATCTGAAAATGTATAGTTTCCATGAACAAATTTAATGTATCATTTATTACTATTAGGTAATATAATATGTAATATATACTACTATATTAATATTAATATATTAATATTAATATATAGGATATTAATATATAATAATATAATAGTAGCACTTTGATGGGAGCCATGATGTGGTCATATGTATGTGATATTCTAATGTAATCACTATGATGAAAACCGTGGCATGTTCATGTGTGCTTGATATTCTAATGTACTCATGTTGAAAGCCATGGCATGTTTACAAGTATGTGATATTCTAATGTAATCTCCACGAAGGAAGCCGTGGCATGTCCACATGTACGTGATGTTTTAATAAAATCATTGTGATGAAAGTCATGGCATATTTATGTGTACGTTATATTCCAATTTAAACATGTGTTCACGTGTGCATGATATTTTAAAGTAATAATAATGGAAGCTGTGGCGTGTTCATGTGTATGTGATATTCTAAAGTAATCATCATTTATGATAATAATTGTCAGGGGCAGCTTTGTTTATACACTGAAGGCCTAAATTCAGCCATAGGCCTAGTCAGTCTGCTAATACAAAGTCTCAGGTCACTGTAGAAAAAACACAGAAACAGATGGCTATAAGATACTGTAAACAAGCCGTTTTGGTGGACAGTTGCCAGATTTTAGGCATGGACCTTGTAAATAGGTGACCTTGGTGGATAGTACCAACTTAGATTAGGACAAGTGAATCATAGGTGGAGTCATAGTGTCCTGTCCCCTGAACCTTCACCCAGCTGACACTCTGTTCTAGAAGATATCTGTACTCCCCCTGAACACTATGCTCCTGCATCATCCCCTTCCCCATATCCTGCCATTTTGTGTATATAACCCCTGCGTGAAAAAGTAAAAATTATGGTTTGATCAGCCTATAGACAAGCCATGGTTCTTTGAATTCACTCTTTTCTCCCCCATTTTCTCTTAGGTGATTTCCTCAGACCTTGTTTAATGCCCTGCAGGACAGGACATTTTGGCGGCCAGCATGGTGGGGCTTGAAGACGAGGCATTTTGCCCCACAGCATTCAGAGGCTTGAGGGGATTGCAAAAGGAAGGATGCCAGCTCTTCAGAAAGAAAAGTAGGCCTACCAAGTTTTTTCCAAGAGTGTTGAGGGTGACTTCCCAGAGTGTCTGGCACTTTGATTACAGAGCACTTATTAAAGTGACTCCCAGAGGCATGGCCCTGCATTTCTCAGGGGAACCCAAGAGTACACTCCCGAAGTCCTTCTGAGAGCTGCCTCGACTCAGGACACTACGGTCCACCCAACCATGAGATGATTGTATACTGTGGAGTATCAGAGTGGCAAGGCCTTGAGATAGGAAGTCATTGGGAGTGGGTACTTTTAAAACAGTCACTAATTCATGACAGACTCAAGGAGTGAGTCACTCAGGACACAAGGAACTAAGGTTAAGAAAAAAGAATCTTTAAAAATTCTTTGCTATCATTAGTGTTGTTTTTCCCAAGAGGGAAATATTCATAAAAAATGTTATACCTCCTAAGGAGGAGATAAAAGTTAAACCTTGAAAATGAGAGAGAGAGAGAAAGGACAAAATGAAAGCAAGTTGTCCACTCTCTTGCGTGTTAACCTAAAAAAACACAAAAAGCTTATTACAGAGCCCTCCTGAGAGCAAGAGATGATGAGGGACACCCTGGTCTCTCTGGTTCTCATTGGGGAGATCGCAGTTCGGTTTTCTTTTTTGTATATCATTGGTGCACCAATTTGTCCATGTGTGTCAATTGTCTGTCTTTGTCTCCTTCAAATGATTGGTCGTTCAATGTTTCTTGTTCAAAAGAAAAACTGGTTAAAACTGCTTGTTTTATTTAGTTTAAAACTTTCTTGGGAGGCAGTCTCAGTATACACAAGAAAAACTGATAATTCACCCTCTTCTGTGGTTAGGAGAATGGCACTGGAAAAACAACCTTGGGAAGAGTTAGCTGTTTTCATAAGCGGCTCTTGGAAGGCGGCCAGCAGTTATTTGGCTTCTGCAGTAAGTGTGTTGATAGTGGTTTTTCCAAGTCTGATAAGTAAAAGGGTGCTTTTTCTCTTAAATTACAGCTAAAAAGGTAAAAAAAAAAAAATGTGTTTAGATGTACATTTATGCTTATTCTTAAATGGTTTAAAAATATAAATATGTTCTATATATTGTGGTTATATATTATTGGGTATGATTACAAATTTATAAATTTGGTAACAAAAATTGGATTAAAACTGGAAATTCGGAGTTAGAGTCATTAAAAAACCAGATATATACAGAGATCTCAGTAAGAGTTTTATCTGGGATCAAACAAGGCTTGGATGAACACCTTCCTTTTGTTACACAATTGACTTATTAATTGATCTTTTTAAAGGAGTTTTAATACAAATCTTTGCTCTCATACAATGAACTTTAAAATTCTAAAAAATGCTTGTTGCTCCAGAAAACATCCAAAGGCAATACCTTTTCAATATCTGAGACATCAGCTATATTCCCAGATAAATTGTGACACAAAAGATTAAAATAAAAAAAGATAGTTTACTTATTTTAAATTACTTTCAAAAGTTTCTAAGAGATGCTAATTGGCTAAGACCTTATTTTAAACTCTCCACAGAAGAATTTAAGCTTCTGTTTAATGTTCTCAAGAGAGTTACAAACCCTAATTTCTTTCTACAATTGGCTGATAAAAGTAAAATAATTTTACATGAAGTAGAAAAAGCAATTATTAATAGATATATAGATTAATTAGTTGGTGGTTGTTTTATAACAGTCCTTTGATGAAAGAGATTATTAATATGGATTTATATTTCTATTTGCAAAGAAGTTTTAACATCCTGTGTTGAAACTATTGCAGTTAATACAAAACTATAGGTTAAGATCACAAAGGGTACTTAAGAAAGAACTTCATGAAATATTTCTTCTTCCAAATGATAATATAATTGGTTATTAAAGAATACTGATATTACTACAGTTTTCTCCCTATGTATTTCTTTATATTTCTTATGAATTTATACATAGAGCTCATAAAAAGTATGTTTCCTGTATTAATAGACAGCTCATTTAATGAGGAGACAATATACATACTTAGCTTACATATTTGCTCTCTTGAGTTTCCCCTGCTTCAGTATAGATAATTGAGCTACGTGTTGTAGCCTCTATTTAAAATACAAAAAATTAAGCTCTCAATCGATATACTTAGAGCCAGTATATGGCTTAAGGTTTATAATTGCTTAAAATTGTTTCTTTCTTAGTTATTGCTAGTTGTCAAAATTAAAAAATACAGCTCAGTCTAAAAAACATGTATTTTCTCTTAATGTTTAAAGACATTTAAGAGCTCATACTGGATTGCCTGAAACTCAGAAAAATGCCATAAGAAACTTCTATATCAGATAGATTACAGACCTTACAAAAACAATTGGTCATACAAGTTTATTCTTTACATTGGGGTTACTATACAATAAGAGTTTGTCTCTCTATATTAGTGTGCCACAGTAGCTGATCTGCCTTTGTGATCCCTGAGACCAAAAGCTGCAGTTTTTTTGGCACTTAGCACCTCATTCTAAAAACAGTCAAAGATTAAGTAAACAGCTTTTGTTTTGACTAGGCAAAAAACTGCTGGGCTCTAACATATGCCTGCTAGTCTGAGGCCACCTAAAAGTTATTAAAGAGTTTATTATTAGGTATAAAAAAGGTTTTCTATGAAAGTTATCTAAAGGAAAAATACAAAGAAAACTAATTTTTTTTGAAAAAAGGAAAAAAGTTCTATTTTATATTCTATGTGGAAAAAGACAAAAAGTTCTATTTTATTTCTCCATTATATTTGCCCTCATATCCTTTTGTCCTCAGTATTCATATATTTTTTAGAATTTATGATCACACATTACAGTTTGTTACAAGTTTATACCAAAAGTTAAGTTGAGATAAAGGTTTATAATGAAAAATGTTTATTTGCATATTTGTTGGAAATGATTGTGTGGCTAAACATCTATTACCAGTGTGGTTCCACAGGTTCACTGAAGGTCTAGAATTATAGCTGGGTTATCAGTGAAGATTTGTAGATAAGCCAAGACAATGTTTTTTTTTCTATCCTAACACCTACAGTAAATTCTTGGTCCCCATTTTAATGATCTTTGGAAAATTGTTTTATAACCTCCTAGAGTGTGCCCTAAGTGAAAAAATGTCTGATTATCAAAGAACAATTACCTGCTGATACTTGAGAGACTGACAGAATTCTTATTACTGTTTTGACTATCAGAAAAAGACCTAGTAATAGTCTCATTATAAAAACAGCTTAGTAATCATAGATATAATTTTAAAAATTTTTATATCATCATTAAGATTTAAAGAGTCATCTATTTGTCTATAAAACATTACCACAAGACAGTGCATCTTCGTGGATCTATGTTTAATAATAATAGCTTAAGACAACAATTTTGATATTGTCAGAGAGTGTATAAATCAAATTACAAAAATTTGCTTTTAGTGTCCTCAATTTTCTAATAATGAGAACTTATATTTAATCAATTATGGTAAGTAGATGTTACTCATTTCTGATTTTAGAAAATTAAAATATGTATATGTGATTTGACACCTTTTCAGGATTTCTAGTAACAATGAAGAGTGAAAAATTATAAAAATAGTTAATAAGATATATACAGGCTTTCCTTTAGGTTTTTCTTTAAAGGACATGGAAAATTTTCTCTGAAACAAGCCAGGCCAGTTTCGGGAACTGGCTGTAAAGAATGAAAGTCATTCAGGTGGCAAAACACAATGACTGGGCTGTGGCTGGAGCAAGTGAGAAATAGTTAATAAATAGCTGGTAAAGGACAGGGTAGGGCACAGTGACTTGGTAAAACCACATTTTTGAGAAGAGTGAGTGTACGAAGTAATTTTCATGACTATAAACCATTCAGCATGGGTTCCTCTGGAATGTCCCGCTATTCTTATGTATCCTTGGCAACCCCTCACCCCCTCCTCAGTCCCCTGGTTTGTGGTTTTCCTCTTTAAAAGGCCCCTTAGCCCACCACTCTGGGTCAAACTCTACTCCTACATGAGTGAGCAGTTTGACCATTGGCTGCCAGCTCCTCCCTAATAAACCTCTGCTGATTGCATCCAGATAAGGTGTCTTGCGAGTTTGTGGATGGCCGCGACTTCCGAAGACTTGAGTAAGGGTCTCCCTACTTTGGAGGTCTTCAACAATTATTTTAACAAGGAATCGAAAGTACAATTAGTTATTGCCTATATTATCTTTTTATAACTTGGTGTTTCATATCATATTAAAATATACAAAACTGTCTGTTGCAGACAGACATTTGAGATGTTTTGCTGATAATTTGGTATTACTCATTATTAAATTCCTTGTAATTCTCAAGAACAAGGTATTATAAAACAGATATTGTGGAACTTTAAAATAGTGTCTTCATGACTCTCTGAGTGTGGGAGAAGCAGGTGCTGGCAATTCTGCCATGATTTTACTAAGAACACTAAAAGACTGGCTCTTAATACAAGAGGGGAATTACACCCTCCCTAAGGAGTCTCCCAGAAATACTTTTTATCATGCCTTCTTCATTCTCAATTCTCTAAATCTGGATGCTCATGGCAAATCTGCTGCTGACTGCCTCTGGCATGCTGAGGCCTATAAAACTATGTCACAGTTATGTGGAAGAACCCTCTTACCTTTAAATGGAATGGCCTAGACCCAATTCTCATATGGGGCTGAAGACTGACATGCCTGTTTGATACCTAAGAAGGCACAGCTAAATGGCTGACAAAAAGATTAATGAAATAAATAGATAGCCCCACAAAGCAAGGCCCAATTATAAATAAGATAAATAACAATTGACATCCAGAGAAGAGAAATCTCCCTGAGAATTCCCTTCTTGTGCCCTTCCCCCAAGTTTGAGCAGGCCTGTGAGTCATTTACCACAGTAGACCAAAACAATAGGACTTGGGAGGCATTGCATTGCAGGCCTTGGCACCCTGCAGTCTGCTACAGGAGCTAGAAGAATGAACCACCTGCTGAGCTTGCCTTGACACCTTGGGCTACTATCTCCTCACCTAGCCCCTGGGCTGAACCTAGAAGAAATTCTGGGGGCGAGGGGGGGTGTGTGGCTTCCCCTTTATATGTGAAACCAAAATATTAAACTTCGGGCCTTGATCAGAATACGTTGTCTTGGCCCCACGCTTCTCTCACCCTCCATTCCCCTTTCACTTCCATCCTTTCTCTCAGGTGAACCCAGTTACCCATAGCAGCTGGTGGCTACACCTTCTCTCTCCTTTCCAGGTAAAAATAAATCACCCCTGGTGTTTGTGGATTGGAAGACCTAATCCTGATGCTGGCCTTCAGACAAGGACATTTGACATGGGCCTTTGACAAGGACATCAAACAACTAGAGACTGAAATCACTATCTGAAGAAATCCAAAAATTGCAAAGAACTTTATTGGACTTGATTTACTTTTTTACAATAGAAAAAAATGTGTACAGCTCTAGACTGTGTTCAGCCCTTAAAGAAGAATGTTGCTTTTACATAGACAAGACAGGGATGGTTAAAGAGAGCATGAAAAAGGTCAGAGGAAGCTTTAAGAAAAGACAGAAAGAAAGATGAGAGCTGGTACAGGAATTGGTTTTCAACCTCTTCATGGTTGTCAACCCTACTTCCTACAATTTTGGGACCAGTAATTGGGATATTTCTGCTTCTTTTAGTCCCTGGGCTTTAAATAGGCTTACTAAATTTGTGAAACAACAGATACATGATTTGATAACAAAACCTATTCAGGTACATTATTATAAGTTAGCTATGGAGAACCTTGAGACTCAAGACGAGGTTGTTACTCTACCCAGGGTGTTCCTAAAACATATATCCACTCAACCTAAAAGAGGGGACTCCCGCCCCTAGACCAAGCAGAGGGGCCACCCAGAACCTTCTCTGACTGGCAATCTAAATTTTTGATTAGGCTTCAAGGGTAAGCCCGATAGAGGAATATAAAATTAAAAGTATCTTTCTGGGTTCCCTGAGGGACAACTTGGTCGCATAGGGGTTGATCTCAAAAGTAACCCCTCTCCAGGAAAAAGACATCAGGATGGGTATGGCTCTCATGCCTCATTGAACAACAGGAGAACTAGAGCCATTACAAGGTCCCCTTTAGTTACTAGATGTCAGGCCTCTATCCCTGCCTTTGCAAGACTGGAATCGCCATGGTTCTTTTATATTTGGAGAAGGTGGGAGATATCAGGGGCAGCTTTGCTTATACACTGAAGGTCATAGCCATAAGTCAAGAGTGCTAACACAAAGTCTCGGATCTCTGTGGAAAAACACTGAAACAGATAGCTATAAGATATTGTAAACATGCAGCTTTGGTGGAAATTTACCAGCCTGGGTCATCATAGACCTTGTACATACGTAGCCTTGGTGGACAGTACCAACTTAGATAAGAACAAGTGAATCATAGGTGGAGTCATAGTGTCCTGTCCCCTGAACCTTCACCCAGCTGACACTGTGTTCTAGAAGATATCTGTACTCTCCCTGAATAACTACGCTCCTGCATCGTCCCCTTCTTGCCTTTTGTGTATATAACCCTTGCGTGAAAAAGATTGCATTTCATCAGCCTATAGACAGATCGCCATTCTTTGCATCTTTGCCTGTTTCACAACCACACCCCCACACCCCCACACCGGCCTTTCTTTCAGGTGAACTCCGTGGACCCCTGCTGAACAGGACATATACTGAGGAGGAAGAAGGGGGAGGAGGAGGATAATTGAAACTAAATTCAAGTCCCTGGTTATAAGGGACCAGAGTACTTAACAATATCTGGCCAGTTTTCTTTATTCATGTTAGTTCCCCCAAAACACAATGACTGCTCCTAATCATTTCTGTTATTCATGTTTTATTCTTCAAAATAAAATGCTTGTTTCTAACCACAAAAGAAAAAAAGGGTGTGATAGGCTAGACCATAAAACCTACATTCTGTATCATATGACATCATTTGAGTAAGGACTGAAGGAAATACTGGTTGGTGGGAAATGTAGTTGTAACTTGGCCCTGATATGTGTGGTTTCAAGTTTGAAATCTATATTACTTTCAGGCTCAGAGTGGGGGTGGGGGTGGGGTGATGCACCTAAGCTTCTGAGTATATTTTTTTGGTTCTGATTAATCAGTACTGAATTGACAAAAAAAAAAAAGAAAAAATCCTTATCATTCTTACATTGTCCTGGTGTTTGAATTGTGTTGGATCTTAGTGGATTCCATAACATAAAGGCTTTACCAGATCGCTAACATTCATAGAGTTTCAAGTATGCATAGTTTGTTAATGATGAAATCTATAGAGGTGTGCAAAGGCTTCATTATACTAAATATATTTATAAGGTTTCTCTCTAGTACATATTATTTCTTCATAATGAAGACTACAGAATTGTGCAAAGGCTTGGTCATATTAAATACACTCACAGGGTGTATGTCTTAGCATTTCCATTTCCACTGCTATGAAGAAACTTCATAAATAAAGCATCTCTTATAAAAAGAAATATTTGATTGCAGCTGGCTTAAAGTTTCAGAGATTTAATCCATTGTCATTATAGCAGGAAGCATGGCAGGCATGCAAGAATTCATGATGCTGGCAAAGAAGCTGAGAGTTCTGCTCCTTGATCTGAAGGCAACCAAAAAGAGACTGTCTTCCAGGAAGCTAGTAGGAAGGTCCATTCAGCACTGGGTGAAACTTCAAAGCCCACCCGCATAGTGATGCACTTCCTCCAACAAAGCATATATTGTTCTGCCACATCTCATAATAGTGCCACGCCCTGAGCCAAGCATATTTATAATACCATATTTCACTGCCTGGCCCCTTTATGCTTGTTCAAACACATGAGCATACGGGAACCATATTTAAAAATAACATAATTCAAAATACACGAGGTTCAAATTAAAAACTATCCATCTATAGCATTCTCAAGATGCACAATATTTTCTCTTTGGCTGGTTTTATTCCCTGAAATTGTTTTCCTGAGCAGGTGACCCACAGCTCTGGAATCTCAACATATTAGGGTTTCAAAGTTAACTTCAATATTACACCTTCTTTTGTTCCAGTATCTGGGATCCACACATGATCATCTGAGCTCCTCAAAAGAGATTGGGTCACTTCACCACCTCTTCCCTCTGTAGCACTCTAGCTTCTGGCTGACTGTGCTCAACTGTTGCTGCTTTTCTTTCTGCTCATCTCATGGGACTGACATCTTCAATATGCTGGGTTCTTCTGCTGCAACTAGGATTCACTGTGTTCCTCTCATACACTGCCTTCACGGTGCCAAGCCTTAGCTGCTCTGCAAGGTATTCTTTTATGCCTTCAAAACCAATACCAGCTGGGTGATTCTCACACATGATCAACTCCAGGTGCACAACAAGGTACAACCTTGGCTATCTCTGGAACACAGCTTCTTTGTCCTCTCAGAAAACACTTCTGGGAAGATTTCACCTGTGATGCTGGTTTCTTCTTCACCACCAATTTTTTAAGTACAGCCAACCAGCATCAATTGTCTCAGTAGTCTCTTCTATTATTTCCTCTAAAAACAGAGCCAAATGGACAAAGCTGCTGAGTTCTTCTTGCTGGGGCTGGAACATGGCCCCTTCTATTACACCATCACCAGCTTTCTATTTTTCAACAACTTCACAGCCTAAGCTTTGCTTTCCTTGAACTTGCTCTGTAGATGAACCTTGAACTCGAAGATCTGCCTGTCTCTGTCTCCTAAATGCTGAGATAAAAGGTATGTAAAACGTTGCCTGGACCTAAGCTTTTTTTTTTTTTTTTTTTTTTTTTTTTTTTTTTTTTTTTTTTTTTTTACCTAAAACATGTTCTGTACCAGGATGACCAGAATCAGAGATCAGCTTGATCTCCTGGGATTTAAGGCAAGTACCACCATGCCTGGACCTAAGTATATCCTTTTAGATTTTAAATCGAAAACTTAGTATAGTAATCACAATCTGTCCATTGTCAATTTGACACATACTTTTATCTCCTTATGTCCACATAACAACAATAATTAGTTAATAATGCCTAACATTATACAGTTTTCATTCATACAATTTCACATCCATATGTTTAGATGGATGGAATCTTGCCATAATATCACCATTTCCTTAATACCACTGAGTATCTTTGGTCACAGGATATAGCTTCATTCAACTTCCTGGTGATATTTTCTCTTTGACTCTAACATTTTTTATTTTACCTTTCTAAGTTTACTAAGCATGATCAAAACAATCACCATGAAAGTAAACAAAGGCCTAAAGCTATGCTTGGCTTTCCTGAGACTTCCTTTGTCAATTCAATTAACAAAATAAATCTCTTTACCTTTAGATGAGAGCAAAACACAGCAATATTCTTCAGCAAAACATTATAAAAACTATATACAAAGTTCAAACCACCCTTAGTATATATGTGTTCTACTAGCATGGCACATTAAGTTCCACTTAATTCATGTACTAATCCAAAGTCTAAAACTCCACATTGCTTCAAACAAAAGCATGGTCAGGCCTACCAATAAGAATACTTAAGTCTGTGGTACCAACTTCTTTCTCAGAATTTCCACTGCTAAGAAGAGACACTGTGACCATGGCAAATGTTTTAAAGGCAAATAGTTAATTGGGTCTGTCTAAAACTTTCAAATGTTTGCTTCATTACCAACATAGCAAGAAGAATGGCAGCATGCAGGTAGCCATGATGCTGGAGAAGGAGCTGAGAGTTCTGCATTTTCATGAGAAGGCATCCGGGAAGAGACTGTCTTCCAGCAAAATAGTAGGAGAGTCTATTTTGTACTGGCGGGAGCTCCAAAGATCCTCACTCTAGGAATTCACTTTTTTCAAAACAGTAATATCTACTCTAACAAGGCCAAACATACTAATATTGTCACTTCTTAAGGCCAAGTATATTCAAATCACCACAGTTTATTTCTGCTGTGAACTCTTTCATGCATTTAAATACAATTAGTACATGCAGACGCTTTACCACATTGATTACTTTCAGAAGGTTTCTGTCTAGTATGTTGATGTTTGTATTCCAAGAATACTGTGGCATGTAAAGGATTTTCGAACTTGAGGACATTCACAAGATTCCTTTCCAATTTGCGTTATTTTATGTCTTTGGAGACTACAGTGATTTGCACGGGCTTTTCAGCATTCGTTACATTTGTAAGGTTTCTCTAAAGTCTCTGTTCCTTTAAGTATTTGGGGGACTATATTGTCATGCAAAGTCTTTATCTCATTCAAAACATTCATGCAGTTTCTCTACAGTATGGGTTCTTTTATGTATCAGGCAATGACTGCAACATGCAAGGGCTTAATACACTGATTCCATTGAATTACTCTCTTGAACAGGTTCTATTATGTAGTTACCAATAAAGGTGAATTGCCAAAGATGTTTCTAGTGATTACATTTATAAGGCTTCTCTCCAGCGGGATTTCTTTTGTGTATGTGTAAAGAATTATGACATGCAAAGGCTTTATCACATTGTTACTACTCAAGCAGCTTTCTCTCTTGTATGTGATCTTTTATGTCACAGCAGATGACTGTGACTTACAAATGCTTTACATCACTGATTACACTCATAAGGCTTCTCTCCTGTAAATGTTCTTTTATAATAATGGAGACTCTAAAGTTGTAAAACGTCTTTACCACATTGATTACATTCATAAACTTTCTTCTAATATGGGATCTTTTATGCTTTTGAGACTAGTGAGACATGCAAAGGCTTTAGTACACTGATTACATTCATCGTTCAGTCCAATATGGGTTCTTTTATGTTTTGGGGAAAAAATTTTATGGAAAGGCTTTTACCTCAATGAATACATTCATAGGTTACACTACAATAAGGGTTCTTTTATGGTTTTAGAGACAAAAACTTTGTGAAAAAACTTTTATCATGTTAATTACATTCATACATTTTCTCTCTAGTATGTGATCATTTATGTTTTTGGAGACTTCTCAGTTATAAATGGGTGTATCCACACTGATTACATAACTAAGGGTTCTCTCTGGTATGGGTTCTTCTATAATATTGGAGATGACCTTTTGTGTAAAGCCTTTACCACATTGATTACATTGATAAGGTTTCTCTTCAGTATGTGTTCTCTTATGACGTTGGAGACTACTGTGACATGAAAAGGCTTTACCACATTGATTACATTCACAAGGTTTCTCTCCAGTATGTGTTCTTTTATGATATTGGAGATGACTGGGTCTTGCAAAGGTTTTACCACATTGATTACATTCATAGGGTTTCTCTCCAGTATGTGTTC
>JANHMN010000005.1:121328145-121354731 GCA_030674055.1 Rhabdomys pumilio | reverse complement strand
AAGAAGAAGAAGAAGAAGAAGAAGAAGAAGAAGAAGAAGAAGAAGAAGAAGAAGAAGAAGAAGAAGAAGAAGAAGAAAAAACATGGTGCATCTTAAACACTGGCCTTTCAATCCTATAGTTGGGAGTCCTGAGGGTCTTACAGTTCCAGTCACTGCACTAAGATGTTATGTCCAAGTCACAAAGACCCCAAAGACCAACAAGAAGCTTACTGCAATGCAAACACATGGAGGTCTTTATTATGAGCTCTGTAATAAGGATTCTCACCAGTCAACCTCAGATGAGACTGAAACTTTGAGACCAAGTCTAGGGATGCTAGGTATTTATTGCAGTTACAGCAAGATTGGGACATTAACATACAGGTCAGCAACTTATTACTTTAAAAACTTCATGTCTGGCATAATCTGCAGGAACTAATCAAGGGGGCAAACCCATCTGACAACCATGATGTGTAGACTAACTTTTTTTCCTGTAAGGTGTATTAGTTATCTATATGTAGCTTAACCCTGCAGCTGTACCTTGACTGGCTGTTGACAAGAGGGGGGTTTCATATGATGTTTGCTCAAGTGGACTTTGTGCACTCTCAAAAACAGAACTGACTGGGCTTTACAAACTCATCTTTGTGCCTGAGGTCCTTATTATTGAAAGATACTCCTGTTCAGCCACAAGCTGTAGGAGGCGGTCCTTGCTGACGCCTGGGTGCGTAAGGTAACCGCGCATGCACAGGGTTTTTTGGGCACGCCTAATTTCTGACGTCACATCCACCATTAGTCTGCGCATGTACAGCGCAGAGGAACCTGGGAGCTTGAGCAAGCAGCCAATCATGATTGTCTACGCCAAGGGCTATATAAACGGGATGCCACGTCCGGCCGGCCTCTTTGTGACTGCTTCTGTTCTTCCTCTGTCTTACTCTCTCTGTCTCCCCCACTCAGGTTAAAAGAATAAAATCACCACGAAAGAATCCCCACGTGTTCGTGTGAGTTCCTGCGGGCAGGGATACCACGCGCGTTACAACAAGCCATGGCAATAAAAGGTACTCCGTCCAAAGACCTACCTCACTATCTGTTACTGCAGATCCTAATATCAGTTGCACTTACTTTGAGACAGAATACCAGTGGAAGTTGCCTGCCCCCCTGTGCATGCCTCTTATAGGTAAGATAGACAATCCACACCTGCCCTTCCTTTCCTGCCTCATCCCTGTGTCTCAGCCCCACTTGGGCAGACAGTCCCTGTTCAACCACATGCTTTATCTGCCAGGACACAAGGTAAGCTTTCTAGAGATTTACCACACTATTTGTTATCCTAGATGCAATGATCACAGTTTCTCCTAGCACTGTACTAAACACCAGAGGCAGCTTTAACTCTGTCTTGACTATGTCTCCGAGTGGATTGCTAAGATCATCTCTTCAGGCCCACCTCTTCTCTCTGCTCCCAACATTAGCAAGCATTCCCTCTTGAGGATACCCACCAAACATGTCAGTAAAAGAGGCAACAGTCAGGCAACTTTCTCTGTAAACCCAGACATCAAACCCAGAAACAAAACTCCCACGCAAGCAAGACAAATCCAGAAAACAGTACCTAAATTAATAATCACTTCAAACCCAGAGGCCTAGACACCAGCATACGAATATAATGAATAATAATCAGGAAAATATGTCACCAAGAATTCCAAGCTATCCTATCACAGCAGGTCCTGAGAAATGAAAACATTCAACAGATAATGGTACAAAAGAGGTTGTTTGGGGGCAGGGAGATGAGTGAGAACCTGGGGAAGGGATAGAGGCACAGAAGAGAAGCAGCAGACAGGCACACAGACAGAGATAAGAGAGAGCCCTGAGAGTAGAGAAAAAGAATAGAGGGGGCATATTCAGAGAACAGGGACAGGGAACAAACATAGAGAGCTGCTGTAGCTGGTGGTCTGTGTATATAAAGCACACCTGACAACAAGAGCAGGTGATGGAGGCAAAGACTGACTTAAGCAGTTGCTAAGTCCCTGAGAGCAGGCCATTGAAATTGTTGTGCACTGACAACCACAGAAGTAAGACTCACCCACAGAACAGGAAACAAAGGGAGAGTCTCAGACATTATAGATGAATAGGACAAAATGGAAACGTCGGTCAAAAAAAAAAATGAGGATTCTAAACATTTTCTGGCCCTAAACAACCAGTAATTCTGAAACATATGAGAAGGGGAAAACTACACATGACTGGAATAGGAGAAGAATATCAGCCAAAAGGTCTAGAAAATATTTTTAATGAAATCATAAAGAAAAATTGTTCTTAACGAAAGAAGATGCCTGTTAATGAATAAGAAGCATCCAAAACACCCAACAGATCAGAGGGGGAAAAAAGTCCCTTTACCACATAATAAACACTAATCAAAAAAGCAATATAAAAAACTGCTGTAGAGTGAAAAATTATAAAAATCATTTTATATAATGTATATAGGCTTTTCTTTAGGCCTCACTTTAAAGGGCATGAAAAAGTTTCTCTGAAGCAATCTAAAAATGTAGACTGGCCGGTTTCAGGAACCAGCTAACCACAAAGGGAAGAGAGGAATGCATGTCATCTAGGTAGTGCTGAGAAACTAGTGACCATGATGACACAGCAGGGCCTTGTCCAGAGCAACTGAGAAATAGTTGAACAAGTGACAGGACAAGGCCACAATGACAGGGCAAGGCCACAGTGACATGGCAAGACCACATTTTTGAGAAAAATGAGTATACAGAGTGTTTTCCACACGACCCTGACTCACGTAGGTTGGGTTCCTCTGGAATTTTCCGCTATTTTTATGTTATGTTTCCTTGGTAACCTGCTCACCCCCCTTAGTTTGTGGTTCTGCTCTATATAAACCCTCTTCTCCCAGCCCACAAAGTCGACACTCCTCTGACCCTGCGTGGGCCACGAGTCTCAGCCTCAGTCAACTGATGCCAAAATATACCTCTTGCTGTTGCATCAAGAATGGTGTCTTGTGAGTTACTGGGGTGGCCATGAATTCCAGAGGCTTGAGGGAGGTCCTACCTTCCTCGGGGGGTCTTAAACTGCAACAGAAAAAAAATAACAAAACTAAACAAACAAAACAAAAACTAGTAATGTATGAAAGCAGATCTATTAGATTTATGCTTGTATTCTAAATGTACACTATAAAAGACAAAAGGGTTTGAACACATGTACTGCAAATTCAAAGAAATCACACATGTTTCTACAAGAAAACAACTGGTCTGAATGTTTTGGGCTGATTCAGCCATGATAGTGATGTTACGCAGAGGTCACACCCTGATCAAACAAACAAGTGAGAAGCATCACCAGGGACTTTACAGGTGGTCACATCTGACTGATGCTTCCCATGCAGCCCCAAAGAGGACCTAACACCCCAGCTCCCACTGCTCAGCCGCCTGCCCTTACCCATTGTGGGCAGTGATACTGTGCTCACCATGACTCAATTTCAGAGCTTCCCTGAGGTCTCCACAAAGCACCCGACAGCAGAGCTGAGAGCAAGACACAGATGACCATTCAAGCTTGTACAGCCACAGCTAGCTTGCAGAATGGCACCCAGAAGAACTGCCTCCTTGTCTAATTAGGCTCTTCCCTGCCCCATCTCTCTCCACATGATCATGCAGCCTCCACTTCTTTACTCTCTGCCTCTCTCTGCCTCTACTACCCTCTTAACTCCCCTCCCCATGTGTTGAATAAACTATATTCTATACTATACTGTCTTGTGCTGGGTTGCTCCTGGGGAAAAGCTGCCTCAGCATGAGGCATGGTCCCTCTGGGGGAAGAAATACCTCAGCAGGAGGCATGAGCCTGCTAAGACATCCCCTCCCCCACACCTTCCCACACACCCATAGAACACATTCCATCTCTCTCTTAAGAGAGGTAACTATGGGGAGGAGCATATCTGACTGTCACCAGGTAATGGTGAGGTAGGGTCATAGACTGAATGCTAACACCATTAACATTAAAGAGGGATTTTAGGAAACAAGAGTCTTGTTTTGTGGCTTCCTGCTGGGCTCAAGGAAACTGCAGCTCCCTTTCACCAGATGATAGGTATCAATCAACCCTAAAGAAAAGCCAGAAAGAAAGGAAGGTAATGTGAATTAGAAAGGAGGAAATAAAATTATCTTTATTTGCAGATGATATGATAGTACGCACAAGTGAACCAAAACTTCCCAAAGACAATTCCCAGGTCTGATAAACACTTTCAGCAAACCTGTTGGATACAGGATTAACTGGAAAAAAAAAAAAAGAAAAACTAGTAGCCTTTGCAAACAAATGAGTTTGCAAGTGCAAACAAAATAGAGACATCATAAAGTTTGAAGTGACTGTTGACACGTCACATTTTTTTCTACATAATAAATAACTTTGAGTAACTCAATGGAAGTGTGTTGGGTAGGATCATACAAATTATTTGTCGTCACAGATTACTTTTGATATTATTGAAGGTGCTCAAAGACTACTGTAATATACAGTCTTTAATAGATTGATTACTTACTAAAGAGTTTAATCTTCTATAAAGATATCAGAAAATGCCAGGTGGTGGTGGCGCATGCCTTTAATCCCAGCACTTGGGAGGCAGAGGCAGGCGGATTTCTGAGTTCAAGGCCAGCCTTGTCTATAGAGTGAGTTCCAGGACAGCCAGGGCTACACAGAGAAACCCTGTCTTGAAAAACAAAAAAAAAAAAAAAAAAAAAAAAAGATATCAGAAAGTACAAGGCTTTTACACATTGACTACATTTACCGGGTTTCTCACATTATGACTTTTTCTCAGGTTTTTAGGACTAATGCCATATGCAAAGGCTTTACCACATTGCTTATGAATATAATTTCTCTCAAGAATGCGATCCTTTTGTTCATAAATAAATGTGTAGTTTTTATTACATTGATTTCAGTTATAAGATTTCTCTCCAATATGTGTTCTGCTATGTATTCGAAGATGACTGTGATATCTAAATGTTGGAAAGAAGCAAAAAAAAAAAAAAAAACACCTTGTTCTAAAAACTGCCTTTTGTTACCAACCTGCATTTAATCATACATTGAAACTAAGTTCAAGTACAGGTTGCAAGGGGAGAGTACCTAACAATATCTGGCCAGCTTTCATTATTCATGTTTGTTCCCCCAAAACACAGTGACTGCTCCTAATCATAATTTCTGTTATTCATGTTTTAGTCTTCAAAATAAAATGCTTGTTCTAACCATAAAAGAAAAAAATAAGTGTGATAGGCTAGACCATAAAATCTACATTCTGTATCATTTGACATAGAGTAACAACTGAAGGAAATACTAATTGGTGGGAAATGTAGCTGTAACTTGGACCTGATATGTGTGGTTTTCAAGTTTGGAATCTATATAACTTTCAGGCTCAGGGTGGGGGTGGGGTGGGATGGGGTGATGCACCTAAGCTTCTGAGTATATTTTTGTGGTACTGATTTTCAGTACTGAATTGACTACAAAAAAATTCTTATCATTCTTACATTGTCCTGGTGTTTGAATTGTGTTGGATCTTAGTGGACCCCATAACGTAAAGGCTTTACCAGGTTGCTGACATTCATACAGTTTCTCTCCAGCATGCATAGTTTAATAATGATGAAGACTATAGAGGTGTGCAAAGGCTTAATTATACTAAATATATTTATGTTTCTCTCTAATACATTATTATTCCTTGATAAAGAAGACTACAGATTTGTGCAAAGTCTTGGCCATATTAAATACACTCACAGGTTGTCTGTCTTAGCATTTCCATTGCTGTGAAGAGACTTCATAAATAAAGCAACTCTTATAAAAACAAATACTTAATTGCAGCTGGATAACAGTTTCAGAGATTTAATGTATTTTCATCATAGCAGCAAGCATAGCAGCCATGCAAGAAGACATGATGCTGACAAAGAAGTTGAGAGTTCTGCTCCTTGATCTGAAGGCAGCCAGGAAGAGACAAGATGTCTTCCAGGGAGTTAGTAGGAGGGTCCATTCAACACTGGGTAGAACTTCAAACCAACCACCACAGTGATGCACTTCCTCCAACAAGGCCACATCTCATAATAGTGCCACTCCCTAAGCCAAGCATATTTATACTACCATATTTCACTGCCTGGCCCCTTTATGCTTGTTCAAACACATGAGCATATGGGGGCCATGTTTAAAAATAACATAATTCAAAATACATGAGGTTCAAATTAAAAATTCTCCATCATCTATAGCATTCTCAAAATTCACAATACTTTCTCTTTGGCTGGTTTTATTCCCTGAAATTGTTTTCCTGAGCAGGTACCCCCACAACTCTGGAATCTCTACATATTAGGGTTTCAAAGGTAACTTCAATATTACAGCTTTTTGCTCCAGTATCTCGGATCCACACATGATCATCTGAGCTCCTCAAAAGCGATTGGGTCACTTCACCACCTCTTCCCTCTGTAGCACTCTAGCTTCTGGCTGACTGTGCTCAACTGCTGCTGTTCTTTCTGTTCATCTCATGGGACTGACATCTTCAATATGCTGGGTTCTTCTGCTGCAACTAGGATTCACTGTGTTCCTCTCATACACTGCCTTCACGCTGCCAAGCCTTAGCTGCTCTGCATGACAGATTCTTTTATGCCTTCAAAACCAATACCACCTGGGTGATTCTCACACATGATCAACTCCAGGTGCACAACAAGGTACAACCTTGGCTATCTCTGGAACACAGCTTCTTTGTCCTCTCAGAAAACACTTCTGAGAAGATTTCACCTCAGTGATGCTGGTTTCTTCTTCATCACCACCAATTTTCTAACTACAGCTAACCAGCATCAATTTTCTCAGTTGTCCCTTCTATTCTTTCCTCTAAAAGCAGGGCCACATGGACAAAGCTGCTGAGTTCCTCTGCTTGCTGGGGCTGGAACATGGCCTTTTCTATTACACCATCACCAGCTTTCTAATTTCAACAACTTCACTGCCTAAACTCGGCTATTCTTGAACTTGCTCTGTAGATGAACCTTGAACACAAATATCTGTGTGTCTCTGTCTCCTGAATGCTGAGATAAAATGTGTGTCACACTTTGCCCATAACTAAGCTTTTCTTTATTTAAAACTTGTTCTGTACGAGGATGACCAGAATCAGAAATCTGCTTAATGCTCATCTCCTGGGATTTAACACATGTACCACCATGCTTGTACTTAAGTATTTTATTTTAGATCATAAAATAAAAACCAAGAATAGTAATCACAGTCCATCGATGGTTAGTTTCACACATACTGGTGACCCTTGTGTCAACATGAAAACGATAACCAGGTAACGATAACGCCCAGCACGATACAGTTCTCCTTCCTACAAGTCTGGGGGTGTGTCTACAGGTCCAACAGTCAAGGTACCTTGAAGCAGCTCTGGTCATGCCCCTGCCTCAGATTCAAAGGCACCACCTCCTGTTTACAGGCAGCCCAAGGCTTCCGCTTCCACTCACCCCCAGCCCGCCAGCCATGGTACCTGGAAGCTCCGGTCATTCCGCCGTTTCTGGAGGCACTGGCTGCGTGATGGACGATCTGATCGCTCCGCGAATTCTGTGACATCAGAAGGAGCGATCTGATCGCTCCGCGAATTCTGTGACATCAGAAGGAGCCCGCTGAAGCCACCAGGAAAGCGGTGTTCCTCCCGGATCCCGGCAGTGGCTGGGGGAAGGTGGTGCAGTCTCCAAACTGCGCCTGTGGGCCGGTCCGGATTCTTCATGGGAAATGTAGTCTCTGACCAGCCGCCATCTTAGATTGAGTTATCTGCGCATGCGCAGTTAGTTCTCAGTCCACCGTCTTGGCCCGAGGCCTCATGGGTAATGTAGTCTCGGACCAACCACCTCCTATGTGTAGCACTGGCTGTCCTGAAACTCACTCTGTAGACCAGCCTGGGCTCAAACTCAGAAATCCGCCTGCCTTTGCCTCCCAAGTGCTGGGATTAAAGGCGTGCACCACCAATGCCAGACAGCTATGCCTGTCCTCCTAATGTATACTATAAAAGACTAAAGGGTTTGGACACATGTGCTACAGAGTCAAAGAAATCACACATGTGTCTACAAGAAAGCTACTGGTCCAAATGTTTGGGCAGATTCAGAATCAGCCATGATAGTGACATTACTCAGAGGTCACCTCCCGATCTAACAAGTGAAGGACATCACTAGGGACCTCACAGGTGGTCACATCTGGCTGATGCTTCCCATGCAGCCCCAGAGAGGACCCAACACCCCAGCTCCCACTGCTCAGTCACCAGCCCCTACCCATGTGGACAGTGATACTGTGCTCACCATGACTTGATTTCAGAGCTTCCCTGAGGTCTCCTCATGGCACCCGACAGCAGAGCTCAGAGCAGGGCACAGATGACCATACAAGCCTTCACAGGCACCACAAACTTGCAGAATTGCACCAGGAAGAACCTGCCTCCTTGTGTGAATGGCAGGTCTGCCTGGGATCCTCGATTGACCAGTGAGTCTTACCACTTCTGAAGGCCAAACTGTGCTTCCAGACCAGGGCCAGATCTTTTCCAGATCTCAGGAGTCATTTGCACTCCATTAGCTTTTGTTTCTGTCTTCAAATAGGAATCTCAACTCACACAGCCCTCGGGGAGAACTCAGCATTCCAACTCTGGCTGTTCAACTGACTGCTCCTCCCCTCTGAGAGCAAAGATCCTACACTTACCAGGACCCGAATTCAGACCTTGCCTGAGCTTTCCTAACAGCCTTGGAGGTATCAATCTGACCCACAAGTGGAAGAATGCCCTGGCTATTTCTTAGCATTCTGTCTAAACTCCACCTCAATTACCAGCTAGGTGTGCTCCTCCCCACAGTTACCTGGCAACAGCCAAGTAGACCTGACCCACTGTAAAGGTGGCTGCATGTCCCTTCCTCTCTCTTGATCTCTTGCCATCTTGCTCTCTTTTTCTCTTGTCCTCTAGTGCTCTTCCCTTCCCTCCTCTCTCTCCACATGCTCATGTAGCCTTTACTTCTCTACTCTGCCTCTCTCTGCCTATACTACCCTCTTAACTCCCCTCCCCATGTCCTGATTAAACTACATTGTATACTATACTGTGTTGTGGTGGGTTGCTCCTGGGGAAGGGCTGTCTCAGCATGAGGCATGGTACCTCCTGGGGAAAAAATACCTCTGCAAGAGGCATGAGCCTGCTGAGACATTCTTTTCCCCCACACCTTCTCACAAAACCATAGAATATATTCCATCTCTCTTTAAAGAGAGGTAACTATGGAGAGGAACATACCAGGCTGGCACCTGGAAACTGTGAGGTAGAGTTTTAGACAGAATGCTAACACCATTAACATTAAAGAGGGATTTTGGGAAACAAGAGTATTGTTTTGTGACTTCATGCTGGACTCAGGGAACCTGCTGTGTAGAGTGAAAAATTATGAAAATCATTTTTATAGAATATAAGTATATAGATTCTTCTTAAGTTCTTTTAGGGACAAGGGAATTTTCTTTGAAACAAGCCAGGCCAGTTTCAGGAACTGGCTGTAAAGAATGAAAATCATCCAGGTGGAGAAACACAATGACCGGGCTGTGGCTCTGTGGATGACAGGGTAGGGGACAGTGACGGTAAAACCACATTTTTGAGAAGAATGAGTGTACAAAGTAATTCTTCACAACTATAAACCATTTAGGGTGGGTTTCTCTGGAATGTTTCACTATTCTTATGTTATGTATCCTTGGCAACCCTTCACCCCCTCCTCCTTCCCCTGGTTTGTGGTTTTATGCTTTAAAAGACCCCTTAGCCCATCACTCTGGGCCAAAACCTGCTCTTGAGAGAGAGCTCGTGGTTTGACCGCCGGCCAATTTCCCTAATAAAGCCTCTGCTGCTTGCATCCAGGTACGGTGTCTTGGAGTGTATGGGGGTTCACGTCTTCCCGAGACTTGAGTGAGTGAGGGTCTCCCTAATTTGGGGGTCTTCAGCTGCTCCCTTTCAACGGATGACAGGTATCATTTAACCCTGGAGAAAAGCCAGAATCATAAGGGAAACACAGTTGAGCACTATTGTTAGCCAGCACATCTTCATCAGTGGCAAAGTGAAGAAAAAACCACAGTTGGATTAGTACAGGTTCTCTAGATAAATATATCTCAAGTCATAGAGAGAATGAATCTTTCTATATAGAAAGAGGATTTAATAGAATGCCACAATAAATGTTGTTGGGCTGAAAAATAAAAAAATATAAAAAGACCTTTTAATGAAATATATAGGCTTTTCCTTAGGCTTTTTTTTAAAGGGCATGGAAAATTTCTCTCTGAAACGAGTCAAGAATGTAGACCGGCCGGTTCCAGGAACCGGCTGGCCACAAGAGAAGGATATAAGTCATCTGGGTGGTTCCAGGAAATAGTTAACCATAAAGTGAATGGTAGGGCAAGGCTACATTCTTAAAGAATCTGGGTGTACAAGATGTTTTCCACATGACTCTAATATGGGTAGTCTGAGACTTTCCACTGTTTTTATGTTATGTTTCCTTGGTTACCCCTTCACCCCACCCCACCCCCGTTTGTGGGTTCCTATAAAAGACCACCCTTGACCAGGTGGTCTTGTCAATTCCTCTGCTCCTGCCTGGGTTATGAATTGGCCATCATTGGACTGATTTAAGCCTCATGAGCCTCATGCTGCTTGTATCCAGTTTTGGTGTCTTGTGAGTTACTGAGTGATCATGACATCCCGAGACTTGAGTGAGGGTCTCCCCTGAGTGGGGGGTCTTTCAGGTCAAGGAAAATTAGAAAAATCAAGGGCTGGTTGATTTCATGTTGCAGGATATTACAGCTGACCTTCAGTGTATACCAGAATTCTGAAGAATTAAGTACTTACTAATACCAGTTTTAAAACACAAATAAACAATTCACTTTTGTTTTGTAAAAAAAAAATTAGGGCAAGTACAAAAAACAGAAACACTACCTTGCTCAATGTCCTTTATGTATGTAGGTTGTCAAAAGAATCTAAAGTCCAGATTAAAGGTGGATCTGAACATCTCAAAAGACAATGTTAATAAAGGGTTTCTCACTTCAAAAGTTGTAATTAAGGAATACACCCCACAGCAAGCAGGATTTGACTTAGGCTTAGGGGATTAAACAGTTATGGTTAGGATTAGTATAAGGGTTTTTAGAATTAGGTTTAGGAGGTTAGGAAATTAAGAGTTGAGGGTTAGGATAGGTGTAGGCTCAGGGTTAAGGTTAAGGTGGCTACCATTATTCTTGATGGTCCCACTGAATCAATATTAACCCTATAACACAAAGAAGAAATATCAGGCCTACAACGTATTCATTTTATATCTTAATGGTTTGTTTTATTCTTATACTGAGAGCTTCTCTCTTACTTAGAGAAAGGCATCTCAAAAAAAACTAAAGTTTTTTCAGCTATTTGCCTCCAAAAGGAGCATTCTAACAAAGGAAGCAAAGACTTTGATATTCACAGATCCTCACAGATAATCAAAGAATAAGTTGCCAAGAGCCAAAGAAACCGCTACCAGCAAACAACATTTATGCTGCCCTATTCTGGGTCACACCATCAACTATTTCTGCAGTTAGTTTTCCTCTGATATAAAATGCTCTTCAGTGCTCTTCTGCACTAGACTTATCTGGTTTACTTTCTGCCCAACCTAAAAATATACTTACTAAATATTTCTATGTGAAGATTTCACTTGACAATGAAAATTCTGAAACAGGAATCCCAGACAAGCAATAAACACATATTCACGGCTCATAAAATTTGACTTTTTATTAATTTCATGAAGAATGTACAGATGAGACATGGTTTGTTATTCACATCATGTACGTAATCGCAAATGAATTACAAGTAAATTAAACTTGTTAACTAGACCCTAGTTCATTTTGTCCCTAATGAAAATAAACTTAAAAATTGATATGAAAGGACAGAAATATATTTAATCAATATATCCACACAGGTAAAATAAATGTAAAATGATAATATGGGTCTGAATCTTTCCTTAGAATAGGTAACATGATGATCATAATTATATAAAATCATAATTTTAATGTCTACTTTTCAAAATATGATACATGTAAACATACAGTTCTGGGTACAGTGGTATCTCGTTGAACCCTATCCTATTTCTAGTACACAACGTGGTCTCTATCCCTCAAGATTCTAAGTTACTTTTAAAGAGTTTACTATTCCAAGACCATAAGATGTTATTAATATTGGATATTGTCCTCATTTATATAAGAATAACATATCTATGTTTTTAATTATGAAATATACATATTTAAATTTTTTCCATGACAAGGTTTCTCTGTGTAGCCCTGGTTGTCCTGGAACTCACTCTGTAGACCAAGCTGGCCTCAAACTCAGAAATCTGCCTGCCTCCCAAGTGCTGGAATTAAAGGCCTGTGCCAACAATGCCCAGCCATATTTAAAATGTTATGGAGGCATAAACATGTTAATAATTTAAAAGATATTTATATCCAGTAAAATTTCTTTTAAAGACAAATAAATATATAAAGATAGGAAGATCCAGCACAGGGCTTATCTTACTGTCTAAATTAAACCACAGCCATTTTCATACCTTCAGTGTTCTTGAATTAAAATAATCACAGCAGGGCTTTTTAAATGTTACCAAACCTCTATCAAAAAACAAACAAACAAACAAACAAACATGACATGGCTGGTCAGTATTTGTACAACTTGAAAGGGGAATAACTATTTAGGTAATGTAAATTTGTCTCCAGATATACTGAGTAAAGTATTTTTAATGTGACTGACTGCAGGATGTCTACAGTCTCATAAAAGAAACACTTTGTCAATTTTCTGTATGTAAAACCAATTGTCTCACTGTTATCCTAGGGTGATCTATAATTTTGAAATGCAGTGCCACTAAGAACTTAGAAAAAGGGACTATAAATTGCTTATTTCCCACCCCTGAATAAATACTCTCACAATAAATTGTGATTTCTTGTTTATAAAACGTTAGAATGATCTAAAGATGTCAATGATTTCAGTAAAGGAGTTATATATAGATTAAGATGGAAATTTCCCAAATAAGAAGAAAAGAAAACATACAAAGCCGTTGGAAGTTCTGAAGAAATAAATGAGATATTTAAGGCACTTAGGTCATAAAAGTTTTGGGAAATACCTATGGGATTAAAGTCTCTGTCTTCAGATAAACATTTATGACAAACTGGATGTAATCTAAGTTTTATCCTATCCTGTGTCCAGTCTACATTGAGGAGAGTCAAAATACAGAGATGATTCCCTCAGACCTTTTATGGGAAGTCACACTCAGTCCAAGCAAGGATATCGAGTAATGTTCACTAAGAGGGAAAATAATACAAAGAAAAGCTTGAAGATACAGAGAGTCTTCAGAAGATCAAGTGATAATCTAGACATGAAATTTCCATAGACCTTAAAAGAAGGCCAAGAGAAGTTGATTTTGCTAAATACATAATCTTCAGGAGGCATATGTAGAGTATGATAACTTCCAAAATTCAGTGTGTCTCTTTAGTGACTCAAGGGACAAAAGTCCTCAAAAATTATGTTTGATCTTATGAAATGTTATTTAGAAAAGAAATTCTTACTCTTCATTTTCTTAGTCATGTATAGATGATTCTCAATATCCCAGATGAAAGAAATGACCATGGAATACTTCAGCATGGCACGGTCTATATACAGCTGAGGAAAACTGAACAACCTTATTAAATACTGAGCCCAAATCTAAAACCTATATTTACCAAATATAGAACTATAAAGAGAACTTCTCACTAATAGATTGTGTCCTTCATTACACTAGTCATGCATGCTCCCTGATTTAAATGTAATGTAGGAGCTTCTGCCATCAAATGCACAGATTTATAAAATTATTCAGGTATCCTATCTCATGCCCTTGAACCTCAACTGTTTTGTTTGTTTGTTTGTTTTTTTGAGAGAGGTTTCTCTGTGTAGTCCTGGCTGTCCTGGAACTCACTCTGTAGACCAGGCTGGCCTCGAACTCCGAAATCCGCCTACCTCTGCTTCCCAAGTGCTGGGATTAAAGGCATGTGCCACCACTGCACAGCTTCAACTGTCTTTTCTTATAATGCAGCAGACATATGAGCTTTACGTGCAGAGGGAATCCAGGATGTGACTTGTGTGCTGAGTTTAAGCAGCTCTGCAAAAAGATATTTATTAGACAAGGACAGCCATCTTTGTTCAGGATCACTTGATCTAGACAAAATCAAGCAGAGAAATGGAATCCCTGAAGATAAAGGGAGTATATATCAAATTTTGAGTGCTGAAACTATATCAAATTTTGGGTGCTGATTCAAAATACATACAGCCTACGACCCAGCCCAGCTCTCCAGGTGGCTGTCCCATAATAGGCTTGTAAAAGTGTCTTCTAAAGGTCATTTTATTTTTCAATCAGTTCAGCACATTCAGAGTAACTAGAAATATGAGATTAATGGTAATTCCATTAAAACCCACAATCATTGGCCCACTGTTTCACTTCTCTGCTGTGAAATGAGTTCCTTAGTTAGAAGCAATACTGTGTGGAATACCATTGTGGTAAATGAGGCACTCAGTATGTTCATGGATAGTTGGCATAAGCAATATGTGCATGAAAGTCAAAATCATAAGCAGAATATCCCTCTATTCCAGGAAGAAGAAAGCTTTGTCCTTTGCCCAAGAGAAATGATCCAATGTAGTCAACCTGCCCCCAGTCACTGGCTGGTCAACCCAGGATAATGATCCATATCTAGGGCTCAGTGTTAGTCTCTGCTGTTGGTAGATCTGGCACTCAGCAGCAGATGTGGCCACGTCAGGCTTGTTGAGAGGACGACTCTACCGTTTTATCCATGAATAAACCCCACAGCGTCCACCATGGCCACTATGTTCATGGTTGCATTGGATAATGACAAATATAGCGGAGGACACAGCTGACTTCCCACAGAATAGATCACCCTAACTACTTGGTTACTGAAAATATGCTCAGCTGAACTTACCTTTTGATCAGTAGTTACATGGGACATAAGTATTTACATCCTTTGACCATTTTGAGAGATCTATCCACATACTTTTTCCTTTTATGTCTTTCTCAACAATATTCTAATCATTCTGTTTCCAAGTCTCTGAAGGTTAAGCCATCCCACTGACTATAGCTGATGATTCAATGAAAAACTAGTGGCCTTTGGATGTACAAATGAGTTTGCAGGTGCAAACAAAATAGAGAGACATCATAAAGTTTGAAATGACTGTTGACACTTGTCACATTTTTTCTACATAATAAATAACCTTGAGTATCTCAATGTAAGTGTGTTGGGTAAGATCATACAAATTATTTGTCGTCACAGGTTACTTTTGATATTCTTGAAGGTGTTAGTTAAGAAGAAGTCTAAGGTTAGAAGTCCAAGGTTAGGTTAGAAGAAGTCCAACCGCAGTTCAGAACAGACCATTCCAGACCACACGGTTCCAAGGGGGAGGAGGTTTATTCAGGAGATAGGGCAAAGGTGGGGAGAAGAAGGTAGAAGTGTAAGAGAGTGAGTTAAGGGGTCCTGCCTGTTTTATATGGGCACTGATGTAGTATTTTCCAGGCAAAGGTGAAGTAGCCAGGTGGATTCTGAGAGTGTATGGCTGTTGCCTTGGCAACAATGTGGAGGTCACCTACATATGATGTCACTGGGTTCGGAGCCTGATACCAACATACCTCCCTTTTTCTTATTATAAAGAGAAGAAGAAAAGTGGAGGGGAAGTCGATGGTGAAATGGAAGTTGGGGCGCAGTGTCTCTTAAACTACTTCCTGCTGTGTAGGGGCGTAGTTCATTGTGAGGAGTAGCTGGCTTTCACCATCGGGGTCCACTCCATAGATATGTATATCAGGTTCCTCTGTGGACAGTGGCTGGTGATCCTGTAACAGGAACTGATAAATAATTTGGTTAGAAATAATAATACCAGGAGGATGACAAGAAAGGGTGTTATAAAAGAGAGTACCTTGTTTTTATATGGGATTTAAAAAAAAAAAACAACTCAGAAGTAGAGGTCTCACGTTCCTTAAAAACAGCATTCTTCCTGGACAAACCGGTGAAGACCATTTCAAGACATCTGGCCCCCGTCGGGTCTGAAGCACCACAGCTGGAATCCCGTGGGTCTTGTGGTGTTGGTGGAAGTGGTTGGTCTGTGATCTAGCATGTATATTGAACAAGACCAATATGGGCAGCCCCCATAATTGTCTGGCCAGTTTTTACAATAACCTTCTATCTGGTCAAAGAGAAAGCAAGTATAGAGAGCATAATACTTAGATGAGATAACAGATATAGAGATGATAGCAGTTTGGGCTGGTTCTTGGCATCCGGCTGTGGAGCAGTTTCCTGACCCTGTTTGGAAAGATATGTTTTTCATCTGTGGGGGGTCTCTTGACTCTCGAACCTTCAGATGTAAGGCCTGACTTGGATAGAAACAAGCAGCAGGGGAGGGTAAGAAACCCATGTTTAGTCCAGTGTGGTCGAACTCGGCTGCCGAAGTAGAGTCTTGTGTTCTGGGATTGAAGACAAGGTGGGTGATTTTGAAGTCTTCTGGAGCTTAATAGAGCATGGTCCTGTTAGGGTGGATGTGTATGAAGAGTCAATTTTAGGTGGGGGGATGAAAGGTTTGAGGTGAGACAAGTAGACCCAATGAGGGAATCCCTCAAGTTTAGCAGCTGTAGGGGTCACAAAATTACCTTAAAAGGTCCCTGACATTTGGGAGAGAGGGGGTGAGGGCTGATGATCTGGAGGGGAGAGAAGGACTTGGCCTCCAATGTTGACAGGCAGAGGACAATAAACGGTGTGTGGTCGAGGTAGATGGTGGTCAACAGAGTTCCACAAGAGAGAGCAGAGGTGGAAAAGTAATGGGGTGAGTAGATGGTCTGGGAGGGGAGAGCATTTAGGTGAAAGACCAGGAGTTAAACTGGACGTCCATACATGAGTTCAAAGGGTGAGATGAGGAGAGGTCACTTGGGGAGAGCTCGTAGCCTGAAAAGAGCCAGAGGTAGGAGCTGTACCCAGTCAAGATGAAGTTCCTCTGACAGCTTGACAAGGGTGGGTTTTAAAGAGCGGTTAGTTCTTTCTACCTTACCTGAAGATTGAGGGTGACAGGAAATGTGAAAATGCCAGGGGATGTCTAGGGCCTTAGACAGAATTTGAGAAACCTGGAAAGTAAATTCAGGACCATTGTCTGACTGGAGGGAGGCTGGGACACAAAATCGGGGGATGATCTCTCGGAGGAGGAGATCAGAGACTGTCTGAGCCCCTTTGTTAGTTGTGGGAAAAGCCTCTACCCAGCCTGAGAAGGTGTCCACCAAGACCAGGAGGTACTTGACACGTTTGACAGCCGGCATGTGGGTAAAGTCAAGTTACCAGTCAGTTCCTGGAAGGAAACTTCTAGCCTGGTGGGTAGGAAAAGGGGTGCTACAATACCTGGAGTTGGGATCTGACATCTGACAGATTCTGCAAGAAACAGTGATAGATTTTAAGAAACTTAAGTCCTCAGGAGTAGGCTGTAGGTGAGTCATAACAAAATACGACAATGCTTGGCTGTTAGGATGAAAGAGTTGGTGAAGACAGGACAGAGTTTGACGAGTGTCAGGGGGTGTAGGTGGGGATGAGGGTTGCAGTGTAAGAATGTCCTGGGGAGGGTGAGATGAGTCTAGACCCCTAAGGGCCACAGCTTTAGCTGCCTCATCAGCTTGGTTGTTCCCCTTGGAGATAATAGAGTCGTCTGTCCGGTGGGATCTGCAGTGGACAATCCCAATAGCTGTGGGGAGATGGGAGGTCTTTAGCAGGGCCATAATTTGGTTTGCATTAGTTACTGATCCTCCTTTTGTGGTAAGTAACCTGTGCTCCTTCCAGATAGCAGCGTGGGACAGGAGGATATGGAAAACATATTTGGAATCTGTGTAGATGTTGAGGGATTGTCCCTGTGCCAGCGGAGAGGCACGAGTAAGGGCTATTAGTTCAGCCTGTTGGTTGGTGGTATGAGCAGGAAGGCCCTGTGCCTCCACCACCTTGGTGTCTGAAACCATGTCATAGCCAGCTTTCCTGGCTCCTTCATGTAAAAAGTAGCTTCCATCTGTATACCAGGTATAGATGGCCTGAGGCAATGTGCCCTCCTGTATGTGTGAAGGATAAGGTAGTACTTCCTCTAAAGTTTCAGTGCAGGAGTGAGATAGGGAGTAGTTAGTATTAGGTCTAGGAAGAAGATTGGAAATGTTAAGAGGTGGGCATGATTGAAAGTTGAGGGTGGAGTCTTCTATTAGAACTACCTGAAGAGAAAGAACCCTGGAGGGAGGTAGAGTTTGTTAGCCTTTATAAGTTAGGAGCTGTGACAGGTTGTGAGAAGAGAGGACAGTTATGGGCGATCCCAAGGTTAGTTTCTTTGACTCTCGGATAAGGAGTTCAGCAGCTGCTAAGGTACAAATACAAGGTGCCCATCCCTGGATGGTTAGATCTCGTCTTTTTGACAAGTATGCTACAGGTGCAAAAGATGGTCCCAGTTGGTGACCTAAGACTCCAAGGATAAATCCCTCCTTTTCAGTTACATAGAGGGAAAAAGGGCGAGTCAGGTCAGGGAGATGTAAGGCTGGGACCTTAAGGAGAGCCTGTTGGAGTCTTTGAAAGGGCTTAGTAACAGGTTTGAAAAGAGGTTTGTGGGTGGGGCTTAATGCTGCTTCATATAAGGGACGAGAAAGCAGGGAAAAGGAAGGAACATAGGAATGAAAAAAGCTAGTCATTCCTAGGAATGATAAAATCTCTGCCTTTGTAGAAGGAACAGTTAGAGACTGAATCAGATTCTTTCTATCTAAGGTAATAATAGCCTTGTGGTTTGGGGTAATTGTTAGTCCCAAATAGGTGACCTGAGGTGTAGACAGTTGGACTTTAGAAGGTGAGACCCTGTAGCCTTGACTGGACAGGAAATTTAGAAGAGCAGCTGTGTCAGCTTGGCTAATCTCTAGAGAGGGACTACAGAGAAGGACATCATCTACGTAAAGTACAATCTTAGATCTAGGGAGAGATAAAGAGAGCAAGTCAGAAGCCAGAGCCTGGCCAAATAAGTGTGGGCTGTCTCAGAATCTCTGAGGTAGAACAGTCCAGGTAAGTTGAATAGAAAGGTGGGTGTCAGGATCTGTTCAGGTAAAGGCAAATATGTCCTGTGATCAGGCATCTAGAGGGATAGAGAAAAATGCATCCTTGAGATCTAGGACTGAAAAATGAGAAGTCCCTGAGGGGATAGTAGAAAGAAGTGTGTAAGGATTAGCCACAACAGGATGGAGGGGAACCACTGCAGAATTAATGTGTCTGAGGTCTTGAACCAGGTGATAGGTACCATTAAGTTTCTTAACTGCCAATATAGAGGTGTTAAAGGGGGAAAAGGTAGGGCAAAGGAGTTTTTTTTGTAAGAGGTCAGAAATGATTGGCTTAAGTCCTCTGAGGCTCTGGAGAGAGAGAGGGTATTGAGCTTGGGTGATGTACCTGGTAGAGTCCAGTAACTGGATGACAACAGGAGAATGATGTTTAGCAACAGAGGGGTTCTGGATGTCCCAAACTCGGAGGTCCAGCTGAGAAGCTGGTAAGGGAAATAACATGTTAGTGTTATTAGGTTGACTGGTTAGAAGAAGGAGCAGAGGAACTGCTGGTGAGCTTGGGTTTAGGTGAATTGGGGGAGCAAAGGAAATAGAGGCTCCCAACTTAGTTAAAATACCCCTTCCTAATAGGGGGACAGGACATGTAGGCACTACCAAAAAGGAATGGATGAGAGGTACACCCCTAAATATGCAACTAAGTGGAGGAGTCTGGTGAGGAAGGTAAGGTTGTTCTCCTACCCTGACAATAGGAAAACGCGAAGGTGAGGTAGGTCCCCAAAACTCCGTCAGGACCGAGTAAGTGGCCCCCGTGTCCAAGAGGAAGGAGATGGCTCTTCCACATACCATAATATCTACCCGGGGCTCCCTGCTAGTGATAGGCGTGGTTGGGTTGAGAGAGCTCGGGCCCGTCAGTCCTCCATAGCCAATCCTAGAAGGTCAACTGAAGGGTTTTCTGGGAGTGATGTCCCTCTGTTCTAAGCAACATGAGGGCAATCAACACCCCAATGTCCCTTCTGATGGCACCTGGGGCACAGTAGTCCCCTTGGCTTGCCAGGGTTGGGGCAAGCCTTTGCCCAATGACCATGTTGACCATATTTATAGCAGGAGCCTGGTGTAGCGGCTGAGGCTGGTCGGAGAGCCTTTACCAGCATGTGGTATTTTAATTTTTGGGCTTTCTCATCTCTCTCATGGTACATCTTGAAGGCCAGCGCCAAGATTTCTGCCTGTGGAGTTAGGGGCCCCTCTCCAATCGCCTAAGTTTAGCTTTTATGTCGGAGTAGCTCTGGGAAAAAAAGTAGGCCATCAGAAGTTGCTTACCTTCCGAGTTTTCAGGGTCCAGATTATTATACTGCAGTAAAGCCTTTGTAAGACGTTCTAAAAACTGAGACAGGTTTTCCTGTTTTTCCTGGACAATCTCTTGGAGTTTCTCAAAGTTTACTGGCTTTAAGGCTGCCTTTCTTAGGCCTGTCAAAAGGCATGTTATAAATCTATCTCTAGCTAAGATACCACTTGTGGAATTATAATCCCATCAAGGATCCAGGTCAGCAACAGCCTCAGATCCGATTGGATATGTTCCGTCTGTCTGATGAATCTGATCTGCATGCGTTTTTGCCTCTTTCCAAACTCGCCTGCGTTCATCAGGAAGTAAATTGTAAGTGAGAATCACATGAACATCATGGAAAGTCAAACTATAAGACTGAGTGATGTACTGGAACTCTTTAATAAAGGCGGAGGAGTTAGAGGTATAGGAACCCAGTCTGCTCTCTATTTGAGAAAGTTCGCTGAGTGAGAAAGGAACATGTACTCTGACAAGGCCATCTACTCCAGCCACTTCCCTCAGGGGAAGGAAAGGTGCTGGTTTAGGTGTCCCTGGAGGAGAAGGAATTGGAGGTTTGGCTGTGGCCTTAGAACGTGTGATAGGAGGGGTAAAGGTCGGAGCCAACCCAGAATGATTAGCATGGCCTGAAGCTGGCACAAAAAGAGGGGAGGGGTCTGGAGAGGTTGAGTTCGTAGACTCTGAGGTATCTTGGTGAGAAGAAACCGAGGCAGCAGTTTGGGTTTTCGGTGGCCTGGAAACAGGTCTGCAACTGGGGGGGGGGGGGGGTTCGTCAGCTGGATCTAAGGGTGTTGTGTCATCTAATGGGGGTTGAGTAGGTTCCATTGCTAAAAGGACCTGGGGTGGGGAACAGACAGAACACATGGAGGGATTAGAGCAGAGGTAGATGAATGATTGGACATAGGGAACCTCTTTTCATTTACCAGACTGCTGACAGTATGCATGAAGACCCTTTAAAATGACTGGGTCTAGTGTGCCATTAGGTGGACATTTTAAACCATTATCTAGAGGATACCGAATCCAGACTTTATTGCAGAAATGTATCAATTTGGAAGGCCTCAAATCAGGCATTAATTTTAGAGATCTGAGGTTTTTAAGGAGGCAACCCAGTGGGGTGTCTGGGGGTACGGCCGAAGACAATGTAGCAGCCATTGTGTGACAGGGGAGGGCTTACCGAGCTATCGTATTGGTGTCCCCATAGAAAGGCGGTAAGAATTCAGGCAACAGGCTAGGTAACCAGGTCGTCACAAGATTACCTAGGGGCCTCACGAACTCCTGGAGTTCGTGGAAAGCAGTTTAACCTGGTACCAGGATTTCTGGCAGCTACAAGAGCTCAGAGCAGGTAGGGAGACTGTAAACTGCTTTAGAGGGGGGTGAGTCACCCAATGGCCAATGTCCTAAGTAGTAGCTCAGCTAGGAGGCCAATCATAGGGACTGGGGCAGACAAATGCCAACACCTCTCAGCACAGGGAAGGCTGGCCAGACCTTATCTGGGCGTCTAGGGTCCCTCCCACCAATTGGAATCTCCTTACCAATCAATATGCCTGTGTGTGTTTCCAGGCTTATGCAGTATGGTATCAGGAAAATGGAATCGCCTGTCTGGCTGCCTAACCCATGTGGCAAAGTACCACGTGGTGGGGTGCAGCCAGACTTAGTCTGTAGCAGTGGTGGCAATTTAGCATGGTGATGGCAGGTAGCAGCGATGGAGTCCACGTGGTGTAGAGGTGATTGTGGCGGTGGCGGTCCTGCCTGGCGACAGCAGTTAGTGGCTGCGGCAGCCGCAGCACGGCGGTTCCCGGAGAATTCAAACTCGGCCCATGCACCAGTGTTAGTTGTTAGAAGTCCAACTGCAGTTCAGAACAGACCACTCCAGACCACACGGTTCCAAGGGGGAGGAGGTTTATTCAGGAGATAGGGCAAAGGTGGGGAGAAGAAGGTGGAGGGATAAGAGAGCGAGTCAGGGGGTCCTGCCTGTTTTATATGGGCATAGTATCTCCCAGGTAAAGGTGAGGTAGCCAGGAGGATTCTGGGAGTGTATGGCTGTTGCCTTGGCAACGATGTGGGGGTCGCCTAGATGTGATGTCACTGGGTTCGGAGCCTGATACCAACAGAAGGTGCTCAAAGACTACTGTAATATACAGAGTCTTTAATAAATTGATTACTTACTAAAGAATTTAATCTTCTATAAAGGTATCAGAAAGTACAAGACTTTAACACATTGACTATGTTTATGGGGTTTCTCGCATTCTGACTTTTTCTCAGGTTTCTAGGATGACTGCCACATACAAAGGCTTTACCACATTGCTTATTCATAGCGTTTCTCTCCAGAATACATTCCTTTTTGTTTATAAATATATATGTTGTGAAAAGTTTTTATTACATTGATTTCAGTTATAAGATTTCTCTCCAATATGTGTTCTGCTATGTATTAAAAGATGAGTGTGATATCTAAGTGTTGGGAAGAAGCAAAAAAAAAACCTCGTTCTAAAAACTGCCTTTTGTTACCAAACTGCATTTAATAATAAATTGAAACTAACTTCAAGTTCCAGGTTATACGGGACCAGAGTACTTAAGTATTTTATTTTAGATCTTAAAATGAAAACCAAGAAAGAATAGTAATCACAGTCCACTGATGGTTAGTTTCACACATACTAGTGAGCCTTGTGTCCACATGAAAAAAACGATAGCCAGGTGATAATAACGCCCAACACGATACAGTTCTCCTTCCTACAAGTCTGGGGGGTGTGTCCACAGTTCTGACAGCCACAGTACCTGAAAGCAGCTCCAGTCAGGCCCTGACTCAGATTTAAAAGCACCGCCTCCTGTTCACAGGCAGCCCTGGGCATCCACTTCCACGCGCCCACACTCCTGCCAGCTACGGTACCTGGAAGCTCTGGTCATCCCCCCATTTCCGGCTGCGTAGGCGGAGCGACGAGCAATCGGATTGCATAGCAGAGTCTGTGACGTCAGAAGGAGCCTTCTAGAAGCTCCTCCCTGATCACAGCAGGTGTTGGGGGCGGGGGGGGGGGGGGGGGGATGGAGTCTCCAAACACTGTGCATGTGGGCCGGTCCTGACTCCTCATGGGAAATGTAGTCTCCAGCCTACCACCATCTTAGATTGAGTTATCTGCGCATGCTCAGTTAGTTCTCAGTCCACCATCTTGGCCCGAGGCCTCATGGGTAATGTAGTCTCGGGACAACCATCTCCTCTGTGTAGCACTGGCTGTCCTGAAACTCACTCTATAGACTAGCCTGGGTTCAAACTCACTAATCTGCCTGCCTTTGCTTCCTGAGTGCTGAGATTATAGGCGTGCGCCTCCACTGCCCAGCTATGCCTGTCTTCCTAATGTATACTATAAAAGACAAAAGGGTTTGGACACATGTGCTGCTGAGTCAAAGAAATCACACATGTTTCTACAAGAAAGCAACTGGTCCAAATGTTTTGGGCAACTCAGAATCAGCCATGATAGTGACATTACTCAGAGGTCACCTTCCAATCTAACAAGTGAAGGACATCACTAGGGACCTCACAGGTGGTCACATCTGGCTGATGCTTCCAATGCAGCCCCAGAGAGGACCCCCCACCCTAACTCCCACTGCTCAGCCACCGGCCCCTACCCATGTGGTCAGTGATACTGTGCTCACCATGACTCGATTTCAAAGCTTCCCTAAGGTCTCCACACAGCACACAACAGCAGAGCTCAGAGCAGGTCACAAGTGACCATTCAAGCCTGCACAGCCACAGCGAACTTGCAGAATTGCACCCAGAATAACCCATCTCCTTGTCTGATTAGCAGGACTGCCTGGGAGTCTCGATTGGCCAGTGAGTCCTGCCACTCTTCTAGGTTAAAGTGTGCTTCTGGACCAGGGTCAGACCCTTTCCAGGTCTCAGGAGTGGTTTGCATTCCATTAGCATTTGTTTCTGTCTTCAAAGAGGAATTTCACTTCACTCTGCCCTGGGGAAGAACCCAGCATTCCAGCTCTGGCTGTTCAGCTGCCTGCTCCTCCCCTCTGAGAGCAATGATGCTTCACTTACCAGATCCTGACTCCAAACCTTACCTGAGCTTTCCTCACAGCGCTTGCCTTCTTCCTGTAATCAAGGTGAATGGCTTCCATAGCCCATTACTCAATGTGCAGTGGAGGTATCTATCTGACCCACAAGAGCAAGGATGCTCTGGCCATTTCTTACCATTCTGTCTTAACTCCACCCCAGTTACTTGGCAAGAGCCAGGTAGATCTGACCCAGTATAAAAGTGGCTGCTTGCCCCTTCCTTTCTCTTTTAGCTCTTGATTTCTTGCTCTCTCTTTTTCTTGCCCACTGAGGTTCATTAATTTCCCACTCTTTCTCATTTCCTTCCTTGCTCTTTCTCCACGTGCTCATGCCCAGTCTGTGCTTTTCTACTTTCTGCCTCTCTCTGCCTTTCCTTGCCTTTACTACCCACTTAACTCCCCTCCCCATGTCCTGAATAAACTATATGCTATACTATAATGTCTTGTGGCAGGTTCCTCATGGGGAAGAGATGACTCAGCTTGAAGCAAGAGCCTGCTGAGATATGTCTTTCCCCTATACCTCACCACACACACATAGATCACATTCCATCTCTCTTGAAAGAGAGGAAGCTCTGAGAAGGAGAATATCTGACTGTTGCCAAGTAACTGTGGGGTGGAGTTTAAGGCAGAATGCTAACACTATTAACATTAAAGACAGGTTTTAGGAAACAAGAGTCTTGGTTTTTTTTGTTTGTTTGTTTGTTTGTTTTTGGCTTCATGCTGTCCTCAGGGAAACTGCAGCTTTCTTTCACTAGATGATAGGTATCAATCAACCATGGAGATAAGCCAGAATCATAAGGAAAATACAGTTGAGCACTATTGTTAGCCAGCATGTATTCATCAATGGCAAAGTAGAGAAAAAAAACAGTTGTATCAGTACAGATTCTCTAGATAAACATATCTCAAATCATAGAGAGAATGAATCTATGTATGTAGAAATGGGATTTAATAGAATGCCACAATAAAGGCTGTTGGGCAAGGGAAATTAGAAAAATCAAGGACTGTTTGATTTCATGTTTCAGGATATTACCAAGATTATGATATTCACAGAGCCCAACAGATAATCAAAGTATAAGTTGCCAAGAGCCACACAGCCTGCTGCCAGCAAAGAACATTTATGCTAAACTATGCTGGGTCTCACTGTTAGCTATTGCTGCACCTAATTTTCCTCTGAGAAAAATGTCCTTCAATACACTTCTGCTCTAGACTTATCTGGTTTAATTTCTGCCCAACCTAAAAATATGCTTACTAAAGATTTCTATGTGAAGTTTTCTTTTGACAATTAAAATTCTGAAAAAGGAATTCCAGACATGCAATAAACACAAATTCATGGCTTTTTAAATTTTGCCCTTTTATTGCTTATGTATAGACTACACATATGAGATCATGGTTTGTGATTCATATTATGTATGAAGTAGCAAATGGATTATAATCAAAGTAAATTGGATATGTTGGACTATGTTTATTTTATTCATAACAAATTAAACTTAAAAATTAATACAAAAAGACAAAAACATATTTAATCCATATACCCACTCAGGTAATATAAAATAATTGTACAAGTCTGAATCTTTCTTAAAATAGGTAATATGAACATATATATTTAAATATTATTTTCTATTTTTAAGGACATGATATATGTAATCATACAATTCTGGTCATAATGGTATCTCATTCAACCCTATCTCAATATAGTACACAACATGGTCTCTATCCCTTAAGGTAATAAATTATTTTTAAAGGGTTGACTGCTCCTAGACTAGCAGATGCTATTCATAATGGACATTGTCCTGAGTCATATTAGAACAACATATCTGTCTCTTTAAATATAATGGATACATATTTAAATTTTTGTACACACATAAACTTGTTAATAATTTAAGAGATATTTATATCCAGTAAAGCCTCTTTAAAAATCAAATAAATATAAAATGATTGGAAGACCCACCTCAGGGTTTGTGTCTTATCTTCATATCTTTTATATCTTCAGTTCTGCTGAATTAAAATAATCATAGCAGTGTTTTGTAAATATTGCTAAACCTCTACAAATGAGAGAGAGAGAGAGAGAAAGAGAGAGAGAGAACATGCTAATGTGAATTTGTCTTCTGACATACTAATTGAAGAAGAAGAAGAAGAAGAAGAAGAAGAAGAAGAAGAAGAAGAAGA
>JANHMN010000005.1:121284183-121328135 GCA_030674055.1 Rhabdomys pumilio | reverse complement strand
GAAGAAGAAGAAGAAGAAGAAGAAGAAGAAGAAGAAGAAGAAGAAGAGGAGGAGGAGGAGGAGGAGGAGAAGGAGGGGAAGAGGAGGAGAAGGAGAAAAGGAGAAGAAGAAGGAGAAAAGGAGAAAAGGAGAAGGAGAAGGAGAAGGAGAAGGAGAAGGAGAAGGAGAAGGAGAAGGAGAAGGAGAAGGAGAAGGAGAAGGAGAAGGAGAAGGAGAAGGAGAAGGAAAGAGGACCATAAAGAAGCTATATGCAATTGGTGATAAACTGTTATCCAGGATAATCTCAAACTCATTGTGTCCTGCCTGAAGATTTGGTTATATGTTTTTCTTTCTGCTCCAACTCCTGGGTGCTGAGGTTATAAGTATCACTAAGTGTAATTGTACAGTACTTGTGAATCAGACCAGGTCTTTGCCCACATTAAACAAAAACTCTAGAAATTATCATGCCTATCAATATGTTTTTAAATTAAATAAGAGTGCAAGAGAACAAAGTTCACAGAGGAGCCAGGCACATGATAAAATCTATACTGGCAAGGTGGATATCAATTAACACTTATATGGAACATAACAATTTAAATGATAACATTTATTTTAAAAGAAAAATTAATAATACATGGTTGTTCAGCTTGCTGAATGTCTTTGCACCACATGCATACAATTTCCACAGAGGCCAGAAGCAGGCAACAGATTCTCCAGAATTCAAGTTAAAGAGGTTTGTAGCTGTCATGTGTATCCTCTGAGACTGCAACAAATTTTCTTAATACAGAACACATCTTTCCTGTCCACACTACACTTGACTTTTGTCCTTCCAACCAAGTGTTCTGGATCACTCCCAATGAAAGAGAAATCTCTGCAAACCTGTAGTGACGGGCACATGAGTTAGGCATGCTAACTGTCTTACACTGCCACACATCCATGGAAGACTCCTGTGAGTTCCGGATCCAGCCACAGGATCACTGATCATCAGTTTGCAACAGATTTGTCACCTCGAATCTAGGATAACAATGCATATTAGCCCCATCAAATGACATATACAGTTGAGAAGAGCCTCTTGGTTGTAAAGGTGGGTAAGAGCATGGTGAACAGCTGGGTAAACAATGTTGAGAGGAACTTTACTACTAGCTGGAGTGGATAGAGTCTCCCTCACAGTTTATTTGCATCTGGTGGAGAGTGAGTCTCTGCAAGGCTAAGAATGGAGAGGGTTCGTTAGTGCTGCTCTTTAGCTGCTGGAGATCTCACAGCACACTGAAGAAGTGTTTCTTCTATTGCTATATTCTTGTGATGATCCCTAGGAAAAAATCTGATTTCTGACACTGACAGTGAATCACCGAGTCAATATGTGAAACAAGAAACCTTATGGGTCTCCAGAATGATGCTGTAAAATCAAGGATTAAAAGAATCTCCTGTCACCTGATCTTCATGTGAGTAGGAGTGCCAGGTCTAGGCCTACAGAAGCTAAGACATCTGGTTGTCCATTCCTCACATAATCTTGAATCTCTCTCTATCTGAGTTCCTCATATAATTGTATTATTTGTGTTACAATTGTGATGTTTTACACTTCTGCTATAGATTTTCTTCTCCAATAGCTGTAACAGCCCAGCATCAAAGCATCACCTGAAGAAAAGGTTAAGGGAAGGTGGCTATTTTGAAATTGTGACTGAGCTGAGATGGTTGTGAGGCCCAAACTGCTCTAAAAGTATTCAGTACTTGTCTAGTATATTAGCCAGAGTTCTACAGACTACCAAACTAATAGAATACATTTCTCTTTATGTAAAGGGTATTGTTTAGAATGACTTAGTGGCTGTGATGGTTTAGCTAATTCAACAATAACTGCTTATTATAAAGGCAAAGCGCAAGGATCCAGTAGTTGGTCAGTCAACAAGGCTTGATGTCTCAGCTTAGAAGTTTAGAATAAACTGAAATTCTAAGTAAGGTAGCCCTAATGTCAATGAAGGAATGGACTAGCTAGCTATCAAGGTGAGAGCAAGCAGCTAAAGAGCGAACACCTCCTCTTCCCATGTCATTATATGGGTTTGAAGTACAAGTCAATGCTCAGATTAGAGCAGGGGCTTTTCAGCTTAAACATCTGGATTAAAGCTGCGTCTTCCACTATCAAGACTCAGACTACAGTCACTTTTGGGGTTTTAGTTAATTCCAGATGTAATAGAGTTAACAATCAAGACAGCAGTCTCAGCAACTCTACCCCATGTCCACTTTCACACACAATCACATCTTCTTATGTCATGGTTAATTTCCAAATTGAAAAAATAAGTCATAATGATGCTTAAATGTTATAATTCCAGCCAAAAGGAAAACCATTATTAATTGGACCACTCATAATTATGCCTAAAATGATTGAACTACTCCTTGTACAAGCACAGACACTAAAAAATGTTCCCAGAAGCAATTTTTTCCTTCTGGGCCACTAAGGGTGATAGCATGGGTGTGGGTCTTCTTTATTCTTGGTTGGTTGTTAGCCACCAAACAGTGAGGACAAAGGAAACAGCCAAGGCAATCTGGCTTTAGATGGCTTTGAGTATTATAAAATTACCTGCAGAGACCAGAACACTGAGTCAATTCTACTATATTGTTCCAGAAATAAAATATATGAGGGCTTTTATGGATACAGGTGGAAAGGATTCATTGGTCATAATAGTTTATCTAAGTATCATGTGGGCGGGGAAGCAGAATGGAACTTGTGTGCTGAGTTTAAGGAGCTCCCCACAGGGACATTCTTTTGATAAGGACAGCCACCTGTGTTCAGGGACATTGTTTAGAAAAATTGAGGCAGAGAAATGAAAGCACTTTTAATAAAGGGAGTCCTTCATTTTGAGCTGAGTTCCACTCAGATTTGGGAGATGTGACCTTCACACAGGTTTCCAACAACCTTAATTCCTTAAATTATGGATCTTGGCTATGATAGAAACTTTACCAAGTACTGGATGCTGATACAAAATAAATACAGCCTAGGACTCTGCCCAGCTTTCCAGGTGGCTGTCTCATAACTGACTGTGTAAAAGTGTCTTCTAAAGGTCATTCTATTTTGCTATCAGTTCAGCACCTTCAGGGTAACAAGGAATATGGTATTAATAGTAATCAATATCACTAAACTCCACAAACATTGGCCCACTGTCTCACTTCTCTGCTGTGAATTGAGTTCCTTGGTCAGAAGCAAAACTGTGTGGAATGCCATTGTGGTGAATGAGACACTCAGTATGTCCTTGGATAGTGACTTTGGCAGAAGCAATATGTGCATGAAAGTCAAAATCATAAGCAGAATACCTGTTTATTCCAGGAAGAAGAAAGCTTTGTCATTTGCCCAGGAGAAATGATCCAATGTAGTCAACCTGCCACCAAGTCACAGGCTGGTCAACCCAGGATACAGATCCATATCTAGGGCACAGAGTTGGTCTCTGCTGCTGGTAGATCTGGCACTCAGCAGCAGATGTGGCCATGTCAGGCTTGGGGAGAGGACGACACTACTGTTGTATCCATGAATAAACCCCACTGTGCCCACCATGGCCACTATGTTCATGGGCCATTAGAAATGACAGATATGACTGTGGACACAGCTGACTTCCCTAACTACTTGATTACTGGATGTCTGCTCAGCTGAACTTACCTTTTGATGAGCATGTACAGGGGACGTAAGTATCTTTACATACTTGGGCCATTTTTGAGAGATCTATCCACATGCTTCTTTCTTTTTATGTCTTTCTCAACAATATTCTAATCATTCTGTTTCCAAGTCTCTGACAGTTAAGCCATCCCATTGTTTATAGCTGATGATTCAGTGAATAATCACACATTTCCAAACAAGTGCATGAGCATGACTACTGCATGAAGCTTTGAACTGTGGTGATTTCCCTTTACTCGTGGATGGGGCCTGCATAACAGACAGAACCCTTAGTAAAGCAGGACCTAGTTATTTCTTCCTCAGTAATTTAATGATAGGGCATATACCAGGAAGTTCTAGATGCATGTATAATATCAAGGGCATTGTACAGGAATAGAAACTATAGGCTTGTTGCCCACTGAGAAAAACCCAAACTTAGCTCCACTCTCTAGTCTAATCCCAAACAAGACTAGAGTTTCCAAATTACACCCTCAACAATACCAGGGTCTCCAGGTTATTCCTCCAATAAACCTGCAAATTCAGTTACAAGCCCATGCCTAACAACCACTAATGCAGAGGGGACATAAAGTTAAGTTTCTGATTTGACTCTCAGCACCAGCCAATTATGTTAAAGGCCACAACAGCTTTCCAATTAGATGCCTGCACACATACTCCCCATATGCTGCTTACAATAAAGCCTTTTCCCGTTAGCCATTTGGGGCTCTACCACAACCAAAACAGTCTTGGCTGATGCTGATGCATTGGGGATGGAGGCAAGCTAGCTTAAATAGAATAAAGACCCTGCTGTGAGTTGCATCAGATCAGCTTTTGTGGTTGTCTTTTTGTGGATCACTAACATTTCCCTGGCAGGACATGTTCAATTTCTACTAAGATGGAATTGCAGGTGAAGATATTTCTTTTCAAGGGGAAATAGTTGGATAGAGTTGATGGTGGAGCCCTTGCTCCAATATTCAAAATCTATGATTCACAATAATCACCTGCCAAAGACTTCAAACAACATTCCTATCTAACCATGAAACTGGTAGAAAAGCCTGCACAGCAGCCTGGTCCTGTTACAGAGCCTTCTGCTGTTTTTGGCCCCCAACAGAAAGCTAGCAGCTTTCTGAGCTACTTGATATCTTGGCTGGTTTAACACACCCAAGTGAGGACTGTCTGTCTCCAGAATCCTCATCGCCCAGTAAATGTTGTGCTTCTCTCTTTGCAGTGGGATTGGCTAGGTGCACTGACTTATCTTTCACCTTAGAATTAATATCTCTGAATACCCTATTGTCGGTAGCCAACATTAGAAGATGGCGCCGACTGCCTGCCTGCCTCTTCAGATTTTTCTGGTATTCTGCACATGTGTCTACATGATTCTGGTGTGTGCCCCTCCCGAGTGGGCATATGCTAATGAGGTATTGTAGCCTTAGCCAATCCTTACATTGGCAACCCCTGCTCCTCTATATAAGCAGCACCCTCTGGCTGCATGGGGTCCCACGTAGTATTATTATTAGTTCCTACAATAAAGGCTGATGAGAAGAATCCAACCGTGTTGTGTCTGCTTGCTGGGCAAGTTGGGTACAACACCCTATGACACTAGATTCCTAAGCAATTCATTAATTAGAAGACTACTGTTGAGCAGTGGTGGTACATGCCTTTAATCCCAGCACTTGGGAGGCAGAGGCAGGTAGATTTCTGAGTTCGAGGTCAGGCTGGTCTACAGAGTGAGTTCCAGAAGAGCCAGCCTTACTCAGAGAAATTCTGTCTCGAAAAACAAGAAGAAGAAGAAGAGGAAGAAGAAGAGGAAGAAGAAGAAGAAGAAGAAGAAGAAGAAGAAGAAGAAGAAGAAGACTAAATTACTAAATTTTGGTTTAATTTATTTTCTGTCCTCCGGTGCACTTATGGGTTTGCCATGAGTCCAATTTGGTTGACACCTTATGCACCCTACATCCATTCTACATAATGTATACTTTAGAGCACTAATGTCATATTTTATAGAAGACACAGGATGATCAATATCCCTTCTAACTAAGTTAATGATACAGAAAATGATGAAATACAGATGCAAATAGAAAACTCAAAGACTAGAGTAAACTTTATTTCCCCACACAGAGAATTATTTTAATATTTTATTATTGATTCTTCTTGTTTTCCCAGTGCTGTTATACATACATGAAAATATTAATTAGAAAGGTATATGTATGTACGAATGGATGCATTTAACATATTTTTCCATCTGCTTTGGATGAACATATTTGAGGTGGAAGTGAGACTGGGTTTAATTTAGCTTAGGCTAGCCTCAAATTCATTACATCTCTGAGCTGGGTCTTGGCCTTATGGTCATGTAGCCTTGCCTGTTGGGTTCTGAGATTTTAGGCATGACTACTACAGGGAGCAGCACCTTGCGTTTCAGCTTCAACATCTAATAATGTGTTATTGGAACATCCCTTCCTTTCATCTTCTTCAAAGAAAAGGAGTCTGAAAGCACAGTATGATATTTTCTAGAAAGAAAGAGAGCCAGGACTACTGAGCATACTCTGTCATTTTACTTTTAATGCCATTTCAATCACTGGACACAAACCATCATTACAGCCATTTTGTTGTGGTAAATATTATTTGGGAGATTCTTACCCCACTTAAATCATAGAGGTACCAAATAAAAGACACAAAATACTTTGTATTTACAATAATCAGTAAAGCAACAGAGTTGGGTGGATATCAACTCTCTATGCTATTTTGTCTATTTCCCTGTTAATAACTGTGAGATATTATGTGCCCTATTCTGCCTAGGCTGCTCACACTCCCAGGCCAGCCCTACTGGCCATGCACTCACAATCCACCTGCCTCATGGTGCCTTCTTTCTTCTTTTTCTTCTCTCTCCTTCATGGTCTCCTCCCCAGACACCAAACATGGGACCTGAAGCACCATCTACCTTTCTTCTCCGCAGCTTCATGCTTTAGGCATCTTTATGAAGCAATCATGGAATTCAGGAAAAAATGTAGAAATGATGAAATTACAGTCCCCAAAATTTTTGTACAAAGTTGAATCAGGCTTTATGGCCATGTGTCCAGAGTCTAGGATCTTGTATTAGAGCACATCAAGTATTAGTTTTACTTTTTCTCTCAGGCTGAACATTTTAAATAGAAAATAATAGTCTTTTTAAACAGGAACACATCATGATACCCAGATTTTCTATTTTGGTTGAACTAGTGTTACTAGTGTACATTGATTTAACGTTAGTTTAGGTTTTTTTTATCCAGATTCTTGATTTCCTAGTGTGCAGACACAAGAAAGTACCAATTAGAACATTTGTTGATCATCTAAAATTAATTGCCTCACAACTCCTTGGTAATATCAATCACTGTCAATTCAGGGAAGCTTTTATCCTCTTTTTCCATGTGTTTTTGTACTGTGACTAACCCTGCTTCAACATTGGTCATAGATATTGATTCTTGCACAGGCCCCTCTTCATTTTAAGATGCAAGAAAAGCCAAAGATATTGGAGGAAACTCACTCAGTATTTTATTTTTGTTTTGCACCAGTCAAGAACTAGTCTGGAAGAATTGCAAGACACTCTTTTCAGCACTGAGCAGCAGAGAAAGGATTGGGTGCTCAAATCAATTCTCAATTACATACTAAAAGGCAGACCTGAGCTACAGGCAACATTTCTATGAACAAAATTAAATAATCAGAAGGAATTGAAAAAAACGGAAAGAAATTCTTAATGACTTGGAATTGGAGGGGAATGAAAACAAACAAGAGAGTATAGCAGTGTTGCATTTGAAAGCAATAATTGACTTTTAAAACAAATAAACATAGAATGAATTAGGTAGTATTCCTTCTGGTTCTATTTTGTGGAAAAGTCTAAGGTGTATTGTTCTTAGTTCTTCTTTGATGATCTGGTATAATTCTGTACAAAAACTACCTAACCCTTGCCTTTTCATTGATAGGAGGCTTATAATACCTGTGTTGATTTCCTTAGGGGTTATGCTACAGTTTAGATAATTAACTTGGTCTTGATTTAATTTGGGTTTACAGTATCTGTCTAGATAATTATCAATTTCTCTAGCTACACATTTCATCTAGATTTTCTAGTTTATAGAAAAAACTAATGATTTTTAAAAATTTCCTTATTTTCTCTCCTTATGACTCCCTTTTTATTTCTGATTTTGTTAATTTGGATACTGTATCTGTGCCCTCTGGTTAGTCTGGCTAAGTGTTTTTCTATTTTGGTGATTTTGTAAAAACAACCAGCTCTTTGTTTTGGTAATTCTCTCTGTACTGTTCTCTTTGTTTCTAATTGGTTCATTTCTGCTGTGAGTTTGATTATTTCCTGCTGTTTATATTTCTTGAGTGTGTTTGTTTCTTTTTGTTCTAAAGCTTTCTGGTGTGCTGTTAAGGTGCTTGTGTAGGATCTCTCTGGTATGTTTTTGGAGGTACTTGGTGCTATAAATTTTTGTCTTACCACTGCTTTCTCCGTATCCCCGAAGTTTGGATAAGCTGTGTCTTCATTCTTTTTGAATTCTAAAAAGTCTTTTATTCCTTTATTTCTTCCCTGACTAAGTTATCATTGTGTAGAAAGTTGTTCAGTATGTGGCTTTCTGATGTTTTTGTTATTATTGAAGTCTAGATTGGTCTGTAGTAATTTGATAGATTGCATGAGAATATTTCAGTCTTTTTGTATCTGTTGTGGCTTGATTTGTGACAGATTTTTTTTTGTTTGTTTTTGCTTTTGTTTTTCCGAGACAAGGTTTCTCTGTGTAGCCCTGGCTGTCCTGGAACTCACTCTGTAGACCAGGCTGGCCTCAAACTCAGAAATTCACCTGCCTCTGCCTCCCAATTGCTGAGATTAAAGTTGTGCACCACCACTGCCCAGTGATTTGTGACAGATTATATGTTCAAATTTAGAGAAGATACTATGAGGTCCTGAGGAGAAGTTATATATAATTGTATGTCTTTCTTTTCATTTCTAATTTTGGTAATTAGGATATTGTCTCTGTGTCCTTTCATTAGTTTGACTAAAAGTTTATTTTGTTGATTTTCTCCATCTATATCTATCTATCTATCTATCTATCTATCTATCTATCTATCTATCTATCATGTATATGTATTATTGTAGGATGAAATGTTTCATATGGAAGGGTCAGAGGAAGAATTTAAGGAGGTGAAGAGGATGGAAACCCCATAGGAAGAATGACAGTGTCAACTAATCTGGACACTTCAGAGCTTCCAGAGTCTAAGCCAAAAACCAAGGAGCATACACGGGATGGTTCATGATCCCAGGCATGTGTGCAGCAGAAGACTGCCTTGTCTGCACAAAATGGAAGAGGATGCACTTAACCCTGTAGAAACTTGATGCCCAGGGAAGAGGGAAGCTGGTGGAGGTGAGGTCCAGTTGGATGGGCACGTAGAAGAGAAACTTCTCAGAGGCAGCAGAAAGGAAGATGAGGAGAAGGCCCCAGGGAAGAGAAACCAGGAAAGGGGGCAACTTTAGAATGTAAATAACTTTTGAAAATTTAATTAAAAAAGAAAAAAAAAAAGAAACATAATTGAAAGCAAATATACCTTCATTGACTTTGAAAAAGTGTAGGAAGTTTTCTGGTAGAGAAAATGGCATTAATGCAGTAATCTTTGACCTGGCTGCTATGTGCAATGTTAGCTTCTGTGATCTGTAACATGACAAACACAGCTATAGCCAATGGCCTGTGTCTCAATCACCTGACCTGACTTAACACTGAAAGTGCATTGGCCATATCTCCAAAGTTGTAAATTCAATATTCTTTGGATTATGCTAAAGTTTCCAAATTATATACCTATCAACCTAGTTTGTCTTCATTCACCTGACATGAATAAATACATGCTGGAAAATTAGAAAATTATTATTCTGTCACCATCAGGTGTGTGTGTGTGTGTGTGTGTGTGTGTGTGTGTGTGTGTGTGTGTGTTTATTTTGTAATGGTGACTCCAGGGTTAGTGATTGGAAGAAACATTATTTCAACCATCATCACAGCAAATTAACTTATTTAAAAAGTGTTTCACTTGCCTCCCTGTCCAACTTAAGAAAATAAAACAACCATGGCATTAATCAAAAATTGAGTAAAATATAAGCTGAATACTTCATGGAATCTATCATGGAGTCTATGGTCCATCCCACCATAAATTTCATCTTGTAGAAACAAAACTATTGTATATCAAGTACATTGACATAAAATAAACCTTTTCACTTCCAGAAGTTATAGCTACATTCCATTCCAAGATGTTGGTATTTGATTATCTAATAAGGACTAACATTTATTACCCTCTGGTTAATGAATGTGAGCCCATTTATATTGCCAAAGAAGTTCTTAAATATTGCAACATAGCTGAAGTAAAAGAAAAAGGCCTTGAAACCAACTGTATGAAGATGATAGAGGCCCTTAAAGTAGAAATGACTAAATCACTTAAGGAAATCCAGGAAACCAAAACAGTTGGAGGAAATCAATAAATGCCTCAAAGACAGCCAGGAAACCAAAAACAAAATGTGGAGGAAAACAACAAATCTTATAAATAAAGCCAAGAAAAACAAGCCAAGAGTAGAAGAAAACAAATTGTTGAACACATAAAAGTGAAAACAGAAACAATTATGAAAGCGCAAACTGAGAGAATAATGGAAACAAAACTTTAGGACTGCAAAAAGGAACTACAGAGGAAAGATTCACAGACAGAATACAGAGATGGAAGACAAATCTCAAGCATTGAAGATACAATAGAAGGGATGAATATATCACACAAAGAAAATATTAAATCCAAAACTTCCTGACATAAAATATCTAGAAAATCCAGGACATTGTGAAAGGATAAAACATAAGGATACATTTTCCTTTGATGAATATGAAGTCTCCTTCTTTATCTTTTTTGATTACTTTCAGTTGAAAAATGATTTATTTGATATTAGAATCTCTACTCCAGCTTGTTTCTTGGGACCATTTGCTTGGAAGATTGTTTTCCAATCTTTTACTCTGAGGTAGTGTCTGTTTTTTCACAAAGGTGCGTTTCCTGTATGCAGCAAAATGTTGAGTCTTGTTTATGTATCCAGTCTGATTGTCTTTTTGTTGGAGAATTGAGTCCATTGATATTAAGAGATATTAAGGAAAATGAATGTTGTTTCCTGTTATTTTTGTTATTGGCGGTGGAGTTATGTTTGTGTAGCTACCTTCTTTTAGAGTTGTTGGAAGATAACTTTCTTGCTTTTTCTAGGTTGTAGTTTCCCTCCTTGTGTTGAGTTTTTCACCAATTATTCTTTGAAGTTCAGGATTTGTGGTAAGATATTGTGTAAGTTTGGTTTTGTCATGGAATATTTTGGTTTCTCCATCAAAATTGATTGAGAGTTTTGTCGGGTATAGTAGTCTGGGCTGGAATTTGTGTTCTCTTAGGGTCTGTATGATATCAGTGCAGGATCTTCTGGCTTTTATAGTTTCTGGTGAGAAGTCTGGTGTAATTCTTATAGGTCTGCCTTTATATGTTACTTTATCTTTTTCCCTTACTGTTTTTAGTATTTTTTCTTTGTTTTGTGCATTTGATGATTTGATTATTATGTGGCAGGAGGTATTTCTTTTCTAGTCTAAACTATTTGGAGTTCTGTATGCTTCGTGTATATTTATGGACATCTTTTTCTTTAGGTTAGGGAAGTTTTCCTCTATGATTTTGTTGAAGATATTTACTAGTCCTTTAAGTTGGGAATCTTCACCCTCATCTATATCTATTATCCTTAGGTTTGGCCTTCTCATTGTGTCTTGGATTTCTTGTATGTTTTGGGTTGGTAGCTTTTTGCATTTTGCATTTTCTTTGACAGTTGTGATAATGTTTTCCATGGTATCTTTTGCACATGAGATTCTTTCTTCTATCTCTTGTATTCTGTAGGTGATACTTGTGTCTATGACTCCTGATCTTTTTTTTTTAGGTTTGCTATCTCCAGAGTAGTCTCCCTTTGTAATTTCTTTATTGTTTCTACTTCCATTTTTAGATCTTGGATGGTTTTGTTTAATTCCTTCACCTGTTTGGTTGTGTTTTCTTGCAATTCATTAAAGGATTTTTGTGTTTCCTCTTTAAGGGCTTCTATCTGTCTACCAGTGTTCTCCTTAAATTCTTTGAGAGTGTTATTTGTGTCCTTCTTAAAGTCCGCTATCATCATCATGAGTAGTGATTTTAATTCTGAATCCTGTTTTTCTAGTGTGATGAGGTGTTCAGGGCTTGCTATGATGGGGGAACTGGGTTCTGATGATGCCATGTAACTTTGGATTCTGTTGCTTACATTATATTGCCTTTCACCATCTGGTTAACTCTAATGCTACCTGTACTCGATGTATCTGACTAAAGCCTGTCTTTCCAGTTATCTTGCTTGTGTCTGGTCTCCTTGGGGTCCAGATGTCTCTGTGATCTTCTCCAGCTGCTCTGAGTACAGTGGTACCTCTAGTATGACTCAGGATATGGTGCCTCCAAGGTAGCAGACCAGCTAGGTGTCTGCTGTTCTGGGTGCAGTGTCTCCTCTAGGGTGTCTCAGGATAAGGTGTCCACTGCTCTGAGTGCAGTGGTTCCTCTAAGGATGTCTCAGGATATGTTGTGTGTCACTCTGAGTTCAGTTGTTCCTCTGCCACTCTGGGTTCAGTGGTATCTCTGTCACTCTGTGTTTAGTGGACCCTCTACCACTCTGAGTTCAGTGGAACCTCTAGGTTTTCAGACTGGTGTCCACACCAGAGTGAATAGGGCCGGGTCCACACCAGGCCTCAGTGTTTTGGTTTCTGCTGGATTCTGAGTGCTCCCTGCACCCAGCTATGGGGTGAAGGGCAGTGTTTGGGTCTTCTTACCTACCACTCTGGGTTCAGTATACCCTCTATGATGTCTCAGGAGGAGTGCGGTGTTCACAGTGGAGTGGACAGGGTGTGGGTCTGGGCCAGGCCTGAGATCCGGGAGCCAGGTGGAAGGGCAGCGCCACTCCACAGGGTCGGGGATTGAGTTTCTGCTGGATTCTGAGTGCTCCCTGTACCCAACCGAGGGTGTAGGGCAGTGTTTGGGTCTTCTTACCTGTCACTCTGGGTTCAGCAAACCCTCTATAATGTCTCGGGAAGAGTCAGGTGTCCACAGCGGAGTGGATGGGGGCAGGTCTGGACCAGGCCTCAGATCCGGGAGCCAGGCAAAAGGGCAGTGCCCTTCAGTTTGATTAGAGACCGGTCTGCTCCTGACAGGTTCCTGTCATGGATTCTAAGAATAAATGAAGCATCTTTGGAGTTAATCCAGTTGTGGTGAGACAGCCACTGGGCAAGAATTGCCTCTTCCCATCTAAAGACAAATTACCGTTCAGAAAAGGACACACTTGCAGAATAGTCGACTGATTATATCTGCGTAGACAGAGTAATCAACCCTTAATAATTCTGCATCACTAAGGTCTGTCAGATGATCCTGGGCCAGAAGGCTGAAGATCAGATGCTCCAACACTTTGTAGTATAGTGACTGTCCAGGTGTTCAGCAGTCTCTATAAATTGGCTAAGTTTTAGAAGCTGTGCTTTGTGCTTCCCATAATTTCAGTTAACTCAGTCATTCTGAATTTCTGATGAGGTTGAAAACTTATAGTCTCATAGCCAATCCTGGCTATTTACTTTGAGAGAAAAGATTTGAGTGGATGGTTTTCAGCTGATATTCATTCTAAAGCCAAGAAAAAAACCCGTTCAGAACTAAGTGTTTTAGTTAGGAGAGATGACAGAGGTTCTGGTTAGTCAGCAAAATGATGGACTGGGTATTAGGACTATCTTGTACCTCACTGGTACAAATTGGCATAATTATGCTCTAATTGTATTTTGAGAGAAAAGTTTTATTTTAACAGGAAGGGTGATATGTAGGAGGAACTAAGGTGGGAGGAGTACAGAGAGGAAGAGAAGGATTAAGGAGAGGAGGAGAAGAAGAAGAGGAGAAGCTAGGTTATGAGAGAGAGAAAGAGAGAGAAAGAGGGGGAGGGACATGGAGGCAGGTGAACACGTGTCTCCACCAGTCAAAGATAGTTGATATATCTAGGTTGGGTATTGGGTTACACTTCTGATTGAGCATTACCAAACTTATAAAGCCTTTGATTAACATTTTTTAAAAAATTGTATAAAAACAAAAAGGAAAAGGGGGAATGGGATAGGGGTTTTCTAGGGAGGGGAAATCTGGAAAGGGGATGACAACTGAAATGTAAATAAAATATCCAATAAAAAAATTAAAAAAATTTAAAAAAACATAATGATACTAGGACTAGGGGAAGAATAATACTAGATCAAATTCTCAGAAAATATTGATGACAAAATCTTAGAATAAAAATTTCATAACATAAGGAGGGAGTTACTTATCAAAGTAAAAGAATCATCAAATCACCAAACAGAATGGACCATAAAATGAAATCTCTTTCTTGTATAATAATCAAAACATCCAGTACAAAGAAAGAGTACTAAAAGCTGCAAAGGTCAAAAGCCAAGAAATATATAAACAAAGATCTACAAAAATTGCAGATGACATCTCACTGAAGTCTGTAAATGCCAGAAGGGCTTGGACATATATGCTGCAGAAACTACAGATGAGCAGATTATTATTTGTAGAAAAAAATTAATCACTGTTAATAGAAAAAATAAGATAGTCCATGCTAAATCACATTTAAACAGTATCTTTCTATACATACAAACTTACACCAAATTATATAAGAAGAATCCAACCCAAGGAAGTTAACAGTATACATGAAAACACAGATAGTAAATAATCTTGTACTATCTGCTAAAGAATGGTAAGCACACAAATACCCCAACACCAATACCACCACCAGCAGCAGCAACAACAACAAAATACAAGAAGTTAACAATCACTGTTCACTGACTCTGTCAGTATCAATAACAACAGTTCACCAATAAGATGACAAAGGTTAACAGAATAGATGCTAATAAAAATCTATCCTTCAATTGCATACAAAAAATATAGCTCAACATCAAGAAAAGGCATTAATTCAACATAAAGGAATGTAAAAAGATATTCCAAGAAGATGGACCAAAGGAGCCAGCTGATACAGCATTTTAAAATATAACAAAATAGATTTTAAACAAAATTAATCAAAAGAATTGGAAAAGACACTACAAATTTTTTAAAGGAAAAAAAACACGGAAGATGACATTTCAAGTTTTTTAACATCTATGCCTTAAACACATGGTCACTAACCTTTGTAAAAGAAAGTGTTATAAAGCTAAAATCAAATAATAACACACATACACTTATATTCTAAGATATCAATACCCCATTCTCACAAGTAGACATATGCATCCCCCCCAACCCTCCCCCCAGAGATATATTTCAGCTAACTGAAAACATGAACATGAGTCCAGCTGATACTTAGAGAACATTCTATCAAAATATAGCACCTCATGAAACTTACTTGTAAACCAAACTCATATTCAGACACACTGCCAGCATCAGTACATACAACAAAATTGAAATAACACCATGAATCCTATCAGACCATTATGGGTTGGAGCTGGATATCAACAAAACCAGAAAAAAACACAAAACTTACAAATTCACGGGATCTGAACAACTCGCTATGAATGAAAATAGCTTAAGAAAAACATAAAGGAAAAAATTAGAGACTTTTTAGAATTCAATGCAAATGAATATGCAACATGCAGAATCTTATGGAACATAAAGAAAATAAAAGTGGTGATAAGAAGAAAGTTCATAGCACAAAATGCCTACATAAAAAATTTGGAGAGCTCTAACACAGACAATTTAACAGCAAGTTTAAATTCTAGAACAGAAAGAAGCAAGCAATGAAAAAAAAGGATTAGACATCAGTAAATTAGCAAGTTGGGGGCTAAAATCAACAAAATAGAAAGAGAAGAATGCAAAGAAGTAATGAAACATGGAGTTGCCCATTTGAGCAATTTTTTTAGACAAAATACTCAAACCCTTATTAAAAGATGGAGAAAATTCAAATTGATAAAATCTAAAATGAAATGGGGACAAAATAATAGACAATGAAAAAATCAAAAGAATGGTAATGACATAGTTTTAAAAAGCCTCAACTCCATCAAACTGAAGTTTCTAAAAATAATGGAAAGTTTCCTCAATAGGTTCCTCTTACCAAAGTTAAATCAAGCTAAGATAAACAACTTAAACTGCATAAACATCTAGAAAAAGAGAAGTCATTACAAATCTACCACCAAAAAGAGCCCAGGGCCATGAATTTTAGGGAAGAATCCTACTAGACTTTCAAAAAGGAGTTCATGAGAATACTCTTCAATGTATTCAACAATATTGATAAAGAAGAAACCTTAGCCAACTTGTTTTGTGAATCCATGGTTACTCAAATATCCAGTCAACATAAAGACTCAGTAGCAAAAGAGAATTATAGACCAATTTTTCCTTAAAACCAAATATGCGAAAATACTTAATAAAATAAAACTAATAAAATAAAATAAATAAAATAGAAAACATCAAAAGATCATTCACCATGATCAATGATATAAGCTTCATTCAAGAGGTGCAAGGAACATAATAATGTCATTTATTAGTAAGCCAATAGCCAATATTAAATTAAATGGAGAGAAATTCTAATTAATTCCACTAAATCACAAAAAAGACAAGGTGCTCTAGGTACCCAATCTCACAAAATGCAGAGAAAGAGGGCTTCCCAGGAGCTCTAACCTGGGCAATATTTTAGGTAAAGAGACAGCAACCTGCCCAAAACAGGGAGTAACTGGGACAATTGGGACCCAGGAATTCACTCCCGGCCTGGAGCACTGGTTATTTTCTGTATGGGCCTGAGCACTGAGCAGATCTTGGGCCCCAGCTCTAACCCCAGTAGTGACACCCATACCACACAGTTCTGAAGCAACCAGGATATTAAGAAAGACAGGCTCCAGTCAGAGAAAGGGCAGGTAAGGAGATCCAGATGGCGAAAGACAAGTGCAAGAACATAAGCATCAACAATCCAGGGTACTTGGCATCATTAGAACCTAGTTCTTCCACACTAGAAAGTCCTGAATTCTCCATATCACTAGGAAAGCAAGATTCTGATTTAAAATCACTTCTAATAATAATGCTAGAGGACTTTAAGAAGAACATAAATAACACTCTCAAAGAAATTAAGAATATCACAGGTAAACAGGTAGAAGCCCTTAAAGAGGAAACACCAAAATCTCTTAAGGAATTACAAGCAAACACAAGCAAACAGGTCAAGAAATTGAGCAAAACCATTCAGGACATAAAATGGAAGTAGAAACAATAAAGAAATCACAAAAAGAGACTACCCTGGAGATAGAAAACCTAGGAAAGAAATCAGGGGTCATAGATGCAAGCATCACGAACACAATACAAGAGATAGAAGAGAGAATCTCAGGTGTAGAAGATACCATGGAAAACATTGACACAACTGTCAAAGAAAACACAAAATGCAAAAATCTCCTAACCCAAAGCATCCAGAAAATCCAGGACAAAATGAGAAGACCAAACTTAAGGATAATAGGTATAGATGAGAGTCAAGATTCCCAACTTACAAGGCCAGTAAATATCTTCAACAAAATTATAGAGGAAAACTTCCCTTACCTAAAGAACAAGATGTCCATAAACATACAAGAAGCCTACAGAACTCCAAATAGACTAGACCATAAAAGGACTTCCTCTTGTCACACAAAACATTAAATGCACAAAACAAAGAAAAAATACTAAAAACAGTAAGGGAAAAAGATAAAGTAACATATAAAGGCAGACCTATAAGAATTACACCAGACTTCTCACCAGAGACTATAAAAGTCAGAAGATGATTCTGGACTGATATCATACAGACCTAAAATAACACAAATGCCAGCCCAGACTACTATACCCTGCAAAACTCTCAATGACTATAGATGGAGAAACCAAGATATTCATCAAAAAACCAAATTTGTACAATATCTTTCCACACAGCCAGCACTACAAAGGATAATTGATGGAAAACTCCAACACAAGGAGGGAAACTACCACCTAGAAAAAGAAAGGAAGTAATCTTCCAACAAATCCAAAAGAAGATAGCTGCACAAACATAATTTCACCTCTAATAACAAAAATAACAGGAAGCCAGAACCATCTTTCTTTAATATGTCTTAACATCAATTGACTCAACTCCCCAATAAAAAGACCTTATTCCAAATGTGTTTTATTTAATTGTTTTAAAGATGTATTTATTTATTTTATTTATATGAGTAAACTGTTGCTGTATTCAGAGACACCAGAAGAAGGCATTTGATCTCATTACATATGGTTGTGAGCCACCATGTTGTTGCTGGGAATAGAACTCAGGACCTCCGGACGAGCAGTCAGTGCTATTAACTGCTGAGCACTCTTTCCAGCCCTGCACTGTGTTTTAAATATGCTAATAATGAATGGTCTGGCATTTGACTCCCCAAAGTCTGATTGATCCAGGTTTAGGAAGACAATCTGCACTTGGTCTCCATTCTTATCTCTTTGCATGGTTCAATTCCCAGTGTGGATAACTGTAGAGATCGTCTCAATACTGAATTGGTTTCTTTCTTTCTTTCTTTCTTTCTTTCTTTCTTTCTTTCTTTCTTTCTTTTCTTTCTTTTTTTTTCAGATGATTGCTTTGCTGACTAGCATTTTCAGGGACCCTTGCACAAAAACTATTCATAATGGACCAAATACCCAAGCATGAAACCTGAAACACTGAAAAACCTAGGATAAAATATAGGCAGAATCATACATGACACAGATATAGAAAAATACATGCTTAGTATGACTCCATTTGCCTAAGACTTAAGAACAAAAATGACAAGTGGGGTCTCCTAAAAATAAAAATCTGCACAATTAAAGAAGCAATCAACCAGATGAAGAGGAAACCTACAGGATAGTAGACAATCCTTGCTAGCAATACATATGACAGAGAATTAATATCTAGAATATGTAAAGAACTTTAAAAAAAACCAGAGTCAAAATAAACAACCTGTTAAAAAATTTCTCTGAGAGTTGAACCAAGCATTCTCAAAAGAAAAAAAAATGATTAAAAAATATCTCATGAAATGCTAATTGTTCCTAGCAACTAGAGAAATGCAAGTCAAAACTTTTAGATTTCATCTTACCCCAAGCAGAACTGCAAAAATCAACAAAATAATCAACGATAAATGCTACAGGAGTAAGGAACTATGGAAAAGGGACCTTCTTTCAACTGTTGGTGCTCTATTAATGATAGTTAGGAAATGAAAACAATTGAAATGTCCTTAAACTGATAAACAAATAATGAAACCATGACACACACACACAAACAAGGATACCATTCAGCTCTAACAAAAAATAAAATTTAAAGGTAAATAGATTCAACTAAAAAATCTTATACCCAGATTTAAAAAGATAAACACTGCAGGTGTTGTTCTCTAATCTGGGGCTGCTAGCTCAATCTCAGGGCTGAAATCAACCAAGTAGAAACACAAAGAACTATACATAGAATCAATAAAACCAGGAGCTGGTTCTTTGAGAAAATCAACAAGAAAGATAAACCCTTAGCCAGACTAACCAGAGGGCACAGAGACAGTATCCAAATTAATAAAATAAGAAATGAAGAGGGAGACATAATAACAGAACCTGAGGAAATTAACAAAAATCATCAGATTCTACTAAAAAAGTAGCAAAAGTCATTAAAAGTATCCCCATCAAAAGAAGCCCAGGATGAGTTGGCATTAGTCCAGTGTTCTATCAGACCTTCAAGGAACACCTAATACCAATTCTTTTCAAACTATTCCACAAAATAGAAACAGAAGGAACACTACCTTATTTTTTCTATGAAGCCACAATTACACTCATACTTAAACCACACAAAGACAGAACAAAGAAAGAAAATTTCAGACCAATCTCCCTTATGAATATCGTTGTAAAAATATTCAATAAAATTCTGGCAAACTGAATCCAAAAACAGATTAAAACAATCATCCATCATGATCAAGTAGGTTTTAATCCCAGGAATGTAGGGATGGTTCAATATTCAAAAATCTACCAATGTGTAGTGCGCCAGGCATATGCACTCTCGCTCAGCCATCAACTGCCAAAAGGTGACGTAGCCCGAGATGTCACATCAGCCGAGTCGCACAAGCCAACCCATGGGGCTATTTAAGGAAGGCTGTTTCCTACTTCGGGGTCTTTCCTCTCCTCGGCTTCAATAAAGGTTGCTACAGAAGGATCCTGGCGTCCGTGTGCATTCTTGCCACAGTTGGTGCTGAAACCCGGGAAGCCAGAACATCGCCAGGTACCGAGGAAGACTCCCTTCGCGGGTGGATCCAGAACTGTAGCCACAGGTAACAATCAGAAAGGTATGCTTTTGGAGGCTTGGTTGGGCGAAGCAGGTACTGCTTTCGTTTTGGTGATTGCTGCCTTCCATTTGTTTATTTGGAGTATGATAAAATCCTGCCTCCAAGATGAGCAGTGCCGTTTCGCAGTCAAGGCAGGACAGGAAGCTCTACATGAACTACAGTCTAGCATGTCAGAATCATGCAGGTTGAAAGGCTCGCTAATTTAGCCTTAACACCCAGTGATTGGCAAACAACAGCCAAGGCCACACTTAATAGTTCTGGCCAGTATATGGAATGGAAGGCGCTCTGGCAGGATGCTCTCCAGACCCAGGCTAAGATTAATGCTTCCCAGATAGGCTACCAAGCCGGCTGGACCTTCGACCTTTTGACAGGTCAGGGACAATATGCTACCAACCAGACAGAATATGGATGGGGAGCCTACGGCCAGATTGCAGCTGCAGCAGTTCAGGCTTGGAAGGGACTCTCCAAATGGGGGTAGTCCGAGGGACAACTTACTAAGGTCATTCAAGAGCCTCAGGAATCCTTCTCGGATTTTGTGGCACGTATGACAGAGACAGCGACTAAGATCTTTGGAGACACCAAAAGAGTGAAACTCCTTATAGAACAGCTAGTCTTTGAGAATGCAACACCTGAGTGCAAAGCAGTCATCAGACACAGAAAGAATAAAGGCCTGGCTGATTGGATAAAATCATGTAGAGGCATCGGGGGCCCTTTAACTAATGCAGGATTGGCTGCCGCTATATTACATACACAGAAACCTTGCTTTGCGTGTGGCAAACCAGGCCATTTAAAAAGGGATTGTTACAATCAACAGCCCAAGCCTAAAAGACCTCCTGGCCTTTGTCCAAGGTGCAAGAAGGGATATCACTGGGCTAGAGAATGCCGATAAACAAGGGACCTTCAAGGTAACTTACTTCCACCTCCAAACGAAACAGATGTGACAGAAAATGATCAGTCAAAAAATGGCCAGCAGGGCCCCAGGCGCCAGGGCCCCCAAAGATATGGAGCCTATACAGACTCCGCAGGATTGGACCTCCGTGCCACCACTGGATTCTTATTGATGCCTCAATCAGGTGCTCAGCCAATCCCTGTTAGCTTTGAAGGACCCCTCCCTAAAGGGAGCGTGAGACTTATTTTAGGCCATGGCTCTTTGACTTTGAAAGGACTCATCGTACATTCAGGTCTTATAGATATTGACTCTAGACGTGGGCTTCAAGTCCTTTGTTCTAGTCCGGAGCGCATTTTTTCAATCTCTCCTGGAGATCGTATAGCTCAATTAGTTTTACTCCCCAGTCTCCAGGAGGAATTTCCTACTACGGGCAAAAGCCGAGAGGAAGGTCTAGGTTCATCAGGAACTGACCATGCTCATTTGGTAGTAGACTTGAAAACTAGGCCCACATTAACATTGACAGTGGGAGGCAAGCAATTTACTGGAATTTTGGACACAGGGGCAGATAAGAGTATCATTTCTGCCACCTGGTGGCTGAAAGCATGGCCTGTTACACAATCATCCCAATCCCTACAGGGGCTGGGATATGAAGCCAACCCCTCAATTAGCTCGCAGATGTTGCGTTGGGTAGCCCCAGAAGGTCAAACAGGGACTTTTACCCCTTATGTTCCTCCCCTGCCAGTCAATCTGTGGGGAAGAGATGTGCTATATCAATTAAATTTAAAATTGACTGATACTTATTCTCCACAAGCTGTCACGATGATGTCCCATATGGGATATAGGGAAGGCAAAGGATTGGGAGCTAAAGAACAGGGACGGTCAGACCCCATATTACCAATAAGCTGTTCTAAGAGACAGGGGCTGGGTTTTTCATAACGGCCATTGAGGGGACCATGCCTATAACTTGGCTCACAGAGGAGGCCGTATGGGTTCCTCAGTGGCCTTTATCCTCTGAAAAATTGGAGGCCGCTACCAAATTAATTGAAGAACAAATCAAATATGGCCACTTAGAACCGTCCACTTCTTTATGGAATACTCCCATCTTTGTCATAAAAAAGAAATCAGGTAAATGGAGACTTTTACACGATTTGAGAGCCATCAATGCTCAGATGCAGCTATTTGGCCCCGTACAGTGTGGCTTGCCTTTACTTTCAGCTTTGCCTAAACGATGGAGAATGATTATTATAGACATTAAGGATTGCTTCTTCTCCATCCCATTACATTCCAGAGATAGACAAAGGTTTGCCTTTACCCTACCTGTTATTAACCATACCACACCGGATAGAAGATTTCTGTGGAGGGTCTTACCCCAGGGTATGGCCAACAGTCCAACTATGTGTCAGCTGTATGTGCAAATGGCCCTCGAACCACTCAGAAGACAGTTTCCTTCCTTGCTGTTGATTCACTACATGGATGACATTCTTTTATATCATAAAAACCAGGATGTCTTGCAGGCCTCATATTCGTTGCTGATTAAGACCTTAGAGCAATGGGGCTTGCACACAGCAGCTGAAAAGGTTCAAATTTCAGAAGTTGGTTCCTTTCTGGGAACGATCGTACACCCAGAAATGATAATGCCTCAAAAACTGGAGATTCGCATGAAAATGACTTTGGGCTAGGACAGGGAAGTAGTCTCAGATATTTTGATCATCGTGATAAGCCCTTAGAAATAGTGATCACAGACTCTGTTATTGTCATGCATGTTCTTTAATTATCTGGGTTAATTTTCTTTTTTGTTCCTGGTCTATTTTCATTTATTGAATTGCTAGTTCCTCAACTTAGAATTGATCTTAAAACTTGTATGTAATTTAAGTAGTATAAAGGCAAAAAAGGAGGAGGAAGGATGAGATAGGTGATTAATGGGTTGGGTGAATAGTGAAGGGGGATGGCATCTGAAATGTGAATAAATAAAATATCGAATTAAAAAAAAGAAAGAGAGAAACAGACACTTCAGACAGACAGACAGACAGACACACACACACACACACTCACACACAGAGTGAGTGCTAGAGAGACAGACAAAGATACAGTGACAACAAAATCAAGAAGCAAAAAATGTACCCCGAGGACACAAGTTTTCAAACAAAAACAGGTGAAATATGCATTTAGGGCAGAATGTCACCATGAACTACTCAATAACAGCCAAAGGGTATTATAAAGGCTCACACAAGAGAGCTTGGCCTCTAATGACTGCATATGTTGAGTAGTCAAATGAGAAACTCAGTCAAACAGTGAGTTTGAGTTTAGCCAGAGAGTAAAAAAAATCTGAAGCTAGTGTGATAGTACAACCAATAACTGTGCCATCACCCCAAGTTTTATGTCCACATAGTGGAAAGGCAAAACCAGTTTCCACGTGATCTTCTCTAATATCCTCATGAGGACCCTGGTAAAATAAAAACCAAAGTCATACACAAAATAAGACATAGCCTAACAATTTAAAATCTATTCCTTGTTTTAAAAGTTTACTACACAACATTAAGGTTTGTTTCCATGATCTTGAACTCACACAGATGTAGACCAGTGCTCTGACAAAGAGCCTTACCTGATCATTTTTTGAAGAATTTGCAGTTGCTTTTGTGATTAATTTTAATCCTCTGTAAATGTGAAGAATGCTTCACAGAGGTTGACCTAGTAATCTAAGGTTATACCTCATACAGTTTTTGAGAATAAGTAAAGGAACAGTTATAGATTTTATGTTCCTGCAGTTGGAAGTGGCTGGACTTCTGAGTACCAAACTGAGGTTCCTAGGTATTAATAAAAAACAATTCATTCCTTCACAAACAGATACCAGCATTCTATAGTTAATACCATTTAGCCTAGAGACAATCTGAAAGCAGAGACCCAGGCACCAATGCATCATAACATTGAGTCCTCTGTTGAGGAGCCTTGGAATGTCTGCATAGATGCCATAATGTTTAAAGAGAGCTTGAAGGGCCTTTTAGAGAGGGGATAACCAGGACAGAGAGGGTGATTGAATAAGAGGGGCAAACAAGGTAGTTCAAGACTGAACAGGATCTTGGCCTCTAAGAATAGGTGTATAGTATGAGGAATAATGGGTAGGAGCCATGAAAGAAAAATTAATAGAAAACTATTTCCTGAGAAAGTGACTAGAGATGTAGCCTCAATGTTTTCTAGGCTGGAGCTTCATGAGACAAAGGCCATTTTTCCCTTTATTTTCAATTTGCACAAAAACCCGTTGTCACCCTGCAATTGATCCTGAACAGTAATTAAATCTTGAACACAGTGCTAGTCCATATTCAGTACCCAGTACTCAGTTGGCTGACCTAAGGTCATCTGAAGAACAGGCTAGGATAATAGAAAGATATTGTTTCAATACCATAACAAAATATCATAAACAGGAATAATTAAATTCCCCAAACTAAACCTACATGGGGTAAGGCTCAAACCTGAGTGGTGACAAAGTGTGGGTGAACATGATGGATCTGAGGTTCTGTGGAGTAGGAGGATAGAAAGATTGTGAGGAAAACTGAGTTTCAAGTTTGTAGAGTTATGTAGGTGCAGGTCCTTTGAGTAGAGGTCAGACAGAGGATTGGGCAACCTGCAATAGTCCACTGGTTTCTTGGTGAGTTGGTGGGTATGTGAATTGTGTAGAAGAGAAGGAACAATTAAGAAGTGATCCCAGTGAGCTGGAAAACCCTGCACATCAGAATGAGAAGACAGCCATTTCTTGCTATGGTTGCTGACTGGGGAAATCCTAATTTCTACTGCACAGGAGACTGCAAGTGATAGTCTTTCATAATTTCTCAGACTTGAAACAAACATGAATTGAATATATCTTCTGAATTAAGAATGATGTCCTCAAAATCACGTGTGGGGGCACACACCTTTAATACCAGCTCAGGGAAATCAGAGGCAGGTAGGACTTTCCTAGTTTCCTGTCAGCCTTGTCTGTCAATTGAGTTATAGACAGCCAGGTAGATTATACAATGAGATACTGTCTCAAGAAACAAACAAGCAAAGAAACAAATGCATAGAAAACAACAGAGAAAACAAAAATTGATTGATATCTCCAACCAGGCTAGACTTAGGGGGTCAGTGTTGGACAGGGACAGTATCTTCTGGAAATGAGGGGATGAAATTGGAGCTGCTGAGATGTTCCTTGGTGGAAATTCAATTATGGCCAATCCTAGCAGTAGACATTGAATACCAATAGGGATCTTTTTTAGAACCTCAGCAATGAAGATAGGCTTTATCTCTGAGTAGATAAATTAAAAAAAAAATAAAAGTGTTTTCAAGCAGATGGACCCAAAACCAGCTGGAGTCACCATAACAATATCTAGTAAAATAGTCTTCCATCCATAAGTAATCAATAGAGATGGGCATGGAAACCTCATACATCTCAAGATAAAAATCCAACAGGATGATAATTCAATTCTGAATATATATCCTCCAAAAGTATGTGCACATAAATTTCTAAGTGAAACATTACTAAACATTAAATCATATATCAAACACAAGCATTAACAGTGGAAGAGTACAACACTCCAATGTCATCAATAAACAGATTTTTCCAGACAGAAACTAAGCAGAAATAACGAAACTAACAGAGGTTATAAATCAAATGGACCTAAAAGTTCTATAGAACATTTCAAAACACAAACAATAGACTTTCTTCGAAGCACTGAATGGAACAGACTCAAAAACTGACCACATGCTTGCTCATAAAGCAAGCCTCAATAGATAAAAATAATAACTCTTTGTATCCTATCAGACTTCTGTGGATTAAAGCTGGACTTGAAGAACAGAAATAAAAGAGAACCTACATACTCATGGAAATTGATAAAAAATGTCTATTAAATGATTTCTGGGTCAGGTAAAAAGTAGACAAATTGAAGATTTTCTAGAATTCAATAAAAAGGAGGTCACATCATCCCCAACTTTATGGGAAGCATTAAACCAGTGCTAAGAGAAATGTTCATAGCGGTGTCTTCATAAAGAAATTCGAGAGTTTTTAGACTAACAATTTAAATGTATACTTGAATGCACCAGTAAAAAAGAAAGAAAGACACCCAAGAGGAATAAATTGCAGGATATAATCAAACTCAAGGCTGTTTCTAAACAATCAATTAGAAACAAAAAGGACATTATAATGAATCAAGTTAATCAGGTTCTTACAGAAAACAGACAAGATAAAGAAAGGCTTGGCCAAGGTAGAAAATACACAAATCAACAAAATCAGAAATGAAATGGGAGAGGAACTAATTTTCAATGAGAAAATTCTTACAATCATTAGACTTTCTTTCAAAAGACAATGCTCCACAGCAGATGAAAATATAAATAAAGTGGATGGTTTTCTAAAGAGATAGCACTTTCTAAAGATAAGTCAAGATACTGCAAACTATCTGAACACTATTATAACCCCCCCAAAAATAATAGCAGTCCTTAAGAGTCACTTAAAAGAAACAAAATCTCAGGGCAAGATCGTTTATGCAAACATTTCTACCAGATTTTCAAAGAAGAACTGATCCCAGAACTTCTGAAACTATTGCACAAAAAAGATAGAGAGGGAACAATGCCAAACTCATTCTCTGAGGCCTCAGTCACCATGATTCCTAAACCACACACAGATTTAACAGGGAATGAAAGTTTCAGACAAATTTCCCTTATGAACATTGATGTAAAAAAATTCAGCAAAATACTCAAGCACCCAGTCAAAGATCATATTAAAGAAATCATCCACAGTATTCAAGTGATCTTCATCGTATTGACACAAGGTTGGTTCAATACATGAAAATCCACGCTTGTAATTCACCATATTAAGAATATTAAAAAAAACATGATTTTCTCACTAGATGCTGAAGAAGCCTTTGGCAAAAATCAACTCCCCTTAATACTAGAACTCTTGGAGAGATAAGGAATTCAAGGTACCTAGCTGAACTATGAGTTCTATTGGGTTGCATAGAGGTTGTTATACTCTGGGAAAAACAGTCCAACACTCAGGTAGGACATGTGGACAGATGGGCCGTTTTGGGTTTGAGTAGACTCCATTATTTGGTGTGGTGTGAATTATTCAAATGGATTTAATTTACCTTTTATTTTTTGAAAGAGAATAATTTTGAATTATGAGAAGCATGTATGTAGATAAGAGCATGGGGAGGAGAAAGAATATGATTACATACATATTCATATTTATACATGCATATTTGTAGTTTTGGGTTTTTTTGTCTGTGTAGCTCAATCTGTTCTGTAAAGTGGTATGTAGAGAAAGCCAGCTTGGAACTCACAGAGGTGCACTTGCATCTGTCTCCTGAGTCCTTTGAATTAAGGTAGACACCCACCTAGGCTGATATGTGTATTGCAGGAAGTTTCCCCCCTAAATAGGCAAGAATTGTTTTTCGGGGTAGAAGTATATCAGGCTTCTGAAGAAAAGAGCTTCCTGCAATGACAGACCCTGACTCAAAAATAAACAAAACAAAACAATTGTGATCCAATCAATGAGACAAGGACTGTATAGGGTGGCACCAAAGGTGTTTACATAATAAATTTCAGTTTCCATAGAATGGGAGAAGCTAAAGAGTAGGTAGAGCTTTGAGTCTCCTGCCTGGAGAAGATATTTAAGGCCTGGTCCCTGAAGAACTGGTCAAACACTGAGAGGAGTCTAAACAAGTTAAAGTGATTTACTGTTTCTCAGGTGAGTCGGTGACCTGAATATGCTTTGTATATAGTAGATATGTTGTGAGTCACTATTTTTATGATGGAGAGATGGAGCTAGCAGTTGAAGAAATTTGGGGAGCATTCTGCAGTTGCTGCATGTGTTTGAAAGTTGTCCTCAACCAAGTCCCCATAGTTGGGTAGTCATTGCTAAAAAAAGGCAGGAGCCTATGTTTATTTATTTATTTTATATGATATATATAATATATTTACTTTTGTGCTTGTATTCATTATATTTATTACATATAACATTTATATAATATATTTATTTTTATATATGTATTTATTCCTGATATTTATCATAAATATAATATATATAATGTATTTATTTACTTGTATTTATTTATTTATTTATTTACTATTTTTATTATTTTATTATAAGATGTTATTGAAACTTTTCATTATAATTTTTATTGTAATGATAATGATAATATAAATACGATGATACAGTTACTATATAATGTAAATATAATGTAAGTATATAATATAAATGTAAACATGATGATAATACAAATATACTTGGTATAACTATATAATGTAAATATAATTTAAATGTAAAGATAATGTAAATTCATAACACAAATATATAATGTAAATATATAATATAAATATAATGTAAATATGACTTTATAAAACACATCAATTTCATTAGGTGTTTATAATGACCATGAATATATTTGCACTTCTAAATAACTAAATATTATATAATGTATAAAATTATATAAAAGTATATACATTATATAAATTATATAAGTTATATACATTTTTAAAATTATATAAATTATATGAAATTATGTAAATTATATAAAATTATTCAAATTATATAAGTTATTTGAAATTATATAAATTCTATGAATTATATAAAATATATAAATTCTATGAATTAGATAAATTATATAACATATATAAAATATATAAATTATATTACTTATACATATTATATAAATTACATAAAATTATATAAATTATATATATACATGTTTGTGTCTTATGAAATTTGAATTATGCCTTTAGGAACACAAGCAATCATTTGCTCTTTTTTTTTCAACTAATATTTAAAAAAAATTTATTGAATATTTTATTTATTTACATTTATTACATCCTGTTAGCATAGGAGAATTTTATAATATATTATAATATATTACATATATATATAATATATTCTAATATATATATAATATTTCTATAAATATATAACTATAAAGGATGGCATGTATTTAGTCATGAGAAATTAGTACCCAATTAAGTGTTCTTGGCTTTGTATAGACATTTTAGTCCCAGCCACTTCCAGAGCTGTCTCCATATAAGAGACATAAACAACACCATACATTCATCACCTGTTTGGTTGGTTGGGTTAGTCTCCCTTTTCTTCTGTGTGGACGAGGTCTCCAGGGGGTCTCCCTTTGTCATGTCTGATTTTTATCAACTTGGAAGGAACCCACAGCTTCTCTTTTCCTGTGGAAACATAGGCATAACCTCTCCCCCAGAATAACACATTTTCCACTTTCCATTCTGACATCAGAATATCCTTAATATAAACAGGTTGATTTAGTTCAGTAGTCTTTTCACCATCCAATGTCTCTCAGCGCCTATGGTGTTTTGTTCATTAGCATTCAAAAAATTTAAGGTTAATAAAGCACTATGTAATCTATCTTTGGGGATCTTATTGACCCCTTTTGCCTATTAAGCATCTCCTTTAGAGTTCGAATAGATCTCTCCACAACTGCTTGTCCCATAGGATTGTGTGATATGCCTGTAACATGTTTTATATTATAATATGTAAAAAACCCAGGCTATTTACTTTGAGAGGATGGTTTTCAGATACTATTCATTCTGAAGACAGGACATAAGCCAGGTTCAGAACTAAGTCTTTTAGTTGAGAGAGAGGGCAGAGGTTCTATTTATTATTATATTGTTATTGTATAATTTTAAAATATTATTTTATTATTATTATTATTAATAGTATCATAATTATTATTTTATTATAACATCATTATATTTTTAGTATTTATTAGCATTATTATCTATATGTTTATTAGAAGTATAATAAATATTTTATTATAAGTATGTTAATATGATTACATTATTATCAATATTATTGCTTTGATTTTATTATTATTATATTATTACCGTTAGCTTATTACTTTATTATTATCATTATGTCATTATTATTATAACTATTATTCATTTTATTATTATTATTAATGTTTATTGGTTTTAGTATTTGTATTATTATCATAATTACTATTATTATTATCAGTCTCTAATTATTTGAAGTGAATACACCACAGCTCCAATCATGGTGTTTACATAGAATATTACACACACATGAACACTCCACGACTTCCACTATGATTACATTAGAATATCATATACTTGTGAACACAGATGACAGCTTCCATCACGGTGATTACATTGGAATATCATGTACACATGAAACAAGAAATAAAAATTAAAACTCAAATACAATAAATAAAATAAAATAATATAAAATAAAATAATATAATATAAAATATTAATTATATTAATATAATATAAAATAATAAATAAAATAAAATAAATACAAACAGAAACAAATAAAGGAAATAAAAATAAATAAAAACAAATAAAATAAAATGTTAAGAAATATAAACAAATAAATAAATTTTTTTTTTAAAACAAAAACAAGCTGGACTGTCGTGGCGCACACTTTTAATCCCAGCACTTGGGAGGCAAAGGCAGGCAGATTTCTGAGTTCGAGGCCAGCCTAGTCTACAACGTGAGTTCCAGGACAGCCCGGGCTATACAGAGAAACCCTTTCTTGAAAAAACAAACAACAACAACAAAACAAACAAACAAACAAATAAATAAATAAATACACCAGTTTGACTGTATTTTTTTTGTATATACAATATACAATTTTTTTTTGTATATACAATACTCTTATATAAGTATTTCTTAGATGAAAATGGATCTTCTTTTTCAGGTAAAATCGTCTGTTCTCACCCATTGCTGCTGTGAGCTTTATTCCTTTGCCATCAGTGGCAGGCATTCTAGGTATGATATAAAATTTTGGTATTTGATCTCAGAGAAGTTTTAACAGTCAATGTACTTTTAACTTCGCAAAAGGGGATTGATTTTCTGCATGATGACTTTTTATAAATTCTATAATTTAATTTACCTGCTTTCCAACATATTCTTGCAGACACCTCACGGGATGCCATGGGTGGTGGTCATGTCAGTTATAATGCTACAATGCGATTTTTTAAAAATATTTTTTAATATAATTTAATTTTATTTTATTATATAAGTTGTTACAGTACAATGCTATTTATTTTTTAATATTTTTAGTTTAATTTAATTTAATTTTACTTCATTTTAATTTATATCAGTTCTCACATTACGATGCTATTTCTTATTGTAAATATTTTTAATTTTAATTTAATTTTATTTTATTATATGAGTTATTACAGTACAATGCTATTTCTTTTTTAATATGGTAATTTAATTTAACTTTTTACTTCATTTTAATTTATTATATTAGTTCTCACACTACTATGCTACTTGTTTTTTTCTAAATATTTTTTGATTTATTTAATTTTAATTATGATATCAGTTCTCATACTATAATGCTATTTCTTTTGTTTTTAATATCTTTTTGTTTTATTTAATTTTATTATATCAGGTCTTATACTACAACGCTATTTGTTTTTTATTTTTTAATTTACTTAGTTTAATTTTTTATTGGATATTTTATTTTGTATTTTTTAAAATTTTTATTTTATTAAATATTTGTTCCATGTTTTAATTATTTACATTTCAGACATCATCCCCTTGCCCCATTTCCCTTTCTCTTGAATACTCTTTCCCATTTCTCCTCATCCATTTCACTTTTATACCATTTTAATAACATGCATTAGAAATGCAATCTTGTTTACTTGAGGATGAAAGGAAAATCGCTCTAATTTAAAAGCAAACATTGATGGATGACACATACAAATTGAGTCATGTACATGCTGTGGTTTGTGCCTTGGCTTAGAGAACACATATTTTAAATTCATTTATGTAGTTTCGTACACTCTAGATTATATATATAGTATATATTATTATAAAACTTTTTATTATGGTTATGAATCATAAATATGATATCACAAGTATGACATCACAGGTGTGACATGACAGGTATGACATCATGGGTGTGACATCATAGGTGTGACATCATGTTTGTGAAATCATGGATGTGACATTATGGATATGACATCACAGGTGTGAAATCATGTATGTGACATCAAGTGTATAATATTATGGGTATGAAAAAGTTATGAATCATGAGTATGACATTACAGGTATGATATCACAGGTGTGACATAACAGATGTGACAACATGTGTGTGACAAGAAGGGTGTGAAATCATGAGTGTGGCTTCAAGTGTATGACATCATAGGTAAGGCATGATTATGAATCAATAGTATGACATCATGGGTATGACATCACAGGTGTGACTTCATGCGTGTGATATCATGTGTGTGAAATCATGAGTGAGACATCACGGGTATGATACCACAGATATAACATCATGGGTGTGATATCATGGAGTGACATCACAGGGTGATTCTGGGAAGGCAGATGTCTTCCATGATTGACATAGGAAGAGAACATGTACTGCCCTATAGCAGGCGAGCAGCTAGTGAGTCATGACATCAATATTATATATTATAGATATGAATATATACATCTATTAATATCAATATATGTACGATATAACATACATAAATACAATGTAATTTATAACATAAAACATAATATATTATATAAAATATTAATATAATTTTTTATATTTTATTACATATAGTATATGTATATAACACATATATAATATAGTGTAATATAATGTATACAATACACTATATAATATAATATATTAATATGATATATTAATACAATATATTATATTAATATGTAATATGTAGCATATTATATAATATATAATATATGTAATATACTATAATGTATTATATATGTTATATACATATATGCACACACACACACATATATAAAATATATAACCAAATAGCTTCCAACTACCCCCACCACATCAGATCATATTTTATCTGACATCGTGTGTGTTTATGACACATGTTTTTCTACTTTCTCAGCTCACTACCGAGCATACCAGGCCACATCGTTCCATGTGAGGTTTATTCAGGAGATAGGGAAAAGGTGATGGCAAGAAGATGGGGGAGACAGAGAGGTCAGGGGGCTCTGCCTATTTATACAGAATGTACTATATACATAAAAAATACTGTATACATTAAATATGTCATATACATTGAATAACCCTATATAGTAAATACACTTTATACATTAAATACACTTTATACATTAAATACACTGTATACATTAAATATATCTCCATATATATATATATATATATATATATATATATATATATATATATATATTTAAAGCTTGTGTATAAGCCGGGTGATGGTGGTGCATGCCTTTAATCCCAGCACTTTGGAGGCAGAGGCAAGTGGATTTCTGAGTTCAAGACCAGCTTGGTCTACAGAGTGAGTTCCAGGACAGCCAGGGCTACACAGAGAAACCCTGTCTCAACTCCCCCTACCCCCAAAAAACAAACAAAAAATAAAATAAAGTTTGTGTATATGTATGCATATTACATAGATTATCAATGTATATATTATATCATATATGACTTTTATTACATATATTAATATATGTACATTTATATTATCTGTATTATACATTACATATATTACTATATTATGTGTTACATATTATATTATATATGCAAACATATATAAAGTTTGTATATATGTATGCATATATGCATATTATATAGTTTATGTAAATATTATATGATATATATTATTTATTACATATACTATCATATGTAATATATTATATGATATATATTACATAAGTTATTATATCATATATTATACATTATTTTATATATACGTGTATATAAAATGAAACTTTGTTTATACATGTGTGTATGTATGTATTTTTATTTTTTATTTATTTTTTATTGAATATTTTATTTACATTTCAGATGTCATCCCCTTTCCCCATTTCCTCTCCCTAGAAAACTCCTATCCCATGCCCCCTTTTCCTTTTTGCTTTTATACAATTTTTTAAAATGTTAATCAAATGCTTTATAAGTTTGGTAATGCTCAGTCAGAAGTGTAACCCAATACTCAACCTAGATATATAAACTGTCTTTGACTGGTGGAGACATGTGAACATCTGCCTCCATGTCCCCTCCCCTCTTTCTCTCTCTTTCTCTCTCTCATCACCTAGCTTCTCCTGTTCTTCTTCTCCTCCTCTCCTTACTCCATCTCTTCCTCTCTGTACTCCTCCCACCTTATAGCTCCTTCTACATATCACCTTTCCTGTTAAACTAAATCTTTTCTCTTAAGATACAATTAGAGCATAATTATTCCTATTTGTACCAGTGAGGTACAAGTTAGTCCTAATAACCAGTCCATCATTTTGTTGACTAACCATAACTTCTGTCATCTCTCCTAACTAAAACACTTAGTTCTGAACCTGGATTTTGTCTTGGCTTTAAAGTGAATGTCAACTGAAAACCATCCACTCAAATCTTTTCTCTCAAAGTAAATAGCCAGGATTGGCTATGAGACTATAGGTCTTCAACCCCATCAGAAATCCAGAATGACTGAGTTAACTGAGCTTATGGGAAGCACAAAGCATAGCTTCTAAAACTTAGCCAATTTATAGAGACCGCTGAACATCTGGACAGCCCCTATACTTCATTTTTATTATACATATGTAATTAAACTTAAAATACAGCATGTCTGGTTGTAATTACAATATAGGAAACTCAATATCCCTGAGTGTGATCTATACATCAGAGGCACTAGCCTGTGATTCAGAACATTCATTCAGTAGACCACATACATCACCCTATGCTGGCAGGCATAAGGACTTTGTCTATATCATATTGACAAGCCATAGAACACATCAAAATGCATGTGAAGTTAATTAGCACATTTTAATGTTTCTTGAATTTTAAAATCCAATAATATATGGAAAACTGAATTTTGTATATATGTATCTTTAAATTGTCTCCAACTAATAATTATATATTAAATTATATCATTAATATGTAATATATATTTTATTACTTATATATGTATGTACTTATATCATATATATCATGTGATGTGTCTTATATATACATATTTATGTATATCATATACTACATATTATATTATATACAATATGTTATATATAATACAAAGACAAATATATATTACGAAAAGGACATATATTTTATATAATATATTTAATAAATACATGTCATATTGTATATATATGGTATATATTAAATGTAATATATTTTATATTTCATATATTATATTATATATTATGTATTTTTATAAAATATATATTATATTATGTAGATTAAACCTATTATATATATATTATATTTTTCTTCAATCATCTTCATTTTTTAAAGAAAATATTCTATATCAGTCTTCAATTTTACTAGAGATTTTTATACCAATATTTTCAATATTTAAATATATTTTTGCTACATTTGAGATTATCTTAACAAAAAAATTTCAAAAATGTTTTATATTTTTAAAAAAAAAAATTTTCATATTTATCTTATTTTTATCACCAATATTTTCAACAATGTCTTCAATTTTATCTAACATGTTTCAATGCAAATATTCAATTTTCTTTAAATTTTTCTTAGATCATCTTCAATTTCTCAAGAATTTATCCATGTCAATTTTCAGCCTTTTAGCAATACTACTACAAAGAATTTCAGTATTTTCATACTTTTTTCCATATTTGTCTTCATTTTGACCAAAATTTTTGAGAAAATGTTTTATATTTTTTCAACATTTTTCTATGTTTATCTTAATTTTTATAACTAATTTTTCAAATAATGTCTTTAATCTGATCAAAATATTTCATACAAATATTCAATTTCTTCTGAAAATTTTCTTAAAACATCTTCAATTTTCTAATAAATTTTTCCATGACAACCTTGAATTTTTTAGAGGTTTTTCTACAAACAATTTCAGTAATGTTATACTTTTTTTCTATATTTGTTTTCTTTTTAATAAAAAAATTTAAATCTTTTATATTTTTAACAATTTTTCTCTGTTTATCTTAATTTTTCTCAGTAAGTTTTCAAGCAGTGTCCTCAATATTAAAAAATATTTTTCTATGAAAATATTCAATTTCTTCTGAAAATTTTCTTAAGCCATCTTCAATTTTATAATAAGTTTTCTATATACTTTGAATTTTTTTTTTTTAGGAATTTTTTTTACAAGCAGTTTCAGTATTGTCATAATTTTTTTCTTTACTTTTCTTCATTTTAAACTAAATTTCCCACAAATATTTTATATTTTTTCAACAATTTTTATAGATATGTTAATTTTTATCACTAATTTTTAATACAATTTCTTCAAGTTTATCATTAAATATAATCTATATTTATCTTGAATTTTATAACTAATTTATTTGTCTCTTTTAACTTTTTCCAACAATGTTTTGCTTTTTCAACAATATTTTCTACGTTCATCTCAATTTTTAATTTCCATGTCAACCTTGAATTGGTTTAGGGATTTTCCTACTATATCAGTTTAAGTATTTTGATACTTATTTTCTATGATTGTCTTCATTATAATCAAAAAATTTCAACAAATTCTTTTACAATTTTTCATCAATTTTTAAATATTTATCTTAATTTTTATCAATTTATTTATAAATATGTTAAATTTTATCACTAATTTTTAAAACAGTGTCTTCAATTTTCTCAATCATTATTCAATGCAAATATTCAGTCCTCTCAATTTTTCTTAAATCAGCTTCAATTGTCTAATGGAATTTTTCATGTCAATCTTGAATTTTTTAGGGATGTGTCTACAAAGAATTTCAATATTTTTATTGTTTTTTTATGTTTATCTTCATTATAACCAAATGTTTTAAAAAATATTTTATACATTTTCTTCAATTATTTCTATATGCCTAATTTTAAAGCAAAATCTTCAATTTTATCAAACAATTTTCCATACAAATATTGAATTTCTTTTGAAAATTTTATAAAATCATCTTCAGTTTTCTATGAATTTTTCGATGACAAACTTGAATGTTTTGAAGAATTTTTTTACAAACTGATTCATTAATTTTATTATTTTTTGAAATTTGTCTTTATGTTAATAAAAAATTTGAACAAATTTTTAAACATTTTTCATCAAACTTTTCTACATGTATTTTAATTTTTATCATTAGTTTTTCAGATAATGTCTTCAATTTTATCAAACATTTTTATGCAAATATTCAATTACTTCTGAAATTTTTCTTAAATCATCTATTTTCTAATAAATTTTCCTTGACAAACTTGAATTTTTTTAGAAATTTTTCTTCAAACAGTTTCAGGATTTTCATATTAATTTTGTATTTGTCTTTGTTTTAACTAAAGTTTTTCAACAAATATTTTATTTTATAAACAATTTTTATATATTATCTTAAATTTTATCACTATTTTAAAAGAATTTCTTCAATTGTATCAAATTTATTCCATGCAATTATTCTATTTTCTCCCAAAATTTTCTTTAAAAATTTCCAGATTTGTAATGAATTTTTCCATGTTAATCTTTAATTTTTATAGGGATTTTTTTGAAATTCTTCTGAATTTTAATCAACATTTTTCCATATATGTTTTTTATTTTTTTATCAAATATTTACTATCTATCTTAATTTTTTCACTTGTTTTTCATCAATGTCTTCAATTTTATCAAACATTTTTATGCAAATATTCAATTTCATCTGATATTTTTCATCAATCACATTAAATTTTATTTTATTTTGTTTCCATGTCAATTTTCTATTTTTAAGAATTTTTTTATAATTTTAAATTTATATAGTTTTATATATTTAAGATCATTTTGATCAAATTTTTTCTATGTACAATTTATATATTTTTATAAAAATTTCACTACTTAACTTTTATTACTAGTTTTTCAACAATGTCTTCAATTTTATCAAGTATTTTTCCTTGCATATATTCAATTTTGTCAAAAATTTTAATTAAATTACATTTAATTTTTTAAGACAATATTTCCTTGTCAATCTTCGTTTTGTTTTTAGAATTTTTTGAGAAGAGTTTCAATTTTTTCTTACTTTTTTGTATTATTCATCATTTTAATCATTTTTTTAAATATAGGTTTTATATTTTTTCATCAAGTTTCTCTACCTTAATTTTTATCATGTTTTTTCAACAATATTTTTAAATTTTTTAATTTTATTAACCAAATTTCCATGCAAATACTCAATTTTACCAGAAATTATTTTTAAATCACATTCAATTTTATGAGAAATAGTTTCCTTGCCAATTTTCAATTTTTTAAAGAGTTTTTAAAAAAATATTCAATATTTTTATACTTTAAAATATTTGTCATCATTTTAACCAAATTTTTTTCACGTGTGTTTTATATTTTTTCATCAAATTTTTACTATTTATTTTAATTGTCATAACTAGTTTTTCAACATTGTCTTGAACTTAATCAAATGCTTTTCCATGCATATATTTATTTTTGCATGAAATTTTGTAAAAACCACATTCAATATCATATCAAAAGTTTTCCTCATTAATCTTCAACTTTTTAATAATTTTTTATGTTTCAACTTTTTATACATTTTTATTTGCCATTCTTGTAATTAAAATTTTTTTATATATTTTGTATTTTTCATAAAATTTTCACTATCTTATTTTTTATTGCTAGTTCTTTCAACAATGTCTACAATTTTATCAAAACTTTTTCCACGCAAATACTCAGTTTTATTAGAAAATTTTCTTAAATGCATTCAGTTTCATAAGAAATTTTTTCCATGCCAATTTTTATTTTTAAGAATTTTTAAAAATAAGATTCAACATTTTCATGCTATAATTTATTAATCATTTTAATCAAACTTTTTCCATGTGTATTTTGTATTTTTTTATCAAATTTTCACTATTCTTCTTTAATTTTTATTACTAGTTTTTTCAACAATATCTTCAATTTTACCAAGCATTTTTTTCCAAGCAAATCTTCAATTTAATCAGAAATTGTCATTGTATCACATTCAATTCCATAAAAATTTTTTTTCGTGTCAATCTTCAATTTTTAAAGAATTAAAAAAACAGTTTCAATTTTTATATATATTTTTCTGTATTTGTCATCATTTTATTAAACATTTCCATGTATGGTTTTTATTTTTTCATCAAATTTTCACTATTTATCTTAATTTTTCTCACTTGTTTTTTCAACAATGTGTTTAATCTTATCAAACATTTTTTCCAATGCAAAAATTTAATTTTATGAGAAATTTTACTAAAATCACATCCATTACATAAGAAATATTTTCCTTGTTTATCTTAATTTTTAAGTTTTTTTAGTAAATTTCATATTTTTCATATGATTCTTTTGTGTTTCTCATCATTTTATCAATTTTCTCCAGGTATGTTTTATAGTTTTTCACCAAATTTTCACTATTTATATTAATTTTATAACTAATTTTTTAATGTCTTCAAGTATATTCAAATAAAATTGAATTTCATATCAAAGTTTTATTTGTAAATTTTGAATTATTTTTGGAATTTTAAATTTCAACATTTTAATACATTTTGTATTTTTCATTTTATTCAACTTTTTCTATATGTTTTGTACATTTTCACTATTTATCTTAATTTTTATCACTACTTTTTAAAATATTGTCTTCGTTTTTATCAAACATTTTTTCTTGGAAATATTTAATTTTGTCAGAAATTTTCTATAAATCACTATCAATTTCATATCAAATTTTTTCTTATCAATCTTTATTTTAGTAATTTTTTAAATGATTCAATATTTTCATACATGTTTTTTGTATTTGTCACCTTTTTAATTGAATTTTTATGTTTTTACTTTTTTATCAAATTTTCATGATTTATTTTAATTTATATCACTAGTATTTTCCACAATGTCTTCAATTATATCAAACAGTTTTCCATGCAAATATTTAATTTTATCTGAAATTTTTCTTAAAGCACATTTAATTTTATGAAATATTTTCCTTGTCAATTTTTAATTTTTTAAAAATTATTTAATTTCAACTTTTTCAAAGATTTCTTTTGTATTTGTCATCATTTAATCGGGTTTTTAAATGTTTTTTATATATTCATCAAATTTTTACTATTTATCTTAATTTTTACCACTAGTTTTTTTCAACAATGTTTTCAATTTTATTAAAACTTTTTACATGCAAACATTCAATTTTATCAGAAAAAATTTTAATTTAACATTCAGTTACATATTAAAAATTTTCCATGTCAATCTTCAATTATTTTACACATTATTTAAAACAAAACAATTTCAGGTTTTTTTCTACATTTTTCTGTCTTTGTCATCATTGTACTTAAATTTTCCTTATATGCTTTACTTTATTTCACTAATTTTTCTATATTTATCTTAATTTTTAACACTACCTTTTTCAACAATGTCTTCAAATAAATCAAATATTTTTTTTCATGCACATATTCAGTCTTATCAGACACTTTAAATGACATTTAAATTTATATGAATTTTTTTCCTGGACAACCTTCAATATTTTAAAGAATTTTTTAAAGACCTTTTTATTATTTTCATACAATTTTTTTTGTCATCATTTTTTCATGTATTTTTTATATTTTTTCACCCAATTTTCACTCCTTATCTTAATTTGTATCACTAGTTTTTTCAACAATGTCTTCAATTTTATCAAACATTGTTTCCATGCAAATATTCAATTTTATTATAAATTTTCCTTAAATCACATTCAATTTCATATCAAATTCTTTTCTGTCAAACTTCAATTTTTTTAAGGACACTGGGACTAAGCCAGGCCCAGAGATTGATCCAGGACCTGCTCCCCTCACCTTACCCACACGGGGGTCCCCTAAAGCTGACTGCCAGTAATATTCCTGGGGATGTGGACTCCGCTGTCCCTGGGCACACTCTCTCAAGTTGCCTGATGAAGGCACCCAGCCAAGAATGTCCTCCTAGTATGATCCTCAGCTGGTAGGGCACCCTGGTGGTGGAGTCAGAGAGCTCAGGGAACAGGAGAAGTTGAACAGAGGCCACAGGAGATGGGGGTGGGGAACCAACCTTCTTTATGGGTCACTAGTCTCAACACTGGTTTTCCAACTAGCAGCAGGAGGCACTGCACTAGACCTACGGCAATGATTGGGCTGCTCTGTGTGTCCCTGCGGCCTTCATTACCCTTGTGTGAGCACAGAGTGCAGTGGGAGATGAAAGAAGGGCCCTCCCAAAGAACCCAGGTACACAGGTTGGTATCTCAGATACCCCTCAATATGAGTTCTAGTGGATGCTGCCCCACAAAGTCATCCAGTCATCTGTCCACCTCAGAGGCCCAAAGGGGCTGGCCACCCACTTCCACAATCTCGCCTGAGGGCCAACTAGCACCCTGAGCTGAGGAGAGAACATATCACAAGAAGGAATGAATATTCTATCCCAACCTTCCCTATTGACAACCAGGCCCTGGCCTCAGACCCCAATTCTAAGCTCCTACTAGGTAAGCATCTCCAGGCAACTGACCAGGAAACTAGGCAACCATTATGTGCTAATTCCAGATCCCTCACAATCTTTCATCTCTCTCTAACCCTCCACCCCACCTCCACCACAACCCAGCTTTCACCAACCACCATGCAACACTAAAGAAACACTTTGCTCTCATTCCTTCCTCCAAAGTCCCCAAGTCACTCACACCATTGATTTTTCTTTCTGTATCCTAGCACAGACCCACATACCTACTGTTGTAGGGACTCAGAATGCATGCAACTCAGAGCTCTCTGAAAAGAATCAAGTGGACTCAAGATGACAGGCACCTAGATACAAATGAGCATTGATCACTTGTCCCACCAGGATCCCTGCAGCACATCCCCAAACCCTCACCAACTCCTCCTAGACCAATTCACACCAAGGTCCTCTGAGGGTGCCTATTAGAAATCCACAATGTGCCTTCAATGTTTTTCTCCAACTGCCCACTACCACAGCATGATAACAACTGTATGGCAATCCACCTACATATGTAATTATCTATCTATCTATCTATCCATCTATCTATCTATCTATCTATCTATCTATCTATCTATCTATCTATCTTTTTTCTAGTTACCTACCTACCTACCTACCTACCTACCTACCTACCTACATGTAAACCTTCTACTATCTTCTTTTGGCTCCCAATATATACACTTCCAGGTACATTTTCGAGGGCAGAAGAACCTCTTTGCTTACTAGATAATGAATGCCATGGTCATTTATGAAATGCTTTTTACTATGGACCAGCAAGCCTTTCTTTCATGAGCACCGAGGGTCTCCAGAAGTTCACACATGCACTGTCAAGAGCTTAAGTTATAACTGGTGTAAGAAGACCCCTCTAACAACCACCAGGAGAGAAGACTGATATTGCTTTCCACTTCTCCCTCCTTACAAAACTTCCTGGAGGCATCTGCTCTGATACAATCAAGAGAGTTCTTTCTATCCATGAAGGCCTGCTCTGAGTTCTCAGAGGTACAAGGCCCACAACTCAAAAAAGGATGGGTCATGCCACCCTCCATATTATTTATTGCTAAGCAATTGTCTCATCCATCCACCATGACAAAAAGGTACCATCAGGAACAACTCCTCTTTTGTCCCCCTGAAGCCTTTCTATGCCTTGTGCCAAACTGAGCTATGGCCCTGGCTCACATACAGCCATAAGAGTTTCCCTGACTTTCAACCCTGGCCTTTCCAGACAATGCTGAGCCCAACACCATAAGAAATTATACAGCCTGGTCTCAAACTGGACCGGTTTCAGTGCCATGAAGGGCTTAGTTTTCTCACACAGCAGATAAATACATAGAAACACACACACACACACACACACACACACACACACACACACACACAAAGAGAGAGAGAGACAGAGAGAGACAGAGACAGAGACAGAGAGAACCTTTGGCCTCCCAGTTTTCTAGGATCTAAGTCTGTCCATCTGTTAATTTCTTAACCATGTGTTTTTTCCCAGAAATCCGTGGATATGGCAGAGAAAGCCTATGTCTTTTGAGCCTTCATCCTGGCTCACCTCTCTGGATGTAAGGGAAGGTAAGCTAGTCAGGAGAAGCCCAGACTCTGCTGCCAGTTTGTGTGTCAGGCATCAGAGCCAGGAGGTTTTCAAGGTATGCAGCGTAGATGGTTCCCTGCAACCTGGCCTGTTTTTGTCACTGATGAGCCTACAGCATATTCTGGCTGTTTCTACTCACTTTGACCCCAGAGACAAGACAATGCCTAGGTTCCTTGCCAACTTATGGCACACCATGAGGCTGCTTGCATAGAATGATGGTGGAGCCTCCCAGACCGTTGCAGGATTCTGGGGACTTGAGTGATTTTCTGACAGTCCTGGAACTTCTACCCCAACCTGAAACACAGTTCCAGGATAGAAGCTTTTCTTTAAAATAAAGAAAGAAAGAAAAAAGAAAAACCAGAGATAATAACCCTAGATGTAGGAAGGGGCCAAGTTGGGCCTGGGAGGTGGCATGGACAACATCAATTGCTTAAGGATATCTGGTGACAAAAGCTACAGAGCCCTGAGATGTTGAGAAAGCCTAGAGAAGTAGAGTAGCCTGTTCCCACACCCTGGGTTAGTAACAAAGGGACATGGGGGTAAGGAGGGCATTCTGTAAGACAGATGCTGGACAGCCTCAAACAAAAGCAAGGGGAACCAGTATCACTCTAGTGAACAGAGATGGGCAGGACAAGTTGCCCACAAGAACCCAGATACAGCCTGGCTGCAGATGTGTTTGTAGAGCGGTCCCATGACTCTGTAAAACCAAAGATGTTCTTCTGCATTGCACTCAGCACCTTGGAGGCTTTGATTCCCGATTCAGGCTAGCCAAATGCTGTGTAACAGGCCCTGACCTCTGGTCAGCTGGATCCTGCTTTCACACAGGCCTCTCGTGGACCAAGAAGCCCTCAGGATGCCCTAGTCCTGCCTGTGCAGCCAAAATAGAGTGGCTCCCAAGCAGGTCTGCCACCATTTTCACAGAGTCACCAGGATGGGAAGGAGAAATGCTCAAAACTATTCTGCTTGATAGCAGTAGAAAAAATAACTACCAACTGCCAGGCTGCATGGTCACTCTCCCTCTGCCCTTCCTGAGGTAGAAAACAAAAACCAGATACCATCAGCCACCAAAATTCTAGCCAAAGACTGGGGATTCCACTTGCCAGAGGTGGGTGTCCATGCAGGGCACTGTGGATGCCTAAACTACATTTTTGAATGTTGTTTGGTGGTGGTGGTGGTGGTGGTGGTGGTGGTGGTGGTGGTGGTGGTG
>JANHMN010000005.1:121271929-121282388 GCA_030674055.1 Rhabdomys pumilio | reverse complement strand
TATCTATCTATCTATCTATCTATCTATCTATCTATCTATCTATCTATCTTTTCCTACCTACCTACCTAAATACCTACCTACCTACCTACCTACCTACCTACCTACCTACTTGTGGGGATGTGGGCTGTGAGAAGCAGCTGGATGCTTGGTCGACCATAATCCTGGAATCCCAGACCCTTATTGGATGGCAGGAGATCGGCTCTGCTCACAGGACCTGCTTTTTTTCATTGAGCTTCAGCCCTCCACAGCCCCTTCCACAGAGAGGTCTATAGCCATCCGTCATGAGGACCAGGCCTCAGGCCCTAGGGAGATTTACATACTAATGAGATGCCTGAAGGCCAGAGGGTGGAGCCAATTAAGCATTCTTCTCAAGCCCCTCCTCCCTCTTTCCCTCCTTATTTATCCCATGTCTGTCCTGAGTTTCACAGGGGTGCACATCCAGATTCCACTGTCATCTATCATGCCAATAAAGCCATTTTGGAAACCCAAGAACTTTCTCATGTCATTGGAGCCATGCCTTGAGGAATCATAGAGAAGGACTTTAAGGAGCTGCTGTAGCTGCAGTTGCTGTGCCTAACTTCCTACCTGGAAGAAATTTCAGTGTTCCCAGCCACACTACCCACACCTACTTACACACCTCCTATCTGTCTATCTATCTATCTATCTATCTATCTATCTATCTATCTATCTATCTATCTAAATGTCTATTTATCTATCATTCTCCTACCTACCTAACTACATATCTACCTACCTACCTACCAACCTACCTACCTGCTTACACACCTCCTATCTATCTATCTATCTATCTATCTATCTATCTATCTATCTATCTATTTTTCCTACCTTCCTTCTTAATTACTTACACACCTCTATCTATCTATCTATCTATCTATCTATCTATCTATCTATCTATCATCTATCTATCTATATTTTTCTACCTACCTACCTAACTACCTACTGACATACCTCCTACTATCTCCTTTTGGCTCACCAATATATACACCTCCAGGTACATTTTTAGGGCAGAGGCACCTCTCTGTTTACCAGATGAGGAATGCCATGGTCATTTGTGGAATGCTTTTCACTATCCACCAGGAAACCTTCCTTTCATGAGCACTGAGAGTCTCCAGAGGTCCACCCCTCTACTGTTGAGAACTTAAGTCACAACTGGTGGAAGAAGACCCCTCTAACAACCTCTATGAGAAAAGCCTGCCACTGCTTTCCACTTCTCTTTCCCTACCAAGCTTCCTGGAGGCATCTGCTCTGATACAACCAAGAGAGCTCTGTCTATCCATTCAGGAGTACTCTGAATTCTCAGACTTGCAAGGCCTTCAACTCCAAGGAAGGATGGGTCCTGAATACACTCCATAATACTTATTGTTAAACAATTATCTCATTCATCTAACTAGAGAGAAGTACCATCTGGAACAAATACCCTGCTGTCCCCCCTTGTGCCTTTCTACACATTGTGAGCACCTTTCTATGGCCTGGGCACACATACAGCCTTAACGGTTTACTCTACCTCCAAATCTGGCAGTCTCAAAAAATGCTGAGCTCAACACCATAAGAAATGATACACCCAGGTCCCAAAATGATCCCACTTCAGGGCCATCAGAGGCCTGGTTTTCTGACTAAAGGTTACAAAGCAAATAGGTACATAGAAACACACACACACAGAGACAGACAGACAGACAGACAGACAGACAGACAGACAGACAGACAGACAGGGAAGAGAAAGTGAGATAGGGAGAAAGAATGGAAGAGAGAGAAACAAAATGAAACAGAGAGACAGAGACAGAGCTAGAGAGAAACTCCATTCTTCCAGTTTTCTGCTACTTGAGACTGTCCAATTGTTTATTCCAGAACATGTCTATTCTTCCAGAAATCCATGGACATGGCAGAGAAGAGCAGATGTCTTTTGTACATTCATCCTGGCTCACCTTTCTGGATGCTAGGGAAGGTAATCTACTCAGGAGAAGCTCAGTCTCTACTGCATGTTTGTGTTTCAGGCATCAGAGCCAGGAGGCATTCAAGAAACCAGGCCTGAATGTTTTCCTGCAGCCTGGGCTGTTTTGAACACCCTTGGGACTACAGCATACTCTGAATGTTTCTATTCACTTTGACCCCATGCCAAGAAACTGCCTAGGCTCCTCCCCTTTTGGGCACACCATGAGGTTGCTTGCATAAGATGATGGGGGAGCCTCTCAGACCATTGAAGGGTTCTGAGGACTTGGATAATTTTCTGATAGGCCTGGGATTCCTACCCCCACCTGAAACACAGTTCCAGAATAGAGCCTTTTCTTTAAAAAAAAAAGCAAAGCCAGAGATGACAACCATAGACTTAGGAAGGAGCAGAGGTGAGGTTGAGGTTGGCAGGGAGAACATTAAAGTCTTAAAGATATCTGGCCACAAAAGCTCCCTAGCACTAAGATGTTGAGACAGCTCAGAGAAGCAGGATAGCCTGCCCACACACCCTGACTTTCTGTGGGTCATTAACAAGAGGATGTGGGGATATGAAGGGCATCCTGTAAGGCAGCTGCTGGGCAGCCTCAAACAAAAGCAAAGAAGACCCGAATCACTCTGGTGAACAGAAATGGGCAGGACAAGTTGCCCACAAGAATGCAGATACAACCCTGGCTACAGATGCCTATGTAGTAAGGTCCTGTGACTCTGTCAAACCTAAGAGTTCCTCCTGCATTGCATTCAGAACCTCGGAGTCTTTGATTCCTGATTCATCATAGTTGTGACATTATGAGTGTTACAATAAATATATGACATTATGGGTATGACATGGGTGAGAATCATGAGTATGACATCAAGTATGAGTATGACATCATGGGTGTCACATCAAGAGTGTTACATCAAGTGTATGACATCAGGGGCATGACTTGGGTATAAATCATAATTATGATATCACTGGTATGACATCATGGTGTGTCATTTGTGTGACATTATGGGTGTGCCATCTCATGTATGTCATCATGTGTGTCACATCATGAGTGTGACATCAAGTGCATGACATCATTCATATGATGTGGTTAATATTCATGGGTATGACATCATGGGTGTGACATCATGGATGTTACTCATGTGTGTTACATAAGAGCTTTGACATCATGAATCTGACATCAGTGTATGACATCATGGTTATCACATGGTTTTGCCATGGGTATGAACAATGGGTATGATATTGCGGGTGTGACATCACGGGTATAATATCATGAGTGTAACATCATGGATATGACATCACGGCCATGACATCAGGGCTGTGAATCCACAGGTATGACATCACGGTAGTGAAATCATCAGTGTGACATCAGGGGTGTGGCATCATGGGTGTGACATCACAGTTGTGATATCAGGTCTAACATCATATGTGTGACATCATGGGTGTAATATCACAGGTATGACATGTGTGTGACATCACGTAGTGGTTCTGGAAAGGTGGACATCTTCTACGATTGACATAGGAAGATAACACGTACTCCCCTATAGGAGGCAAGCAGCTGGTGTGTCATGGTACCAATATTATATATTATAGATATGAATACATATTTATTAATATCAATATATATGATATAACATATGTAGTATAATGTATTATATATAATATAACACAATGCAATATGATATAGTATATTAATATAATAAGGTCATATACTAATATAATATTCATATGTAATATCCTACTATAACATAATGCATTAATATAATTTATTATATTGTATTATATATATTGTTACATATGTATTATATCATACATATATAATATAGTCTAATATACTGTATATGATACAGTATATAATATAATATATCAATATAATATTAATATATATTTTAATTAATCCAATATATTATATTAATATAATTATATTTGATAATATAACAATATATAAAATATGTAATATACTATATTGTTTTATACATATGTTTTATATTATATATAATATATATATATTATATATAATCATATTTCCAACTACCCCTTCCATATCAGGCCATATTTTATTCAATACCGTGTATGTTTATGGTACCCATGTTATTTGACATGTGTGGCTCACGACCAAGCACATCTGGCTACATGGTTTCATTTAAGGTTTATTCAGGAGATAGGGCAAAGATGACAGTGAAAAGACAGAGGAGACTTAGAGGTCAGGGGATTCTGCCTACTTATATGGAATATACTATACAGATTAAATATACCGAATAAGTTATATGTGCTGTATACATTAAATACACAATATACCTTAAATACACAGTATACATTAAATAAGCTGTACAATTAAATATAGTGTATAAATTAAATATACTGTATACATTAAATATATTGTATACATTAAATATACCAGGGAGAACAGAGTGACAACATGCAGGGAGAGAGAAAGTCTGAGCCTATGGAGGTGCTGGTTTGTTTTATTTTGTTTTGGGGCTGAGTGGGTTAGCTCAGGGTAGCCTACAACTCATGTATTTTTTCTGGAGGAGGGGCAATGACAGGACACAGTGAACAGAAACACCTGAGAAAATGGTTGGTCACTCAGAATAATGTATATAGTCTACTCTATACATCATACTCTATATACTAAATGCTATATACTATATACTATACAGACAATACTATTATCACAATATATACTATATATATTATATATAGTATAATATTGCTACATATTATTAATATATTTTGTACTATAATATTACATACATACATTTAATACATGTTGTACTATTATATATTTTTACACATATTATTGTATTATATTATATATCTTATATATAGTATATACTATTAAAATATATTATACTATTATATTATGTATATATAATAAGTTTGATATATATGTATTAATATGTATTTTAATATTACATAATATATATTTAATATATATTTTACTATTTTATTATTTATCATATATTTACTATATACTACCAATATAATACTATTATATTATTTATATATAATAAATTTAATATACATGTATTTAGGTATTGTACTATCATATTGTACATATTTTACATATTGTACTATTATATATATAACATATATTATACTATTATATTATACATACATAATAATATGTATAATAATATTGTAAATATATTTTACATGATAAATTTAGTATGTATGTATTAAAATTAATTATATATAAGAATAATTCATTATTGTTACTATTATTACTGTTTTTGTTATAATTATTATGGTTTTCTATATGTACACTACATGCTGGTCCTTGCTATGTCCACTGTAGTTCACACGAGCACCGAAAGCCTCGTGACAGGTAACCTGTGGTAGCCTGTAGTAGCCTGTGGCTGAGCAGGCTGCAGCAGGAGAACAGTATCTATCCTGTGAGCACACCGTGTGTTAGCTGAAGTCTAATGGTGCAGTAGCTGGTAGCCAGGGATGTATTGTGCTCTAAGACAAGCAGTTACCATACTATTACATCTATATGTATATACTATATAATATATATTACATATATTATTATATCTTATATGTGTATTATATATTTTATACATATGTATTATTTATTACATAAATTTTTTATTATATATTGTATCATATACATTATATATCACATAAACTTTTATATTAAATATTATATATTGTACCATAGACATTATTTTTAAAAATATTATATGTATATGTTGTATCATATGCATATTATACATTACATATATTAATATTTTATATATTACATATTATTTCATATGCATACTTATATATAAAATTAAAGTTTGTATATATGCATATATATGTCATAGATTATTTCATGCATGTATTACATAATATATATGTTGTATTTTACATATAATAATATATTACATATGATTATATACTACATATGTTATACATTATTTGTTTTTATATATATGCATATATATACAATGAATCTTTCTGTATAAATGTATATATTTTTATTATATATATGTAATTAAAATATAGGATATTCGTTATTAATTATAATATAGAAAACACAATAGCCCTCAATGTGATCAATATGTCAGAGGGACTCACCTATGATTTGGATCATCCATTCAGTAGACCACATACATCACCCTAAGCTGTAGGCATGAGGACTGTGTCTATATCACATTGTCACACTGTGAACACATCAGAATGTGTGTGCAGTTTCACGGCACATTTTAATATCTGCTGAATTTTAACATCTAACATATACATACACGTATAATGAAATATTATATATACATATATATCTTCAAATTGCCTCTGACTAATAATTATACATTAAATTATATCACTTCTATATATATTTCATTAAATCATTTTCAATTTCTCACTAATTTATCTGTGTCAATCCTCAGTTGTTTTAAGGATATTGCTACAAAGAGTTTCAACATTTTGACACTTTTTTTTCTGTTAGTCTTTATTTCAATAAAAAAATTTTCTACAAATATTTTATATATTTCCATCAAATTTTACCATATTTATCTTAATTTTTATCACCAATTATTTCAACAATGTCTACAATTTTATCAAATATTTTTTAAATGCACATATTAAGTTTGTCTGGAATTTTTCTAAATCATCATTGATTTTCCATGAAAATTTTCCATGTCAATCTTAAATTTTTTAGTGATTTTTTTACAAACAGTTTCAATATTTTCATACTTTTTTCTATATTTGCCTTCATTTTAACCAACATTTTTCATAAATATTTTATACACATTCAATTTTTTAATGAATTTTTTCCCATCAAACTTAAATTTTTCTAGGGATTTTGATACAGACAATGTCAATATTTTCATCTTTTTTTTCTATATTTGTCTTCAATTTAATCACGTTTTCAACAAATTTTTTTACAATATTTTATTAAATTTTTTATGTCTCTTAATTTCATCACTAATTTTTAAACAGTATCTTCAGTTCTGTCAAACATTTTTTTCATGCAAGTATTCTACTTTTTCCTAAAATTTTCTCAAATCATCTTGAATGTTCTTATGAATTTATCCATGTCAATGTTGAATTTTTTAAGGATTTTGTACAAATGGTTTAAATATTTTTATACTTTTTTCTATATTTGTCTTCATTTGAACCAGAATTTTTACATGAATGTTTGATATTTTTTCAATAATTTTTTCTATATTTTTAAAATTCTTAATTTAATTTTATTATATTTTATTAATTTTCATGTTACAATGTTCTTTCTTTTTAAATATTTTATAATTTAATTGAATTTAACTTTATTTTATTATATCAGTTCTCATGCTACAATTCTATTTATTTTTCATCTTTTAAAAATATAATAAATTTAATTTAATTCTTTAATCAATATTTTATTTTATATTGTACTTTTATTTTTAATTTTTATTTTATTTATTTTTTATTGCATCTTTTATTTATACTTCAGACATCATCCCTTTGCCCAGTTTACCACCCCCCAAATCCCCTATCCCATCTCCCCTCCTTCATTTTGCTTTTACACCATTATAATAATGTACATTAGAAATGCAATCCTGTTTACTTGAGAACTAAAGGAAAATCGGTCTAATTTAAAAGCAGATATTGATGGATGACACATACATATTGAGACATGTATGTGCTGTGGTTTGTGCCATTGGCTTGGAAGAGGTGTTTTTTAATTTCATTTATGTAGTTTTTTCCTTTCTAATTTATATGTATGTAATATATATTATATCACATATATAATATATACTTTATATAATATATAATATTATATACATAAAATATATAATATATACTATACTATATACTATACAGTATGTATATATTATACTACATAAAATACTGTATACTATATACATTATGCTGGTTTGAACAGATTATATGTTTAAACAACAAAGCAAGGATTGCTATAGCTTGAATGGCTACTTTATGGAATCATTTAATGATTTCGTAGATTTAGCATCCCTATAAGTCATCCATAAACATAATAACGTCATTATAAAGCAAACACATAGAAACTGTCTCAACCAAACATAAGCAATAAATCACTATAAAGCAAACCCAGAGTAATTCTGTCTCAATAAATCATAATCAATACATTATTATACCAAACCCAGAGAAATTGTCTCAATCAATAATAATCAATTCTATAATGGTAGCTTTAAATTAATACTTTAAATCAATAGCTTTATAATGACGAAGCTAACCCAGAGAAACTCTGTTTCAATCAATAAATCATAATAAATACATCATGATAAAACAAACCCAGAGAACTCTGTCTTAATCAATCATAATCCATAGGTAATTATAAAGCAAACATAGAGTGTCTAGTGGGAATACTATTGTATTAAAAGATTAAGTGTATCATGGCAATACGCTCGTAACTAGAAACATTTATATCACTAGGACTACAAAATTTTATTTCTTCAGTCATCAGAATATTTAACAAAACATCAAAAGAAAAACAGGGACATTAACATAAGCAAAGCTGTAGCACAATATTCAGAGTAAAAAAAAATCATCTCCTTAGGTGCATCATTAGAGGACATCTGTCAAGGTGCTATATAAGAGTCTGAAGCACTTTTCTCATCCACATATAAAGGAACATGCTGCACCAGTTTATTGATATTATATGACATAGTCTTAGAAACTTTTTGAGCAAAAGGTTCTGATGAAAAGATGGTTTTTACGCCCTGTACAAGTGATACTTAAATGTCCCATTTTCACCGCAGTGATAATATTGATAACTAAAAAGTAGAACAATAAGTTTTGAGTCTGCTAGAAGAAGCATTTACAATTTTGGCTTCTTTCCTAACCAAATATTTCATAAAATATTCCTTAAGGTTCATGGCTAATTTCACAGTGCTTCTCCCTTGTAAACATTTAGCTCAGCTTCTGTAACATGTGTGACAGACATGGGAATCTTAATTGAGATATAACTAATATGGGTGCCAGAATAATACTCAGGATTTTAACGAATTATAGATTTTTGAGTTTAGACTTGTTAAAAGCTTATTGCAAAATATCTTTTAAAAATTGCTGATGCTGCTTATCCCAAATAAGAACAATCTCACAAAGCTGTACAGATAGCTAAAGAGATAAGAGTACTGACTGCTCTTCACAATGAACTATGTTCAATTCACTGGACCCACACAGTGGTTTACAGCTCTTTGTGGCTGCAGTTGTACAGGAACTGGCACAGTCTACTGATGAGTGCACATGAGTGGAGCAAATGACATGAACCAGGCAAGTGATAGCAAAAAAAAACATTAATAACAACACATACATGACATAGGCAGGCAGATATCTGTGATTTAAAAGACAGGTGGGTATACAAAGCTAGATCTAAACAACTAATTGGGCCTTACGCCCAGCTCTGGTTTCCTACCTAGCAGCAGGAGGCTTTGCAGTGGACCCAGGACAATGGGTGGGCTTCTCTGTGTGTCCATGTGGCCTTCAGATTTTCTGGCCTGAGCTCAGAGTTCAGTAGGAGATGAAATGAAGGCCCCTCCCCCCCCCCCCGAGAACCTTGGTCTACTTACCTGGGCACACAGGGTGGTATCTCATGTACCCCTTAATATGAGTTCTGGTGGATGCTGCACCACAAAGTCATACAGTCATCTGTCTACCTCAGAGGCCCAGAGGGGCTGGGTGCCCACTTCCACAATCTCACCTGTAGGCCACCCAGCACCCTGAGCTGAGGACAAGGGCATGTCCAAAAAAGAAATGAATATTCCATCCCAACCTGCCTCCTTGACAACCATGCCCTAGCCTCAGGTCCCAATTCTAAGCACCTACTAAGTAAGCATCTCCAGGTGACCAGGAAACCTGGCAACCATTATGAGCTAATTCCAGCTCCCTCACAATTTCTCTCCTCTCTCTAACCCTCCACACCTCCTCCACCACACTCCAGCCCTTCCCCAACCACCATTCAGCACTCAGGGGAAACTTTGCTCTCCTACCTTCCTCCAAAGTACCTCAGTCACTCTCACCATGGATCCTTTTTTTCTGTATCGAAGATACACCCACTTAACTACCTGTGCCTAGAGGTTAGGCACACATGCAACTCAGAGCTCTCTGAAGAGATTCAAGTGGACCCAAGATGACAGGCACCTAGACACAAAGCACAGTGAACATTTCTTACATTTCCCACCAGGATCCATGCAGCACATGCCCTCCCCTCACCATCTCCTCCTAGACCAATTCACACCAACGTCATCTGAGTGTGTCTATTCAAAATTCTCTAGGTGCCTTCAAACGTTCTCTTCATGTGCTCACTCCAAAAGCATGATAACAATTGGCTGGCTGGCCATCTACCTACCTACCTATGTAACTATCTATGTATTTATCTATTTATCTATCTATTTATGTATTTATGTATCTATCTATGTATCTATATATTTATCTATATTTCCTACTTAACTATCTACTTACATAACTCCTCACTATCTATCTCTCTATCTACCAACCAAACTATCTATTCATCTATTCTCTCTCTCTCTCTCTCTCTCTCTCTCTCTCTCTCTCTCTCTCTCT
>JANHMN010000005.1:121229208-121271919 GCA_030674055.1 Rhabdomys pumilio | reverse complement strand
TCTCTCTCTCTCTCTCTCTCTCTCTCTCTCTCTCTCTCTCTCTCTCTGTCTCTCTCTGTCTCTTTCCTGCCTACCTACATAGATACATATCTACCTACCTATCTACCTACTTATAAACATTCTACTATCTTCTTTTGGCTCACCAATATATACACTTCACGGTACATTTTCTAGGGCAGAAGGGCCTCTTTGTTTACCATATAATGTATTCCATGGTCATTTGAGAAATTCTTTTCACTATCCACCAGCAAGCCTTCCTTTTATAAGCACTGAGAGTCTCTAGAGGTCCACACATGCACTGAACTTAAGTCATAGGTGGTAGAAGAAGACCCCTCTGACACCCTCCATGAGAGTAGCCTGACATTGCTTTTCACTTCTACCTCCCTACCAAGCTTTCTGGAGGCATCTGCTCTGATACTACCAAGAGAGTTCTTTCTATTCTGGCAGGCCTTCCCTGAGTTCTCACCAGTGCAAAGCCTGCAACCCCAAGTAGAGGAGTCCTGTCACACTCCATATTATTTATAGCTAAGCAATTGTCTCATCCATCCACCAAGACAGAGTTACCATCAGGAACAACTCCCCTACTGTCTTCCTCAAGCAATTTTACACCTTGTTCCCACAAGAGCTATGGCCAGGCCACACATACAGCCTTAAACGTTTCCACTACATACAATCCAGGCCTTCTCAGACAATGCTGGGATCAACACTATAAGAAATAATACACACTGGTCACAAACTGTACCTGCTTCAAGGGCCATTAAGTGCCTAGTTTCCTCATTAGAGGACACTCAGTGAATAGACACACACACACACACACACACACACACACACACACACACACACACCCAAACACAAACACAAAATGAGAGAGAGACAGAAAGACAGAGAGAAAGAGACACAGACAGAGAACTAGACAGACATAAAGAAAGACTGATAGATAGAGAGACACAAACACAGAGATAAGAGACAAAGACAGAGACGGAAATTCTGAACTCTCAATTTTCTGCAAACTAAGACTATCCATTTTATAATTATACAACCATGTCTATTCTTCCAGAAATACATGGTCATGGCAGAGAAGCCAGGTGTCTTTTGAGCCTTCATCCTGGCTTATCTTTCTGAATACTAGGGAAGGTAAGCTAATCAAGAGAAGCCCAGACTTTGCTGCCTGTTTGTTTGTCAGGGATCAGAGCCAGGAGGCTTTCAAGGAACCTGGCCTGGATTGTTCCCTGGCAGCCTGGCCTGTGTAGAACCCTTTGGACTACAGCATACTCTGGCTTTTTAAACTCAGTTTGACCCCTTGCTGAGACACTACATAGGCTCCTTGCCCCCTTGGGGAACACCATGAGGTTGCTTGCATAGGGTGATGGGGGAGTCTCCCAGACTATTGAAGGGTTCTGGGTACTTAGGTGGTTTTCTGACAGGCCTGGGACACCTACCCCCACATGAAACACAGTTCTAAAATAGAGCATTTTATTGTAAAAAAAAATAAAGCGAGAGATACCAACCCTATATCTAGGAAGGAATGGAGGTGGGGCTGAGCTTGGAAGGGAGAACACTAACTGCTTAAATATATCTGGCCACAAAAGCTACTGAGGCCTGAGATGTTGAGACAGCTCAGAGAAGCAGATAGCCTGTCCCACACCCTGACTCTCTGTGGGTTAGTAACAAGGGGACATGGGGTTAGGGAGAGCATCCTATAAGACAGCTGCTGGGCAGGCTCAAACAAAAGCAAGAGGGACCAGTATCACTCTGGTGAACAGGGATGGGCAAGAACAGTCTCCCACGAGAACACAGATGCAACCTGGCTGAGGATGCCTATGTAGAGAGGTCCCATGACTGTAAAACCTAAGATGTCCTCCTGCATTGCACTCAGCATCTTGAAGGTGGTCCTTTCCAAGTCAGGCTTGCCAAACCCTGTGTCACCGGCCTTGTCCTCTGGTCAGCTGCTCATGATTGCTCACAGGCCTCTCCTAGGTCAAGAATCACTCTCGAGCCCCTAGTCCCATCTTTGCAGCCAGAATGGAGTGACTTCCAAGCAGATCTGCCTACTTGTTCAAAGAGGTGCAGGGATGTGCATGTGGAATCCTCAAAACAATTCAGCTTGATGGCAGTAGAGCATGGAGAATGGCAACTGCCAGGCTGCATGGGCACTGTTCTTCTGCCATTCCTGAGGCAAAAAATCACAACCAGCTGCCAACAACACGGCCAAGCACTGGGGCTACTACTGGCCACAGATGAGTGTCCATGAAGGACACTGGAAATTTCTAAGCTATGATTTTGTTTGTTGTTGCATGGTTTCTCTCTCTCTCTCTCTCTCTCTCTCTCTCTCTCTCTCTCTCTGTGTGTGTGTGTGTGTGTGTGTGTGTGTGTGTGTATGAGTGCTCTCATGGGAGCATGTTCCTGCTTTTCTGTGTGTGCATGCTCTCTCCTGACTATAAGGTTCAGGAATATGGATGGCATGCCTAAGTGTCAGAGAGCAGGAGGTTGTGCATGGTGGAGATGGAAGGGTCACTCATCACAGGCACTCCTCAACTGCAGAGCACCTGCCTGCCACTGAAGGATCCAGCAGGAGAGTGGCAAGCACTAAGAGGCATGAGCAGGTACTTGAAAAGGAACCTGTGGGAGCACTACCTAAATCTCCTGCCAATCTGGAGCCAAGGAGCAGAGCCTCAGAAACAAATACCTGGATTTGAGGACCAGGAACTGACCCGGTCCCCTCAGTGCCCAGCCAGGACACTGGGACTGGGCCTGGCCCAGAGATTGATACAGTATCTGGTTGCCTGACCATGCCCACATGGGAGTCCCCAAAAACTGACAGCCAGTTCTCTTCTTGGGCATGCAGACTCAGTGGTCCCTGGGCACACTCGCTCAAGTTGCAAGGTCAAGGCACCGAGTCAAGAAGGCCCTCTCACTTTGATCCTCAGCTGGTATGGCACCCAGGTGGAGTCAGAGAGCTCAGAGAACAAGGGAAGTTAAACAGAGGCCACACGGGTTGGGCAACCAACCTTCCACATGGGTACTAGTCCCAACACTTTCTTCCAAGCTAGAAACAGGAGGCTATACACTTGACCCAGGGCAATGGGTGGGGGGCTCGGTGTGTCTCTGAGGCCAACTGTTTACCTAGCCTGAGCCCAGAGTGTATTGGCAGATGTGCCCCTCAATAACCTTGGTCTACTTACCTGGGCAAGCAAGTTGGTGTTCCAGGCACCTCTCAATATAAGTTCTGGAAAATGCATCTTGACATAGTCATCCAGTCATCTGTCCACCTCAGAGGCACAGAGGTGCTTGCAGCCCACTTCCACAATCTACCTTCCAGACCACCTGGCACCCTGAGCTGAAGACAAGGACATATCCAAAGAAGAAATGAATATTTCATCTGAAACTGCCTTTTTGACAACCAGGCCCTGGCTCGGGTCCTCAATTCTAAGCACCTACTAAGTAAGCATCTCCAGGCAACTGATCAGGAAACTAGGCAACCATTATGAGCTAATTCCAGCTCCCTCACAATCTCTTTTCTCACTCTAACCCTCCACCCCATCTCTACTACACCCTAGCCCTTCACCAACCACCATGCAACACTCAGGGGACACTTTGCTCTCCTTCCTTCTTCCAAAGACCCCAAGTCACAGTCACCAAGAATCCTTCCTTCTGTATCCTAGCACACACCCACCTACCTACCTGTGCAGGGACTAGTCAGGCATGTAACTCAGAGCTCTCTGAAGGGATTTAGTTGACCCAAGATGACAGGCACCTAGACACAAAGCACAATGAGCATTTCTCACTTGCCCCACCAGGAACCCTGCAGCACACCCCCTTCCATCACCAAATTCTCCTAGACCAAGTCACACCTAGGTTTTCTGAAGGTGCTCATTGGAAATTTTCAAGGTGCCTTTAAGTATTCTCTCAAAGTAATCACTAACACAGGATGAAAACAACTGCCTGTCAATTCATTAACCTATGTATCTATCTATCTATCTATCTATCTATCTATCTATCTATCTATCTATCTATCTATCTACCTATCTATGTATCTATCTATCTATGTATCTATCTATGTATCTATCTATCTATGTATCTATCTATGTATCTATCTATCTATCTATCTATCTATCTATCTATCTACCTATCTATCTACCTATCTATCTATATTTTTCCTTCCTACCTAACTACATTTGGACCTAACTCCCTCCCTACCTATGTGCCTCCTACTATCTCCTTATGGCTCACTAATATATACACTTCCAGACACATTTTCTAGGATAGAAGTGCCTCTCTGTTTACCACATGATTTATGCCATGGTCATTTGTGAAATGTTTTTTACTCTCCACCAGCAAGTCTTTCTTTCATGACTACTGAGAGTTTCCAGAGATCCACCCCTGCATTGTTGAGAGCTTAAGTCACAGCTCGTGAAAGAAGACCCCTCTAACAACCACCATGAAGAAAGCCTGACATTTCTTTCCATTTCTCCCTTTCTACCAAGCTTCCTGAAGGCATCTGGTCTGATACAACCAAGAGATCTCTTAATATCCAGGCAGGCCTGCTCTGAGTTCTCAGAGGTGCAAAACCCACAACCCCAAAGAAGGGTCCTGCCAACCCCCCATAGTTTTTATTGCTAAGCAATTGTCTCATCCATCGACCAAGACAAAGATGTACCATCAGGAACAACTCACCTGCTGTCCACCTCATGCCTTTCTACATATTGTGCCCACCTGAGCCATGGCCTGGGCATACATACAATAATAAGGGTTTCTCCAACATTCAACCATGGCCTCCCCAAACAATGATGAGCTTAACACTATAAGTAATTATACACTTAGCCCCCACGTAAGGCACAGCTCCATGATAGAGTCTGCACAAAAAACAAAAACTAAAACAAAGCAAAGCAAAATAAAAACCAGAAAGCCAGAGATGACAACCCAAGACAAGACCTAGGAGGGGACTGAGTGTGTGTGGTAGGCTGTGAGAAGCAGCTGGGTGCTTGGTTGAGCATGAGTTTAAAAACCCCGGAACCTTAATTGGATGGCAGTTCAGCTCTGCTCCCAGGCCCTGGTTCTTTTCATTTAGCTTCAGTCCTCCAACAACCCCTTCCACAGAGAGCTTTATGAGCATCAGTCATGAGGAACAGTGCCTCAGGCTCTCCCACATGCAGATGAGGTATCTTCAAGCTCTCAGACCAAGCCAATAGGCGTTATCTGCTGCCAGACCCTAACCCACCCTAGAACTGTATATAGGGGCTCTATTTAGGGGAAGTAAAGTGCTCAAGAATCATCCTGGTGTCCGAGAGTTTCTGTCACAAGAGTTGTAACATATGGGGAGAGATCTGCTCTCCCAGAACCTGCCTGGGACACCAAGCTGCCTCCTTGCCAGCTTAGCCAGCTTCTTACCAGCCCAGCCCAGGCCTGGACTGGCTCAGCTCTAAGAGACAAGTGCAGCTCCTGAGAGAGACTGGTCAGTGACAGTGGCATCGAAGAGCAGTGGAGTCAGACAATCTCGCCTCCTGCCTGCACTTTGGGTCCTTTGGCCCAGTCTTCCTGCATCAGGCCAAGCCAGAGACCTACAGACAGTGGAGATGCAGGCCAGAGGCAGCTCAGACACAGTAGCGAGCCCTCCCTGCTCTCACCCTTTCCCCAGGTGGGAGATCATTTTGGGACATCCTCCTGAACAAGGAACCCACAGCTGGTGCCCCAAATGTCAAGCCCAGACAACCACACAGCCACAGGAACTGATACCTCGGGAAGATGAGCCCCCAACTCTGGAAACAAGCAACCTGTTATTTCCTCCTGTGTTTTCAGTCAGAGCCATTGTGAGGATTTAAATAAGCTGAAGGAACAACTGACACTTCCTGGCCAGAGCTACTTTCTGGTGCTGGTTAAAGGTTTCTCTGGCCTCTGCTTAAATCCCGACAGCCTGTGACAGGCATTGGCAAAGACTCTCTACCTAGACTCTATTTAAAACAAAAAGAAAAAAAACCTGGTAATGCAGCAGCCATTTAAAAGCCACAGGGCAGCTGCCAGTCCTTAAATCTGTGGAAAGGCTTGGGGTTCTTGGACCATTTGGAATCCCCCAAAGCTGATAGGCCAAGGGAATGTTCCCATTGGACAAAGCATTTCTCCTCTTTTCTGTCATGGGCAACTCAACATCACATAAAAATCACCCCAGGCCAGGCAAATATATGACCTAGTAAAGTCCCACGGAATAAAAATTGGCAAAAGACAAGCCTCCTTGTTTTGGGAGGAAGTCCTTCAGACAGCACCATGCATGGCTGAGGACAATATTTACAGTCAAGACTCATGGAGCATAGAAGCTTCCCTTATCAAAAACAGAAATAAAAATCCTCCTTGTGAGTTTTTGCCAGTCTTAGCCACAATTCAGCAATGTATAGGACCATTTAAAATTGGACAGACTGAGAATAACACAGACCCTGGGCCCCCTCAGTCAAATGAACCCAAAGAACAAGGTCCCAAAAATCACCCTGTTTCAGACATGGAGGCCCTTACCCAACTAATAAGAGAGATAAAATTCATATACCCACCCCTCCCCCCTTATGCCTTGGATGAAATGCCAATTAAACTGTCTGCTCCTCCTGCTCCTCCCTCCCCTGCCCAAAAGCAAGGCTCCATTAAAATGCCAAAGGAGCTCTTGCCTGCCTCTCCCCTTACTCCACCAACTGCTATCCAACCAAAGAGAGATAAATTCCCTTCCCCTTCTCCAAGCAGACCTTCAAAACCCATAAATAAAATCCTGCCAAGTTCCATAGTCCCTTATACTCAACCATCAAGCACTCAACAACTCTGCAATTTCAGGGACTCTCATGCAAAAACTAATCCCGCCTCCCATGATACTCATGAGTCTGATGCAGAACTTGAAGCCCAAACTGCTCAATCATTCTCAGGTAATATCCACCACACTCGAGCCAAATGACTTAACTGATACCCACTCTAAGCCTCAAACCTAAAACAACTCAGGCAAGCAATGAAGGAAGATGGCATTCATGCACCATAGACAAGATCTCTCCTACAGAGCCATATTGACAATTTAAACACACCTCATGATTGGAGAGATATTTTCCATTCTGCTCTTCCTGGCTCAATGTTTCTAGAGTGGGAAGCCTACTATCATGATGAATGTCTTCAACAAGTCAGGCAAAACCAGTAGAGGGGCAATGACACTACATGGGGTTTTAAAGAACTCTTTGGCCAGGAATATTTCTCTATTAGGTCACAGTAGGCAACTCAGCCATCAGGGTACTATGAGCAGGTCCACCTCTGTGCCATTCAAGCCTGAAACAGGCTCACTTCACCCTCAGGGTCATAGGACCCCACCCATTCCCTGCTCTCCCTTCATCAGAAGCCTGGAGAATCCCTATCTGATTTTATTCTTAGAACTAAAATAAGCTTAGAAAGAAAAATCTCCAACCCCACAGCTAGAGACTTTCTTTTTAAAACCATTGTTTGGGAAGGCATGACTTCTGAGTCTAGGCTAGCTTTCCAGGGTCTCCAGAAAGAGCATCACTATAGGTGGATTGTAGCAACCTGAGAAATAGAAACCGCATCACACCATGTTGCATCCATAGCTCAGGCATTTATGGTGGCAGTAAAAACAGAAGAAATATACTTCAAATGTGGAGAGGCAGGACATTGGAGGAATGAATGCTCCCTAAACTCCCCTTCTATAGCAGATCCTAATCCCCCTAAGGCCCTCTGTCCCCACTGCAGAAAAGGTTTCCACTGGAGGAGGCACTGTACTGCTTGATATGATAAAGATGGTAAATGACTAGCGCCTTTAAACTTCAAATGGGGCAACCAACAGCCGTGACAGTAAGAGGGACAACTACTCCTGTAGAAGCCTTATTTATGGGTGTCCAGCATCTCAGAAGGCTCCCACCAAACATTAACCATTAAAATAGGTTATAAACCATTCAAGTGTCTTATTGATACTGGAGCTGATCGGACAATTCTAAGACAACAAGAGTTCCCACAGAACTGGCAGTTGACCCCTGGGTCCCAACTCCTAGGCATAGGGGGTACCTCTCATGCATTCATCACCAAACAGACCTATAGATGGGAAGACCCAGATGGGGCTACAGGCCTCATATGCCCCCTGGTGGCTCAAGTAGCCACCAATCTTTTAGGGAGACATATCTTACAAGCCTTACCACCCAGACAGAAAGAGACCACATTAAGATAGAGAATATTACTTATGAAGAAAATAGTACCCAAGGAGACCCAAATAACCCCCCTCCAAATCAGCCCCAATTCTAGGGGTCACTGTTAGATTTCGTACACCCTGCCTTGATTGGCTCTCTAATGAAGCCATCTGGGTCCCACAGTGGCCTCTATCAAGGGAGAAGCTTAGAGCCCTCAGAGAACTTGTAGAGGAGCAGCTGTCTATACAACACTTCCACCCCTCAGGCAGTCCATGAAACACCCCTGTGTCTGCTATAAAAAAGAGCTCAGGGGGATGGAGACTATTGCAAGATTTGAGGGCAATTAACAAAACCATGCAAATCTGGGGGCTCTCTGCAAAGAGGTTTACCCCACATCTCAACCATTCCTGCCAATGTTCCTCTATTAGCAATAGACATAAAAGATTGCTTTTTTTTCCATCCCTCTCCACCCCCATGACTGTGAACGCTTTGTATTTTCAGTGCCCCCCATTAACAACTCTGGCCCAGCCTCACGATATGAATGGACTGTTCTTCCCCAGAGAATGACTAACAGTCCTACCATTTGTCAGGAGGCTGTAGCCACTGCACTGAAACCCTATGTAGACAAAAGACTTAAAATCTATCATTAAATGGATGACACTTGGTATGGGTGGATGCTTCTACAGCTTCCTCCCAACTTAAGATCCAGCTAATACCTTCCCTATCTGCTCTAGGATTCAAATTACCCCCTCAGAAAATCCAACTCATCCTCCCCATTGCATTTTTAGGAACAGAGCTCTCCCTTACTTCAATATAACCCCTCAAACCCACCCTTTCCTTCCCTCAAAAATTAACTTTCGCCTCCCTCCAGAGCTTTTTGGGCAATGTCAAGTGGCCTTGAATCTGGCTCCGCCTTCCCACAAGCACCCTTCAACCTCTTTTTAACCTCCTGAAAGGAGATAAAAGTCCCTCCTCCCCAAGAACATTGTCCCCAGAAGCAGTCCAAGCCGTAAATTCTGTCAATTCAGCCCTAAAAGATATGGCTCTTGCTAGGTATGACTCAACCATACCTGTACATCCCCTTATCTTTACCTCCTTCCCTATGCTTGTAGGACCCCTTTACCAACCTCAGGAGGTGCTAGAATGGCTCCATACCCAAATGGGTGCTGCGCCCCAAATTTTAAATGAAGTAGATGCATTTGCCAACATAATTAAAAAAAGAACCTGATGTTCTTGTCACCACCTTCTCCCTCTCTGATATTCAGTGGCTAATCACAAATCATTCCCACTTCACTATCAGCTTAATAGGTTTCCCACGACAAATTGACAACCATTATCCTGATGAAAATTGGGCCTCTGCCCTCCCTCTATTGCAATGGCTATACCCCAAACTATTCTTAAAAGAGCCCATGGCAGGAGCCTCCTTAATATTTACTGATGGAGCGAAGAGGGGAGCTGCAGCAGTAATATACTACTTTCCTAAAGATGAACCCCCTATCCTCTGATTCAAAGTGCTCCCCCACCACTTCCCCAAATAAAAGAACTATATGCTATTTACCTAGATCTAAAAGAAGTCAAAGGCCCCCTTAATCTCTTTTCAGACAGTGTATATGCTGTCAATTTGCTTCCCTGGTTGTCAAGATCATTTATCAAACTAGATGACAACCCACTCTCCTCTCTACTCATACAGGTCTCTGCCCTCCTACAGGAGAGAGCCTCTCCCATCTATATCCAACACCTCCGATCCCACAGTCCTCTGCCAGGTCCTATATCTGAGGGAAATGCACTCGCTGACCAAACTGCCTCAACAGGAACATTCATAGCCTCCACTGAGCAAGCAGACCAATTTCAATCATGCACACACACAAATATAAAGGGGCTTCATGCTTGCTTCCCCCACATTCTCCTTGCTCAGCTCCAAAGGATGATAAAAACATGTGCCTCTTGTTCATCCCTCATTACCAACACAGCTTTACAAACCATGGGCACCAATCAACGAGGCCTCAAATCCAATGCCTTATGGCAAATTGATGTCACCCACATTCCCCAATTAGGTAGACAAAAATATGTTTTTGTTACCATAGATACTTACTCACATTTTGTGTGGGCTACAGCGCAGACAGGTGAAAACTCAAAAAGGCTGATTTACCATATGCTCTCTACCTTCGCCATCATGGACATTCCTCAACAGATAAAAACTGATAATGGCCCCGCCTTCACTAGCTCTCAATTTAAAACCTTCTGCACGTGCTGAAAAATTGCCCATCATACGGAAATTCCCCACAACCCTCAGGGCCAAGGAACAGCAGAAAGAACACATCAGACCCTGAAGGCCCAACTACTAAAGCAACAAGCCACCATTTATCCCCCTAATGTACAATTACTGATGGCCCTGACTACCTTAAACATATTTAACATCTACAAAAACACAAAACACCCTTCTATTTCCCTCAATTGGCACACACCAAAATTAGCTCCCCATATCCTAGTACGATGGTGATATCCTTTAGATCAAATTTGGAAGGGACCAGACCCCCTCCTTACAACCAGGGGGGGTTTCCCTTGTGTTTTTCCACAGGAGCAGCCTAAGCCTATCTGGGTCCCTGCCAGAAATGTCTTTTACCACTCCACCAACCAAGAATATGGTCAGCCTCTTACTGACAGATTAGGAACCAAGGAGGGGGAAGAGAAGGTGCAGGGGTCATCACACTCAGAGGAAGAGCAGGATCTCCTGGAAGGACAGCCATGACCTGGTGATGGCTGCCCAGGCCATGTGCCCTCCACAAGCCCCGCTCTCCTCTATTCTCTTGGCTGTTTTTACCATCCTTCATGCTAACTCTGCTACCGCCCAGCCTCTCCCTAGCCTTCCCAACACCTACCATTGGAGATTCTATGCTAGGGAAACATACAACGGACACAACAAAGTTATAGGAATGCAGGAATGCCCAGTTGAAGGATGTTGAACCAAGATTGAGATTCCTCTACACCCAGAATCCATCTTCACTATCTCTATCCCTTTTATCTGCTTGTCTTACTGAAACACAGATGAATGTCTCCAGGACGTCTCCACATATGGAAGTTGTAGATATTGGAGCTGCAGGATGGAATACACCAGTTTCGGTGGCACCATGCTCACCAACCTTAAAAGTCATTTTCAGCTTTTCATCATCGATCCAGGGAATGAACGTTGGCGAACCGGAGTCATGGGTAAACTTTACCCCAATGGCTATGCCAGATACCCTGTAGCTGACCTACACATCTCCTGTGAACTTATCTCTGCCCCCAAATCTGCCTTTACCCATGCTAATATTATCCAACAGGAAAACCAGTCTCAGGAGGTACTACAAGCTGCCCTCTCCTGGCTACAGTACCTCCAATATGCATCAGACCTCCTTCCCTTAATGACTCACCCCAATTCTTCCCAATGTTTTTCCTGTGCCTCTCTCTTCCAACCATGATTAATAGCTGTTCCCATTAACAATCTTTATGAACCCTTTTACAACCTCCATGAACCCCTGCCCAGGAGGAAAGCACAAGACATTTCCCTCTTTGACCTACCTCACCTCTTTGTCTTATAGTGCCCTCCTCAAAACTCCATCTCCCATGTGCTCATGACATCTCCATTACCAAATCAGTATGTGTTAACCCTTCTGCCCTCCTCTGGTGCAAGGCACTACAGGTGCCTGTATCAACCCTTATTTTCAGGACTCCTGAGATCCCTTGATTATTGTCCCTCAGGTTTATCTCTACGAACCTGAAGAGCTTGCCTTGCAGATGGGAGGAAGCTGAAAGAAGAGAGAGATCTTCATCCCTCTGCTCGTTGGACTAGGCCTGCTGTTTCACTTGGTGCTACTGGAACTGCTGGGGCAGCCCTTGCCCAAACACAGCATCTGGCTAGCGACTTCCAGAACAAGCTTGACCAGGCAATGGCCTCTGCTACGGACAACCTTGAATCTCTTCAACGCCAGATAACTTCTTTAATAGGAGTTGCTCTCTAAAACCGGAGGGTCCTGGACTTATTGACTGGTGAATAGAGGGAGACTTGTGTTTTGTTGGGGGAGGAATGTTGCTTCTATGTCAATGAATCTGGGCTGGCAGAACAAGATATACAAACACTTAAAGAGCTCTGGGGGAACCTCCATGCACTCTATACTGCCAACATCCATACCCCTTGGTACTCTAACTCCTTGATGGGTTGGATACTTCCCTTCCTTGGCCCTGTACTAGCCATTGGAACCTTGCTTCTCTTGGCACCCTGCCTCATTCAGTTTATAAAGCAACAGATAAGTAACATTGCAAAGATAACTACCAATCAAGTCTTGGTTCAGTATCAAACTGTTCCCAACATAGGAGACCCTTATTCTGATGACACCTCTCCTTTATAAAAGTAAAAGGAGGAGTTGTAGGGCAGTGGGCTGTGAGAAGCAGCTGGATGTTTGGTTGAGCATGAGTTTTGAACCCCAGAACCTTTATTGGATGGCAGGAGTTCAGCTCTACTCCCGGGTCCTGGTTCTTTTCACTTAGCTTCAGTCCTCCAACAACCCCTCCCACAGAGAGGTTTATGATCATCAGTCATGAGGAATGGTCCCCTCAGGTTCTCCCACATACAGATGAGGTATCCCCAAGCTCTCAGGTAAAGCCAATAGACATTATCTGCTGTCAGACCCTAACCCACCCCCAAACTGTATATAAGGGCTCTATTTAGGGAAAATAAAAGGGCGTGCTCAAGAATCATCCTGGTGTCTGAGAGATTTTGTCACAAGACTTGTAACACTAGGGGAGAGCCCGGAACCTGCCTGGGACACCAAGCTGCATCCTTGCCAGCTAGCCGGCTCCTTATTGGCCCAGCCTGAGCCTGGACTGGCTCAGCACAGAGAGACTGGGGCAACACCTGGGAGAGACCAGTCAGCGACAGGGAGCCAGAGGCAGCGGCAGGGGCAGGCAATCTCCCCTCTTGCTCTCACTCTGTGTCCTTTGGCCTCAATCTCCCGCATCAGGCCAGGCCAGAGACCTACAGATAGTGGAGACTCAGGTCAGAGGCAGCACAGGGACAGTAGTGAGTCCTCTCTGCTCTCACCCTATCCCCAGTTGGTGGATCATCGTGGGACACCCTCCAGAACAAGGGACCCACATACCTGGAAGTGTATATATTGGCAAGTCAAAAGGAAATAGTAGAAGTTTTATAAGTAGGTAGGTAGGTAGGTAGGTAGGTAGTTAAGAATGTAGGAAGGAAAAAGATTGATATATATATATATATAAACAGAGAAATAGAAAGATAGAAAGATTGGAGGTGTGTAGGTAGGTAGGTAGATATATAGTTAGGTAGGTAGAAAAAAGATAGATGAATAGACAGATACATCAATAGATAGATACATAGATATACATAGATGTACGTAGATATATAATTACATAGATAGTGGGATAGCCAGCCAGATGTTATCATGCTGTGAGAGGGAGCACTTGAAGAAAATGTTTTAAGGCACCTTGAGGATTTCCAGTGGGAACTTTCAGAGGACCTCGGTGTGAATTGGTCTAGGAAAAGTTGATGAAAGGAGGGGTTGTGCTGCAGGGATCCTGATGGGACACGTTATAAATATTCATTGTGGTTTCTGTCTAGGTGCCTGTCATTTTGGGGCCAACTTTAATCTCTTCAGAGAGCTCTGAGTTGCATGAATACCTAGCTCCTGCACAGGTAGATAGGTGGGTGTAATCCGCGCGCGATCTTCCCGCCAGCAGGAACTCACGCGGACACAAAGGATCCTTCTACAGCAGGCTTTATTGCAGCCGAAAATGTAAGGGAAGACCCCGATAACAAAGGGATAAGTCCTTAAATACCTATTAGGTTGGCGTGTTGGCGTGTACCTCTGTGATTGGCTAGCAGAGCTCAGGAGAATATGACGTCTCGGGATGCGTCACATGTAGGCTGGTTCAAGGGACTCTGAGCATGCTCTGAGCACTTGTTTACTAGTTAAGCGGGGTGAGTCCCGGCTGATGTCGGCGCCATCTTCCAATGGCGGCGGTGTGATAGTGCGTGATGACGTTGGCGCACCACATCTCCCCCTAATTGTTTTAATAAATTTTGTGGGCTCTCTCTGAGGCCCAAACCCAATACGTACGCACAACAGAAGGACATGATGGGCCAGGCAGACACTCAATGATCAAAGAGACGAGGTTTTGATAGGACTCATCTCCAATCAACGAGGCAGGCCCGGGCCTCCACACTCCCCAGGGGTGCAATGGGAACTTGAGCCCTCCCAAGGTTAATGAGTGTAGGGGCAACCTTAACTCCAGACTGTGTCCACACTCCCCCAGGTGCAATGGGAACCTGTGCCCTCTGGGGTTAACAAGTGTTGGATGGACTAGATGTCTAGGTTGGTTCCCAGTGTTCTTCTGTGTGTTTTCAATAGCAAAAGCCAAAGCTAAAAGCAATAAAAGCCAAATCTAAGAACTAATAGGGTAAGAGGCATCAATCTTTTAAAATAGACATCCAGATTCCCAGAGACTCTCCATTTTCCAGAGCAGCAAAGGCTTGAGCCAGCACTACTTTCTCTTTTCCTTTGAGCTCATAATTTACACAATAAAAAGAGAGTACCTGCCAGACCAAGGCATAGGACTACTCCAAAAAGACCTACTCCCACCCATTCTTTGAAATAAGAAATAGCTGAAGAGACCCAAGAGGACAGCCCCTCGGTTAGGGATAAATCAAAGCGAGTCGAATTCACTTCAATGATGGCAAAACGTAGCTGGCGAAGCGTTTCTTCAAATTCCAAAGTCCAATTCTGTAATAAAAACTGAGAAAGAGTTTTAGACAAATTTGCTGCACGAGTAAAATTTTTATATTGTATGGAAGTGATACATAATCCTGGCATTTTTTGTTCGCAGCCCAATTGGGCCAGCTGCCACAGGATGTCAATTTGTTCTTGGACCAGGTCTATGCGTTGGTTTACCAACATTAGGCCTCCCAGTATTTGTGAGTTAGCCGAGGCCTGGACATCAAGGGCTGAAGTTACTGAGGCAGACAGCTGGTTTATAGTATCAGCTGTTTGTACTGAGGTAGATAAGGCAAGAGCAGAGGCTGTAACTGATCCCACTACTGCGGCTCCTGCAATAATGCCCACAATGATAACTGAGATGCCAAAATCTCTCTGCACTCTGAAGCGACTCAAACTATTGGGTGCCTCAACTGGCACGGGAACAAACCTGGGCAAGCGGGTTGCCATTTAGGGTGGCAATCTGAAAGAGCAATTCTCGAGATAGTCGTTCCGATTTCGCCGTCCAGTTGTCCTTTAGGAAGTCTGATAAGAGTCAACTCTGTTTGATAGACTGAGAGAAGTTAGCTTTCATAGGGGTAACACATAAGCCTTTCATGGGAGAAATGCAGGACAATTGGACAATCCTAAATAAGTCTTCTACTTGGTCCTGAATTAAATCTACTCTTTGGTAGTCCTGAGACCAAATGAGCACTATGCTCCTGTTGAGTGGCTAGAGCTGTAGCTGTTTGCTCTACCACACTATTAATAGTCTCAGCAGTTTGCACTTGCTGGGTCATAGCTATAGGTGCTGTTATTCCAAAATCTCGTTTTTCTCTGAGTAGAGTGAGAAGTGGGAAATTATTTGGCTCCGCCTCAACTGGCATGGGAACAAATGTGGGAAGCTTTACCAATAGAGCCGTATCATTGTGCCCGTTCCAGCATTTTGTTAGATAGCATTGTATATCACTATTGTTACAAGCTAGAACATTACTACTCACATTATTGTTTAATAAAAAGAAGAACGGTGCCTGTACACATACAGGTGCTGGGCTAAGTGAATGATAGGCAAACATATTATTATAGGTGATATTAGATAGGCTAGTTGTTGTGTTAGTCTCATTTCTGACAGCAGAAATATTATATATCCAAAGTTGCTCCCCAAACCATTCCCTCGGAGGATCAACTCAGAACAAAAAGCAAGTAGCTATCAACAAGGTGGAGGTGCCACTGTTAACCCTGTAGCCACCTCCCCCTCACCACAGTTCTCAAGTGAGATTGAGCACCTCATGAGTCAGGGCCATTCTTCAGGGACATTCAGAAAGCAGTGTCTTATGCCAAGTTTGAAAGTGGTGAAGAAATTCTCTCTGTCTCTACAGATAGCCAACTAAAACTGTGGAATGTGGGGAAACCATACTGTCTGTGTTCCTTCAAGGGTCATATTAATGAAAGAAAGAAAAAAAAAGTTTGTAGCAACTTTTCTAAGTGTCTTTTTTTCCTGTGACCCAGTAGTAAGTTAGAGTCCAGCAATTCCTGCTGAGATAGAACAAAGGCCACATTGCCTAATCTTCTGCAGTTAGGCTGCAGGTGATAATCACCCTAGCCTGCAGTCTCTTATCCTCAGAAGTTTTTAAGATAGCACAAAACTATTTACTTAACCCCTTGTTGGTCTTAAGGCTGGGATAAATCTTTCTTGCCTCTTTATTCCCTTCTTTCCTTTCCTTATCTCCCTGGGAGCACTCAGCTCCCCTCTCTTTGACTTCCTTTAACTCCTCTTTCAAATCCTCCTCTTCGGAGAAATAAAAATTTTCCTTTTCAAAGGAATCGAACTTAAGAGCTTCCAATTCTTTAAATGGATAAAGAGTTTAGACCTTATTTTTCACCTTTCTTTAAATAGCAATCTCTTTCTCTCCCAGAGCGTCCTTGCTCTTCCCTGACTCCTCAACAATCTTGTCTGAGGGGACTGAATACTTGGGGGCTCTAAGCCGGTTTTTGCGCGCACTTCTCGTTTCCCGGTCAGATTCTGACATGCTCTGCTGAACTCCCTGGAAGGTCTCCTGGCCTGCACGTATTCTGCACTACACTGCTCGCCCTTCAAACACGAGTAAATAAGCTGCCAAACAGAATAAATGCCTTTTCTGAGATTTTACAATACAAGAAGAACCAGAAGGAGGGCCGCTGCTACCAAGATGAAAGCAAGGCCGACCTCAAGCGAGTAAGAGAGCATACCTTTCTGATCCGTACCAGAGCTGTAGTTCTGAATCCTCCCAGAGATGGGGGTCTCCCTCGGTACCCACAGATGGATTTTCCCGGGTTTGGGTACCAATTGTAATCCGCGCGCGATCTTCCCGCCAGCAGGAACTCACGCGGACACAAAGGATCCTTCTACAGCAGGCTTTATTGCAGCCGAAAATGTAAGGGAAGACCCCGATAACAAAGGGATAAGTCCTTAAATACCTATTAGGTTGGCGTGTTGGCGTGTACCTCTGTGATTGGCTAGCAGAGCTCAGGAGAATATGACGTCTCGGGATGCGTCACATGTAGGCTGGTTCAAGGGACTCTGAGCATGCTCTGAGCACTTGTTTACTAGTTAAGCGGGGTGAGTCCCGGCTGATGTCGGCGCCATCTTCCAATGGCGGCGGTGTGATAGTGCGTGATGACGTTGGCGCACCACAGGTGGGTGTGTACTAGAATACAGAAAGAAGGATTCATGGTGAGAGTGACTTGGGAACTCTGGAGCAAGGAAGGCGAGCAAAGTGTCCCCGGAGCACTGCATGGTTGGTTGGTGAAGTGCTGGGGCATGGTGGAGGTGGGGTGGAGGGTTAGAGAAAGAGGACATTGTGATGGATCTGGAATTAGCTCATAATGGTTGCCTGGTTTCCTGGTCAGTAGCTTGGAGATGCTTACTTACTAGGTGCTTAGAACTGGAAGGTGAGGCTAGGGCCTGGTTGTCAAGGAGGCAAGTTGGGCTGGAATATTCATTTCTTCTTTTTATATACCTTGTTCTCACTTCAAGGTGCTAGGTGGTCTCTGGGGAAGATTGTGGAAGTGGGCGCTCAGCCCCTCTGGTCCTCTGAGGTGGAAAAATGACTGGATGACTTTGTCAAGAAGCATTTACCAGAACTCATATTGAGGAGTACATGAAATACTAACCTGTGTGCTCGGGTAAGTATAACAAGTTTTTCAGGGTGGTCGGCATTAATTTTATTTCCCACTGCTCTCTGGGCTCAGGCTAGAGAAACTGAAGTCCTCAGAGACACACAAAGTACGCTACCCATTGCCCTGGGTCCAGTGCAGTGTCTCTGGCTACTATGTGGGAAGCCAGTCTTGGGCCTAGTGCTCCATCGAGGAGGTTGGTTCCTCACTTGCACACTTTGTGGCCTCTGTTCAACTTCCCCTGTCCCTGAGCTCTCTGACTTCACCACCAGGTGTCCTACCAGCAGAGGATCATTCTTGGAGGGCCTTCCTCTCTGGGTGCCTTGACCTGGCAACTTGAAAGAGTGTGCCTAGGGACCGTGGAGACTGCATCCCCAAGAAGAGAATTGGCTGTCAGCTTTAGGGGAACCCCATGTGGATGGAGTCAGGCAGCCAGATGCTGGATCGATCTTTGGGCCCTGCCCAGTCACAGTGTCCTTTCAGGGCACTGAGGGGGCCTGGTCAGTTACTGGTCCTCAGGTCCAGTCATTTGTATCTGAGACTCTGCCCCTAGACTCCACATTGGCAGGCGTTTTAGGTAGGGCTCCCACAGGTTCCATTGCAAGTACCTGCTCATGCCTCTTAGTGCTTGCCACTGTCCTGGTAGATACTAGGTGTGCCTGTGATGGGTGACCTTTCCATCTCTACCATGCACAAACTCTTGCTCTCTGACACTTATGCACCCACATTTATATTCCTGAACTTTATACACAGAAGAGAGCAAGAGAGTATGCACACACAGTAGTGCAGGAGCATGCTCCCATGAGAGGGCATACACACACACACACACACACACACACACACACACACACACCATGCAACAACAAACAAAATCATAGCTTAGGCATATCCATTGTCCTGCATTGACACCCATCTGTGGACAGTGGAAGCCCTAGTGCTTGGCCATATTGTTGGCAGTTGGTGGCAGCTGGTTGTCATGTCATTTTTTTTCCCTCAGGAATGGCAGAGGGACAGCGCCTGTGCAGCCTGGCAGTTGGCATTCTTTATCCTCTACTGCTTCAAGATGAATTGTTTAGAGGATATCGCCTGCACACTACTGCACCTATCTGAACATGGAGACAGATCTCCTTGAGAGTCACTTCATTCTGGCTACAAAGGTGGGACTAGGGGACCCTGATGGCTTCTTGGCACAGGAGGGGCCTGTGAGCAAGCATGATCCAGCTGACCAGAGGACAGGGCTGGTGACACAGGGTTTAGTTAGCCTGATTTGGGAAGCACAGCCTCTGAGGTTCTGAGCGCAGTGCAGGAGGACATTTTAGGTTTTACAGAATCACAGGACCTCTCTACACAGGCATCTGCAGCCAGGCTACATCTGTGTTCTTTTGGGAGACTTTTCTTGCACCTACCTGTTCACCAGAGTGATACTGGTCCCTTTTGCTTTTCTTTGAGGCTGCTCAGCAGCTGCCTTACAGTATGCCCTCCCTAACCCCACGTCCCCTTGTTACTAACCCACAGAGACTCACAGTATGGGAACAGGCTATGCTGCTTCTCTGAGCTGTCTCAACAACTCAGGATTTGGTAGCTTTGGGGACCAGATATTCTAAAGCAGTTAGTGTTTTTCCTTTCAACTCCAGCCCCACCTCCACCCCTTCCTAGGTCTAGGGTTGGTGTCTGTGACTTTAATTTTTATAAGAAAAAGCTATATTTTAGAACAGTGTTTCAGGTGGGGGTAGGAGAGGCAGGCCTGTTAGAAAATCACCTAAGTACCCAGAACCCTTCAATGGGCTGGGAGGATCCCTCATCATCCTATGCAAGCAACCACATGGTGTGCCCCACAGGGGAAAGGATCCTAAGTATTGTCTTGGCAAGGGGCCAAACTGAGTTGAAACAACCAGAGTATGCTGTAGTCCCAAATGTGTTCACGCAGGCCTGGCTGCCAGGGAACAATCCAGGCCAGGTTCCTTGAAAGTCTCCTGGCTCTGGTGCCTGACACACAAACAAGCAGCAGACTCTGGCCTTCTGCCGACTAGCTTAACTTCCCTAATATCCAGGGAAATGAGCCAGGATGAAGGCACAAAAGACACCTGGCTTTCTTTGTCATATCTAGGAATTTCTGGAGGAATAGACATGGTTATGGAGTTAACAGATGGATAGTCTCAGATCCCAGATAACTGAGAGTTCAGACTTTCTTTCTGTGTCTTTGTCTCAATCTCTGTGTCTGTATCTCCTTGTCAGTCTGTCAGTCTGTCTGTCTGTCTGTGTGTCTGTCTACTTCTTTGTCTCTGTCTCTCTGTCTCTCTCTGTCTCTGTCTCTCTCTGTCTCTCTGTCTCTGTCTCTGTCTCTCTCTGTCTCTCTCTCTCTCTTTGTATTTGTGTGTGTGTGTGTTTCTATGTATCTATTCACTGTGTGTCCTCTAGTGAGGAAACTAGGCAGTTAATGGCCTTTGAAGCAGGTACAGTTTGTTATCAGTGTGTATTACTGCTTCGCGTGTTGAGCTCAGGAAGGCCTAGTTTGGAAACTAGGAAACACTTAAGGCTGTATGTGTGCCCAGGCCATAGCTTGGGTGTAAAACAAGGTGTAAAATTGCTTGAGAAGGAAAACAAGGGAATTGTTCTCTGTTTTGGTGGATGGATGAAACAATTGCTTAGCAATAAATAATATGGAGGGTGGTAGAAGCCTCCCTTACTTGGGGTTGTGGGCTTTGCAGTGGTTAGAACTCAGAGCAGGCCTGCCTGAATAGAAAGAGCTCTCTTGGTTGTATCAGAACAGATGCCTTCAGGAAGCTTGTTAGGGAAGGAGAAGTGGAAAGCTATATCAGGCTTCTCTCCTGGAGGGTGTTAGAGGAGTCATCTTCCACCAGCTATGACTAAGGGCAGTGCAGGTGTGGACCTCTGGAGACTCTCAGTGCTTTGGAAAGAAAGGTTTGCTAGTGGATAGTAAAAAGCATTTCTCAAATGACTATGGTATACATTATCTGGTAAACAAAAAATTGCCCTAGAAAATGTACCTGGAAGTATACATATTGGTGAGCCAAAAGAAGATAATAGAATGTTTGCAAGTAGATAGGTAGGTAGGTAGATATGTAGCTATGCAGGAAGATAGGAAAAAGATAGATAGATAGATAGATAGATAGATAGATAGATAGATGATAGATAGATAGATAGATAGATAGATAGATAGATAGATCCATAGATAGGAGGATAGCCAGGCAGTTATTATCTTGCTGTGGTTGTGAGCACTTGCAGAGAATGTTTGAAGTCACCTTGAGAATTTCCAGTGAGACCCTCAGAGGACCTTGGTGTGAATTGGTCTAGGAGGAGTTGGTGAGGGGAGGGAATGTGCTGCAGGGATCCTCATGGAACAAGTGATCAATGCTCATTGTGCTTTGTGTCTAGGTGCCTGCCATCTTGGGTCCACTTGAGTCCCTTCAGAGACTTCTGAGTTGCATGCATACCTAGTCCCTGCACAGGTATTTAGGTGGGTATGTGGTAAGATACATAAAGAAAGATCCATGGTGAGAGTGACTTTGGGACTTTAGAGCAAGGAAGAAGAGCAAAGTGTCCCTTGAGTGCTGCATGGTTGGTTGGCAAAGGGCTGAGGTGTGTTGGAGGTGAGGCAGAAGGCTATAGAGAGGAGAGAGATTATGAGGGAGCTGGAATTATCTCATAATAGTTGCCTGGTTTCTTGGTCAGTTGTCTGGAGATGCTTAATTAGTGGGTGCTTAGAATTGAGAGCTAGAGTACAGGGCATGGTTTTTAAGGGGACAGATTGGGATGGAATACTGTTTCTTCTTTTTATATGTCTTTGTCCTCAGCTCAGTGTGCTAGGTGGCCTGAAAGCAAGATTGTGGAAGTGGACACCCAGCCCCTCTGAGGTGGACAGATTACTGGATTACTTTTTGGATCAGCATCCACCAGAACTTCTATTTATTGAGGGTTACCTGAAATACTAATCTGTGTGGCCAGGTAAGTAGACAATGGTCGTTAGGGGAACCCTTCTTTTCATCTTCCACCTTACACTGGGCTCAGGTCAGAAAAATTGATGTCCTCAGGGACACACAGAGCAGCCAATCTACTGCCTCTGTTCCAGTGCAGAGCCTCCTGTTGCTTGTGGGAAGCCAGTGTTAGGACTAGTACCATTGGAAAGGTTAGATCCTCACCAAAACTATGGGGGGCCTCTGTTCAACTTCTCCTGTTACATGAGCTTTCTGATTCCACCATCAAGGTGACCTACCAGCAAAAAATCATACTTGGATGGCCTTCTTGGTTGGGTGCCTTGACATGGCAAATTGAGAAAGTGTAGCCAGGGACAGAGGAGTCTGCATCCCCCAGAAGAGAACTGGCTATCAGCTTTAGGGGAACCCTGTGTGGGTAGGGTCAGGCAGGCAGATGCTGGATCAGCTCTGGGCCCTGCCCAGTACCAGTGTCCTGGCTGGACACTGATGAGGTGGGGTCAGTTCCTGGTCCTCAAGTCCAGGGACTTTTTTCTGAGGCTCTGTATCTATGTTTCAGATTGGCACAGGTTTTAGGTACACCTCCCACAGGATTCTTTGCAAGTACCTGCTCGTGCCTCTTAGTGCTTGTCACCCTCATGCTGGATCCTTCAGTGTCTGGCAGATGCGCTGCAATTGAGGAGTGGCTGTGATGTGTGAACCTTTCATCTCTACCACACACAACCTCCTGTTCCTGACACTTATACACCGACATCCATATTTCCAAACCTTATAGGCAGGAGAGAGCATGCACAAACAGAGGTGCAAGAGCATGCTCTTGTCTGAGTGCATGCATGATCTCATGCAAACACACACACACAAACACACACACACAAACACACACACACACACATACACACACACATATACACAAACACATACACACAAACACACACACACACATACACACACACACACACACACACACACACACACACACACACATTCACACACACACCATGCAGCAACATACAAAGACATAGCTTAGGCATTCCCGGTGTTGTGCATGAACACCCACCTTTAGACAGTGAAAGCCCCAGTGCTTGGCCTTGTTATTGGCAGCTGGTGGCAGCTGGTTGGTATTTTTTTCCTCAGAAATGGCAAACAGAGTGGGCCCATGCAGCCTGGCAGTTGGCATTCTCAATGCTCTACTGCCATCAAGTGGAATTGTTTTGAAGATTCCTCCTGCACATCCCTGTGCCTCTCTGAACATGGTGGCAGACCTGCTTGAGTGCCACTCTATTCTGGCTGCACAGCAGGACTGGGGCTCCTGATGACTTCTAGGCCCAGTAGAGTTCTGTGACTAAGCAGGATACAGCCGAACAGAGGACAGGGACAGAGACACAAGGTTAGGCTAGCCTGACTCAAGCACAGCCTCCCAGGTTCTGAGTGCAGTGCAGGAGGACATCTTAGGTTGCACAGAGTCACAGAACCTCTCGACACTGTCATCTGCAGCCAGGCTGCATCTGGCTTCTTGTGGGTAACTTGGCCTGCCCATCACTGTTCATCAGAGTGATAACGGTCCCTCTTTCTTTTGTTTGATGCTGCTCAACTCCTGCCTTACAGGATGCCCTCCCAACCCCCATGTCACCATTTTACTAACCCACATAGTCAGGGAGTAAGAACAGGCTATCCTGCTTCTCTGAGCTGTCTCAACATCTAAGAGCTAGGTAGCTTTTGTGGCCAGATATCTTTAAGCAGTTAAGGTTTTCCCTGCTAATCTTAGCCCCATCTCTGCCCCTTTCTAGGTCTTGGGTTGGCTTTCTTTCATTTTTTTTTTGAAAAGGCTCTATTCTGGAACTGTGCTTCAGGTGAAGGTAGGGGTTCCATGACTGTCAGAAAAAACACGCAAGTCCCCAGAACACTTCAATGGTCTGGAAGACTCCCCTATCATCCTATGCAAGCAACCTCACTGTGGGCCCCAAGGGGGCAAGAAGCTTAGGCAGTGTCTTGGCTCAGGGTCAATGTGAGTAGAAACAGCCAGAGTATGCTGTAGTCTAAAGGGTGTCGAACAGTTCAGGCTGCCAGGGAACCCTCCAGGCTTGGTCCCTTGAAAGCCTCCTGGCTGTGATGGCTGACAGGCAGCATAGTCTGGGCTTTCCCTGACTAGCTCACCTTCCCTAATATCCAGGGAGATTAACCAGGATGAAAACTCAAACGACACCTGGCCTTCTCTGCCATGTCCAGAGATTTCTGGAAGAATAGATACGGTTCTGGAATTATCAGATGGACAATCTAAGATCTCAGAAACCTGGGAGACTAGAGTTTCTCTATGTCTCTGTCTCCGTCCCTCTCTGTCTCTATATTTCTCTTCGATTCTCTCTGTCTCTCTGTCTTTCTCTGTCTGTCTGTCTCTGTCTGTCTCTGTCTCTGTCTCTGTCTCTCTCTGTCTCTCTCTCTCTCTGTCTGTCTGTCTGTCTCTCTGTGTGTGTGTGTGTGTGTGTGTTTCTATGTATCTACTTGCTGTGTTTTCTCTAGTCAGAAAAATATGCCCTTGATGGCCCTGAAGCAGGCTCAGTTTGGACCTAGGGTGTATCATTTCTTATGGTGTTCAGTTCAACATTGTTTGGGAAGGCCAGGTTTGGAGGTATAGAAACCCATATAGTGATAGGTGTGTCCATGACAAGCTATTCAGGGCACAATGTGTAGAAAGGCCCAAGGGGGACAGGAGGGGAGTTGTACCTGATGGTAGTTCTGTCTTGGTGGAAATGAGAAAATTGCTTGTTAATAAATGATATGGAGGTGGCAGGAACCATCTTTCCTTGGGGTTGCAGGTGGCCTTGCACCTCTGAGAACTCAGAGCAGGCCTGCCTGGATAGAAAGAGCTCTCTTGGTTATGTCAGAGCAGACTCCTCCAGGAAGCTTGGTAGGGAGGGGCAAGTGGAAAGCCATGGCAGGCTTCTCTCCTGGAGGTTGTTAGAGGGGTCTCCTTATACCAGCTGTGAATTAAGCTCTCAAAAGTGCCGGGGTGGACCTCTGGAGACTCTCGGTGCTCATGAAAGAAAGGCTTGCAGGACGATATAAAAAGCATTTCACAAATGACCATGGAATTCATCATCTGGTAAACAGAGAGCTGATTCTACCCTAGAAAATGTATCTGGAAATATATATGTTGATGGGCCAAAAGGAGATAGTAGAAGGTTTGTAAGTAGGTAGTAAGTAGGTAGGAAGGTAGGTAGTTCTGTAGTTAGGAAAAAGATAAATAGATAGATAGATAGATAGATAGATAGATACATACATACATACATACATACATACATACATACATACATACATCATAGATGGTTACATAGAGAGTTTGGTAGATAGATAGATAGATAGATAGATAGATAGATAGATAGATAGGAGGTGTAAGTAGGTAGGTAATATGTAGATATGTAGTTAGGTAGGTAGCTAAGAAAAAGATAGATAGATAGATAGATAGATAGATAGATAGATAGATAGATAGATAGATGATAGATAGATAGACAGACAGACAGTTACATAGGTAGGCAGTTAGCCAGCCAGTTGTTATGATGCTGTGGTCCCTCTTGCTTTTGTTTGAGGCTGCCCAGCAGCTACCTTACAGGACGTCCTCTCTACCCCCACCTGGCCTTGTTACTAACCCACAAAGAGTCAGGGTGTGGGGACAGGCTACTCTGCTTCTCTGAGCTTTCTCAACATCTCAGGGCTCAGCAGCTTTTGCGGCCAGATATTTTTAAGCAGTGATTGTTCTCTCTGCAACCCCTGCCTTACCTCGGACCCTTCCTAGGTCTAAGGTTGTTATCTCTGGCTCTCCTTTCTATTTTTTATTTTTTACAAAAAGACTCTATCTTGGAACTGTGTTCAGATGAGGTTAGGAGTCCCAGGACTGTCAGAAAATCACCTAAGTACCCAAAATCCTTCAATGGTCTGGGAGGTTTCCCCAGCATTCTATGCGAGCAACCTCAGTGTGTGTTCCAAGGGGGTGAGTAGCCTATTAATTGTCTTGGCTAAGGATTAAAGTGAGTAGAAATAGCCAGAGTATGCTGTAGACCCAAGGGTGTCCAAAACAAGCCAGGTCCCTTGAAACTTCCTGGCTCTGATGCCTGACACACAAACAGGCAGCAGAGTCTGGTCTTCTCCTGACCCTCAGAGCCTCCTGCTGCCAGGTGGGTTGTCAGTGCTCAGCCTAAGGACCAGTCGAGCCTCTAGATCTAACTCTGTTGACCCAGCAGTTTTTAAGTCACAGATATTTGCCTGCCTATGTATGTCATGAATGTGTTGTTGTTAAAGTTTCTTGCTATTACTTGCCTGGTTCATGTCGTCTGCTCCCCTCATGTGCACTCATCAGTAGACTGTGCCAGTTCCTGTACAACTGCAGCCACAAAGAGCTGTAAACCACTGTGTGGGTCCAGTGAATTGAATGTAGTTCATCGTGAAGAGCAGCCAGTACTCTTAACTGTTTAGCTGTCTGTACAGCTTCTTGAGGGTGTTCTTATTTGGGATAAGAAGCATCAGCTATTTAAAAGAGATATCTTACAATAATTTGTTTACATGTCTATACCAAAATAACGATAATTTACTAAAATATTGACTATTATTCTGGCATCCTAATTAGTTATATCTTGATTAGAAATCTTATGTCTAGACTACGTAAAAAAATTTAGCTTAGAATTCTTTTATTTTTATTTAGGTTTGTGAGATATATATATATATATCTTTATATTTATATTAATGTTCATATTTACATTTAAATTTATATTTTTCTTTATATTAATATTTACATTTATATTCACATTCAAATCCATATTCATATTCATATTATATTTATTTACATTTACATTTATATTAATATTTGCATTTGTATTTGCATTCATATTTATAGTGCTTTTATTGATATTTATATTTACATTTTATTTGCATTTATATTAATATTTACATTTACATTTATATTCATAATTTTTTGTTTACATTTCCATTTGTATTTACATTCACAATCACAGTCACATTCACATTTACATTTATATATGTACATTTTTATCTAACTATTTTATTGTCATCCGCATTATATAGTTCATTGGTCTCATTTTTAACATGAACAGTATTAATTTATATTAGATGAAAATTATACTATACTGCTATATACAGGATAATGTTATATTACCAGACAGGTACAGTATACTGCTACATATGAAATAATGTTATATCTCCTGACAGATGATAATGTTACATATCCTAACATGGGATAATGTTATATTACATGACAGATACACTATACTACTGTATATGAAAAAATGTTATGTTAACTGAAAATACTATACTGATGAAATGATAACAAATAAAACATGTATGAAAAAAATAAAACTTTTAAAAAAAATTATAAAAAAATTGAACATTAACAAAAAATATATTTTTTATAAACTTGAATGTGACTTAAAGAAAAATTCTGATAAAATTGAATATTTTCGTGGAGAAAATGTTTGCTAATATTGAAGACATTGTTTAAAAAACTAGTGATAAAATTAACTAAAATATAGAAAAATATAATGAAGAAATTAAAAACATACTGAAAATATTATTTAAAATCAGGACAAATACAAAGAAATGTATATAAAAGCAGAAACTTTTTAAAATTTTGTAAAAAATTGAAGAATGACATGGAAAAATTTAATATGTTATTGTGACTTAAGGAACATTTCTGATCAAATTGAATATTTGCATGAAAAAATGTTTGAAAAAATTGAGGCAATTGTTGAAAAACTAGTGAAAAAAATTTAGAAAATTGTGAAAATTTGATGAAAAATACATAGTGTATAAGGAAAAATTGTTTAAAACGATGAATATTACAAATAAGTAGGAAAACATTAAAAATTTCTTTAAAAATTCTAAAAAAAAATAATAGTTGGACAAGGAAATTTTTCTTCAGAAGTTGAATGTGACTTAATAAAAATTTTTGATAAAACTGAATATATAAATGGAAAAAAGGTTTGATAAAATTAAAGACATTGTTGAAAAACAGGAGATAAAAATTAAGATAAATAGTGAAAATTAAATGAAAAACTACAAAACATATGGAAAAAGTTTGATCAAAATAATGACAAATACATAAAAATTATGAAAAAGTTGAATCTTATTTTAAAAATAGCTAAAAATTGTAGTTTAACAAGGAAAAAATTTTTATGAAATTAAATGGGTTTTAAGATAAATTTCAATTTTATATTATAAATTATAAATTTTATATTTATAAATTTAATTTTATATTGAATATTTTGTTAGAAAAGCTACCTGATAAAATTGAAGAAAAAAATTGTCTGAAAAAAAGAACAAATGATTGTTTGTGCTCCAAACAAGAGTACTTCAAATTACATAAGACACAAACATTTATGTAATTTATATAATTATTTATATAATATATATAGCTATATATATATAATTATAATTTATATAATATTATATAATTTATGTAATTTATATATTTTATATGTTATTTAATTTATCTAATTCATAGAATTTATATAATTTATGTTTCATATACTTTATACCATTTATAGAATTTCAAATAATTCATATAATTTGTATAATTTTAAATAATTTACCTGATTTTATATAATGTATATAATTTTTATACTTTGTATAATGTATATATCTTTTATAACTTAAATAATATACAAAATTTTATATAATTTGTATACATTATACAATATTCAGTTACATAAAAGCATAAATATATTCATGGCCACCATCAACACCTAATGATACCGATGTGTTGTTTAAAGTCATTTTTACATAATATTTATATTATATATTTACATTATATATTATTGTTATACCTTTACATTGCCTTATATTTATATTTTATATTTATATTTATATATTTATACTATACATTTATATTTTCATATTTACATTATATTTATATTATTTACTTACATTATATTTATATTATATATTAATATTATTATCCAATTTACATTATCATTATCATTATAATAAAAATTATAATAAAATACTATAATAACAAATTATAAAATAAAATAAATCATAAATAAATAAAAATAAATAAATTATATATTATATTTATGATAAATATCAGAAATAAATGCATATATAAAAATAAATATTATATATATTATATGCAATAAACATAATAAACAAAAAAAAGTCTGTAAATTTATTATATATCATATGTATATAATAAATATACTTAAATATATATAATAATATGTTGAACATATTAAATTTAATATATATAACATTAAAATAAATATGTTCTAAACAGTGTATAAATAATAAATATTATATATTAAAGTATATAAATAAATATATTATGTATAATAAATAAGATAAATAAATATATAACCTAACATATATCTTTAATATATAATAAATATATAAAATATATACATAAATAAACATATTATATATCAGATATATAATAAATAAGATAAATATATGTTATATATAAATATATTACATATATTATATATGATAAAACAAAAAATATAAACAAATAAATATAAATGATATATTCTTTACATGAAAATAGGTCTGAAATCAACTGTTGAAATATTCGTAATATCGTAAATGAATCCTTATTATCTTCTCTCTCTCTCTCTCTCTGTCTCTTTTTGTTTATCTGTCTCTCTTTCTCTTTGTGTGTGTGTTTACGTGTGTGTGTCTGTGTTTTTCTATGTCTATTCACTGTGTATCCTCTAGCGAAGAAAATAGGCCCTTAATGGCCCTGAAGCAGGTCCAGTTTGTGATCTTGGTATATCATTTCTTATGGTGTTGAACTCAGCATTTTCTGGTAAGGCCTGGTTTGGAAGTAGGGGAAAACTATAAGCCTGCATGTGTGCCAAAGCTATAGCTCAGTCTGGCACAAGGTTTAAAAAGGCTTAAGTGGAATAACAGAGACATTGTTCCTGATGGTACCTCTCTGTCTTGGTGTATGAATGAGACATTGCTTAGCAATAAATAATATGGTGTGTGGCAGAACCCCTTCTTCCTTGGGATTGCAGGCCTTGCACTTCTGAGAACTGAGAACAAGCCTGCCTGGATAGAAAGAGCTCTTTTGGTTGTATAAAAGCAGATGCACTCAGGAAGTTTGGTAGAGAGGTAGAAGTAGAAAGCAATGTCAGGCTTCTCTCCTGGAGATTGTTAGAGGGGTCTTCTTCCACCAGCTGTGACATAAGCTCTCAACAGTGCAGGGGTGGACCTCTGGAGACTCTCAGTGCTCATGAAAGAAAGGCTTGCTGGGGGATAGTGAAAAGCATTTCACCCATGACCATGGCATTTATCATCTGGTAAACAGAGCATTCCTTCTTACCTAGAAAATGTACCTGGAAGTATATATATTGGTGCACCTAAAGGAGATAGTAGGATATGTGTAAGTAGGTAGGTAGGAAGGTAGGTAGGAAGTAGGTAGGTTGGTAGGTAGATATAGGTAAGTAGGTAGGTAGGTAGGTAGGTAGGTAGGAAAAAGATCAATAGATAGGTAGGTAGGTAGGTAGGTAGATAGATAGATAGATAGATAGATAGATAGATAGATAGATACACAGATAGATAGATAGATAGATAGATACATAGATAGATAGATAGATAGATAGATAGATAGATAGATAGATAGATGATAGATACATGGATACATGGATACATAAATACATGAATACATACATATGTTGGTGGATAGCTAGGCAGTTGTTATCATGCCAGGGTAGTGAGTACTTGGAGAGAATGTTTGAACGTACATTGAGAATTTCCAATGGGCACCCTCAGAGGACCTTGGCATGAATTGGTCTAGGAGAAGTCTGTAAGGGGAGGGGATGTCCTGCAGGAATACTGGTGGGACAAGTGATAAATACTCATTGTGCTTTGTGTCTAGGTGGCTTTCATCCTTTGTCCACTTGAAACCCTTCAGACAGCTCTGAGTTTCATGTATAGATAAGTAGGTTGGTGTGTACTAAGATACAGAAAGAAGGATCCATGGTGAGAGTGGCTTGGGAACTTTGGAGGAAGGAAGGAGAGCAAAGTGTCCCCTGAGTGCTGCATGGTGGTTGGTGAAGAGCTGGGGTGTGGTGGAGGTGTGGTGGAGTGTTAGAGAGAATGGAGAGATTGGGAGGGATCTGGAATTAACTCATAAAGGTTTCCTGGGTTCCTGGTCACTTAGATATGCTTACTTAGTAGGTGATTAGAATTGGAAGCTCGAGGCCAGGGCCTCGTTGTCAAGGGGGGCAGGTTGGGATAAAATATTTATTTCTTCTTTTGCTATGATCTTGTCCACAGCTCAGCTTGCTAGGTGTCCTGCAGGTAAGATTGTGGAAGTGGGTGGCCAGCCCCTCTGGGCCTCTGAGATGGACAGATGACTGGATAACTTTGTGGGGAAGCATCCACCAGGACTCATATTGAGTGGGTACCTGAGATACCAACCTGTGTGTCCAGGTAAGTAGACCAAGGTTTTCAGGGATTGGGGGGCTTTTTTTTAACCTCCAACTTTACTCCGGGCCCAGGCCAGCAAAACTGGAGGCCTCGCGGAAACACAGAGCAGCCCACTCATTGCCCTGGGTCCACTGCTGAGTCTTCTACTGCCTGGTGAGAAGCTAGTATTAGGCCTAGTGTCTTATAGAGGGGGTTGGTTTTCCACCCCCACCACATGAGGCCTCTGTTCACCTTCCCCGGTGTCCTGAGCTCTCTGACACCACAACCCGGGTGCCCTACCAGTCAAAGGTCATCCTGGGTGGGTCTTATTGGCTGGTTGTCTTGACCTGGCAACTTGAGAGAGTGTCCCCAGAGACCATGAAGTCTGCATCCCCAAGAAGAGAACTGGCTTTCAGCTTTAGGGGACACCTGTGTGGGCAGGGTCAGGCAGGGAGGTGCTAGATCAATCTCTGAGCTCGCCCTAGTGGTCTGGCTGGGGACTGAGTGGGCAAGGTCAGCTCCTGATTCTCAAGACCAGGAGTTTGTTTCTGAGGCTCTTCCCCTAGGGTCCAGATTGGCAGAAGGGTTAGATAGAGCTCCCAGATGATCCTTTGTAAGTACCTGTTTATAACTTTAGTGCTTGCTGACCTGCCAGATTCTTCAGTGGCTGGCAGGTGCCCTGATGTTAAGTAGTACGTCTGATGGGTGACACTACAATCTTCACTATGCACAACCTCCTGCTCCCAAACACTTGTGCACCCACATCCATATTCCTGAACCTTATAGGCAGGAGAGAACATGCACACACACAGAGGTGCAGGAGTATGCTTCCTTGTGAGCACACACACACACACACACACACACACACACACACACACATAAACACCACCGAACATCATTCAAATGCATAGTTTAGATCTCCACAGTGTCCTGCATGGATACGCACCTCTGGCAAGTGGAATCCCCAGTGCTTGGCCAGAATTTTGGTGGGTGGTCGTATCTGGTTTTCGTTTTCTACCTCAGGAAGGGCAGAGGGAGAGTGCCCATGCAGCTTGGCAGTTGGTATTTATTTTTCTACTGCTATCAAGCAGAATAGTTTTGAGAATTCCTCCTTCCCATCTCTGTGACTCTGTAAATGTGCTGGCAAACCTGCTTAGGAACCCCTCTATTCTGGGTGTGCAGGCAGGACTAGGACCTCCTGAGGGCTTCTTGGCCCAGGAGAGTCCTGTGTGCAAGCAGGATCTAGCTGACCAGAGGACAGGTCCTGTGACACAGTGTTTGGCTATCCTGAATCAGAAATCAAAGCCTCCATGGTGCTGAGGACAGTGCAGGAAGACAACTTAGGTTTTACAGAGTCATGGAACTTCTCTACACAGGCATCTTCAGCCAGGCTGTATCTGGGTTCTTGTGGGTGACTTGTCCTGCCCATCCCTGTTCATCAGAGTGATACTGGTACCTCTAGTTTTTGTTTGAGCCTGCCCAGCAGCTGCCTTACAGGATGCTCCCCCCTACCCCCACATCCCCTTGTTACTAACCATTGTGGTGACAGGCTACTGTGCTTCTCTAGACTGTCTCAACATCTCAGGGCTCTGTGGTTTTTTCACCAGATATCCTTAAGCAATTAATGTTGCCTCTGCCAACTCCAGGCCCAACTCGTCCCCTTCTAGGTCTAGGGTTATAATCTCTGGCTTTTTTTTTAATCTTTCTTTCTTTTTTTTAAGAAAAGGCTCTATCCTGGAACTGTGTTTCAGGTGGGGGTAGGAGTCCCAGGCCTGTCAGAAAATCACCCTAGTCCCCAGAATTCTTCAATGGTCTAGGAGGCTCCACCGTCATCTTATGCAAGCAACCTCATGGTGTGCCATAAGGTGGCAAGGAGCCTAGGCATTGCCTTGTCTTGGGATCAAAGTGAGTAGAAACAGCCAGAATATGCTGTAGGCCCACTGGTGTAAAAAAAGAGGCCAGGGTGAAGGGAACCATCCAGACAAGGTCCCTTGAAGGCCTTCTGGTTCTGATGCCTGACACACAAACAGACAGCAGAGTCTGGGCTTCTACTGACTAGCTTACCTTCCCTTACACCCAAAGAGGTGAGCCAGGAAGAAGGGTCAAAGGAAATCTGGCCTTCTCTGCCATATCCAGGGATTTCTGGAAGAAAAGACATGGTTATGAAATTAACAGATGGACAGACCTAGATCTGAGAAAACTGGGAGACCAGAGTTTCTCTCCATCTCTGTCTCTCTCTGTCTCTGTCTCTCTCTCTTTCTCTCTCTTTCTCTGTCTGTCTGTCTGTCTGTCTGTCTGTCTGTCTGTCTGTCTGTCTCTCTCTCTCTTTCTCTCTCTCTCTCTCTCTCTCTCTCTCTCTTTGCGTGTGTGTGTGTGTGTGTGTGTCTGTTTGTGTTTCTATGTATCTATTTGTTGTGTGTCCTCCAGTGAGGAAACTAGGCCCGTGATGGCACTGAAACATGTCCAGTTTGAGACCAGGCTCTATCATTTCTTATGGCGTTGAGCTCAGCATGGTCTGGGAAGGCCAGGGTTGAATGTTGGGGAAACCCTTATGGTTGTATGTATGCCAGGGTCATAGCTCAGTTTGGCACAAGGTATAGAAAGGCTTCAAGGGGACAAAAGAGGAGTTGTTCCTGATGGTACCTCTTTGTCTTGGTGGATGGATGAGACAATTGCTTAGCAATAAAATGGAGGGTGAAACGACCCATCCTTTTTTGGAGTTGTGGGCCTTGCACTTCTGAGAACTCAGAGAAGGCCTACCAGGATAGAAAGGACTCTCTTGATTGTATCAGAGAAGATGCCTTCAGGAAGTTTTGTAGAGAGGGAGAAGTGGAAAGCAATGACAGGCTTATTTACTGGAGGTTGTTAGAGGGGTCTTCATACACCAGCTGTGACTTAAGCTCTCGACAGTGCAGTGGTGGACCTCTGGAGACTCTCAGTGCTCATGAAAAGAAGGCTTGCTGGTGAATAGTGAAAAGCATTTCACAAATGACCATGGCATTCATTATCTAGTAAACAAAGAGGTGCTTCTGCCTTTGAAAATGTACCTGGAAGTGTATATATTGGCGAGCCAAAAGAAGATAGTAGAAAGTTTATAAGTATGTATGTATGTATGTATGTATGTATGTATGTATGTATGTGTGTATGTATGTAGTTAGGTATGTAAGTAGAAAAAGACAGATAGATTATAAATAGATAGATAGATAGATAGATAGATAGATAGATACTTACATACGTAGGTGGATACCCAGACAGTTGTTATTATGCTCTGGCAGTGAACACTTGGAGAGAAACATTAAAGGCACCTTGAGTATTTCCAGTGGGCAACCTCAAAACACCTTGGTGTGAATTGGTCTAGGAAAAGTTGAAGAGGGGAGGGGATGTGCTGCAGATATCCTGGTAGGACAAGTGAGAAATGCTCATTGTGCTTTGTGTCTAGGTGCCTGTCATCTTGAGTCCACTTGAATGCCTTCAGAGAGCTCTGGTTTGCATGTGTTCCTAGCCACTAGGCACAGGTAGGCAGGTGGGTGTGTGCTAGGATACAGAAAGTAAGATCCATGGTGAGAGAGACTTGGAGATTTTGGTGGAAGGAAGGAAAACAAAGCATTCCCTGAGTGCTGCATGGTGGTTGGTGAAGGGTGGTAGTGTGGTGGAGGTGGAGGTGGAGTGGAGAGTGAGAGAGAGGAGATACCTTGTGAGGAAGCTTGAATTAGCTCATAATGGTTGCCTGGTTTCCTGGTCAGTTGCCTGGAGATGTTTACTTAGTTTGGGCTTAGAATTCAGGGCCAGAGACCAGGGCCTGATTGTCAAGGGGGTAGGTTAGGATGTAATATTCATTTCTTCTTTTGATATGTCATTGTCCTCAGCTCAGGGTGCTAGGTGGCCTGCAGGCAACATTGTGGAAGTGGATGGCCAGCCCCTCTGGGCCTCTGAGATGGACAAATGACTGGATGACTTTGTGGGGCAGCATCCACCAGAACTCATATTGAGGGCTACCTGAGATACCAACCTGTGTGCCTGGGTAAGTAGACCATGGTTTTCGAGGTGGCTCTTCTTTTTATCTCCCACTGCATTCTATGCTCAGGCCAGGAAAACTGAATGCCACAGGGACACACAGACTACCCCACCTATTGCCCTGAGTTCAGTGCAGATCCTTCTGCTGCTAGGTTGGAAGCCAGTGTTGGGACTAGTACCCATGGAGAAAGTTGGTTTCCCACACCCACCCTGTGTGGCCTCTGTTCAACTTCCCCTGTTCCATGAGCTTTCTGACTCCAATACCCGCATGCCTTACCAGTAGAGGATAATCCTTGAAGGGCCTTTTTGTCTGGGTGCCTTGACCTGGCAACTTGAGAGCGTGTAGCCAAGGACAGAGGAGTCTGCATCATCAAGAAGAGAGCTGGTTGTCAGTTTTAGGGGAACCCGGTGTGGTCAGGGCCAGGCATGCAGTTGCTGGATCAATCTCTGGGCCAGGTCCAGTTACAATCATCAGACTGGGCACTGAGTGGATATGGTCAGTTTCTGGTCCTCAAGTCCAGGAATTTGTTTCTGATGCTTGACTTCTAGGTTCCAGATTGGCAAGGAGTTTAGGTAGGGCTCCCACAGGATCTTTTGCAAGTACCTGCTAATTTTGCTTAGTACTTGATGCCCTCCTGCTGAACCCTTCAGTGACTGGCAGGTGCCCTGCAGTTGAGGAGTGCCTGTGTGTGATGTATGAGCCTTCCATCTCCACCATGAACAAACTCTTGTTCCCTGACACTTATGCACCCACATTTATATTCGAGAACCTTATAGGCAGGAGAGAGCTCATACACAAAAAGTGCAGGAGCTTGCTCCCATGTGAGCACACATATACACACATACACACACACGCACACACACACCACAAACACCCCCCCCCACACACACAGACACTCCCCCTAGCCAACAACATACAAAAACATAGTTTAGGCTATTCCAGTGTCCTACATGGACTCCATCTCTGACCAATGGAAGCCCCAGTACTTGGCTATGTTGTTGGCAGCTGGTGGGAACTGGTTGGGTTTTTTTTGCCTCAAAGGGTAGAGAAAGAGCTCCCATGCAGACTGGCATTTGGCATTCTCAGTGCTCTAATGGCATCAAGCTCAATGGTTTCGAGGATTCAAGGCCTTCAAGTCCCTGTGCCTTTCTGAATATGGCTGGAGACATTCTTGGGAGCCACTGTATTCTAGCTGTACAGGCAAACTATGGGCTCCTGAGGGCTTCTTGGCCCTTGAGAGACCTGTGTGTGAGCAGAATCCAGCTGAGCAGAGAACAGGGCCAGACACACAAGGTTTGGCTAGCCTGACTCAGGAAGCACAGCATCTGAGGTGATGAGCACAGTGCAGGAGGACATCCTAGGTTTTACAGAGTCACAGGACTTCTCTACACAGGCATCTACAGCCAGGCTGCATCTGGGTTCTTGTGGGCAACTTGTCCTGCCCATCCCTGTTCATTAGAGTGATCTGGGTTCCCCTTGCTTGTTCCCCTCAAACAAAAGTTTGAGGCTGCCTAGCAGCTGCCTTACAGGAAGCCCTCCCAACCACCGCATGCCCTTATTATGATCCCAGAGAGTCAGGGAGTGGAGACAGGCTATCCTGTTTTTTTGAGTTGTCTCAACATCTAAGGGCTTGGTAGCTTTTGTGGCCAGATATCTTTAAGCAGTTAATGTTCTCCCTTCCTATCTTAGCCCCTCCTCTGCCCCTTCCTATGTCTGGGGTTATTATCTCTGACTTCTCTCTCTCTCTCTCTCTCTCTCTCTCTCTCTCTCTCTTTCAATTTTAAGAAAAGGCTCACTTCTTGAGCTGTGTTTCAGGTGAGGTTATGGCATCCCAGGCCTGTCAGAAAACACCCAAGTACCCAGAACACTTCAATAGTCTGGGAGGCTCCACCATCCTTCCTATGCAAGCAACATGATGGTGTGCCCCTAGGGGTTGAGGAGCCTAGGCAGTGTATTGGCTCTAGGTCAAAGTGAGTAGAAACAGTGAGAGTATGCTGTAGTCCTGAGTGTGTTCAAAACAGCCCCGGCTGCCTGGGAACCCTCCAGGCTGGGTCCCTTGAAAGCCTCCGGGCTCTGATGCCAGACACAGAAACAGGCAGCATAGTCTGGGCTTTTCTTGACTAGCTCACCTTCCCTAACATCCAGGGAGATGAGCCAGGATGAAGACTCGAAAGACACCTGGCCTTCTCTACCATGTCCAGAGATTTCTGGAAGAATAGACATGGTTCTGGAATTAACAGATGGACACTCATTTCTCAGAATACGGGGAGATCAGAGTTTCTGTCTCTCTCACTTTTTATTCCTTTCTTTTTCTTTCTTCGTGCGTGCGTGCGTGCGTGCGTGCGTGTGTGTGTGTGTGTGTGTGCGTGTGCGTGTGTGTGTGTGTGTGTGTGTATGTATGTATCTATCTACTGTGTGTCCTCTAGTCAGGAAATTCAACCTCTTATGGCCCTGAATCAGGTCTAGTGTGATCCCAGTGTGTATTATTTCTTATGGTGTGTGTTGAGCTCATCATTGTCTGGGAAGGTCAGGTTTGGATTTAGTGGGAAGCCTTCAGTCTGTAGACCAGGCCATAGGAAGGTGGGCACAAGGTATAGAAAAGCCTGAGGAGGACAGCAGGGAAGATGTTCCTGATAGTACTTCTGTCTTGGTGGATTGAAGAGAATTGTTTAACAATAAATAATATGTCTGATAGCAGGAACCATACTTCCTTGGAGTTCCAGGACTTGCACCTCTCAGAACTCAGAGCAGACCTGCCTGGATAGAGAGAGCTCTCTTGGTTGTATCAGAGCAGATGCCTCCAGGAAGCTTGGTAAGGAGGGTGAAGTGGAAAGCAATGGTAGGCTGATCTCCTGGAGTTTGTTAGAGGGGTCTTTTTATACCAGCTCTGACTTAAGCTCTCAACATTGCAGGGGTTTACACCAGAAGACTCTCAGTGCTCATGGAATGAAGGATTGTAGGTGAATAGTGAAAAGTCTTTCACAAATGGCCATGGCATTCATCATCTGGTAAGAGAGGGATCCCTCTTCCCTAGAAAATGTACCTGGAAGTATATATATTTGCAAGCCAAAAGAAAATAGTAGAAGGTTTATTAGTAGGTAGGAAGGTAGGTAGGTAGGTAGGTAGGTAGGTAGCTAGGTAGTTAGGAATGTAGGAAGGAAAAAGATAGATAGATAGATAGATAGATAGATACATACATACATACATACATACATACATACATACATACATAAAAAGATACATAGATAGATAGAAATATAGGAGTTGTGTAACTAGGTAGGTAGGTAGATATGTAGTTAGGTTGGTAGGTAGAAATACGATAGACGAATAGATAGATAGATAGATAGATAGATAGATAGATAGATAGATAGATGTAGATACATAGATAGATAGTTACATTGATAGGTGGAGAGCTAGGCAGTTGTTGTTATGCTGTGGTATCGAGCACTTGGAGAAAATATTTGAAGGCACCTTGAGAATTTCCAATGGGCACTCTCAGAGGACCTTGGTGTGAATTTTTCTAGGAAAAGTTGACGAGAGTAGGGGATGTTCTGTAGGTATCCTGGTGGGACAAGTGATAAATGCTCATTGTGGTTTCTTTCTAGGTGCCTGTCATTTTTGGTCAACTTTAATCCCTTCACTGAGATCTGAGTTGCATGCATGCCTAGTCCCTGCACAGATAGGAATGAGGGTGTTTACTCTGATACAGAAAGAAGGATTCATGGTGAAGGTGACTTGGGGTTTCTGGAGGAAGGAAGGAGAGCAAAGTGTCCCCTGAGTGCTGCATTGTGGTTGGTAAAGGGCTGGGGTGTGGTGGAGGTGGGGTGAAGGATTACAGAGAGAAGAGAGATTGTGAAGGAGCTGGTATTAGCTCATAATGGTTGCCTGGTTACCTGGTCTGTTGCCTGGAGATGCTTATTTTGTAGGTGCTTAGGATTGAGTGCCCGAGGCCAAGGCCTGGTTGTCAAGGAGGCAGATTGGGATGGAATATTTATGTTTTCTTTTTATATACCTTGTCCTCAGCTCAAGGTGCTCTGTGGTCTGTAGGGGAGATTGTGGAAGTGGGCACCCTGCTCCTCTGGGCCTCAGAGGTGGACAGATGAATGGATGACTTTGTGGGGCAGCATCCACCAGAACTTATATTGAGGGATAACTGAAATACCAACCTGTGCTCGGGTAAGTACAAGTTTTTTAGGGTAGGTGGTTTTTAATTTTATTTCCAACTGCACTCTGGGCTCAGGCCAGAAAAACTGAAGTCCTCAGGGACACACAGAGCACGTTACCCACTGTCCTGGGTTGCATGCAGTGTCTCTGACTGCTATGTGGGAAACCTGTCTTGGGCCTAGTGTCCCATGGAGAAGGTTGATTCCTCACTCCCACACTGTGTGGCCTCTGTTCAACTTCCAGTGTTCCCTGAGCTCTCTGACTCCATCACCAGGATTTCCTACCAGCAAAGGATCATCCTGGGAGGGCCTTCCTCACTGGGTGCCTTTACCAGGCAACTTGAGTGTGCCCAGGGACTGTGGAGACTGCATCCCCAAGAAGTGAGCTGGTTGTCAGTTTTAGGGGGATCTCATGTGGGCAGGGTCAGGCAGGCAGATGCTGGATTGATCTCGGGGCCCTGTCCAATCCCAGTGTCCTGGCCATGTCAGTTCTTGGTACTCACGTCTAGGCATTTGTATCTGAGGCTTTGCCCCTAGGCTCCAAATTGGCAGGAGTTTTAGGTACAACTCTTACAGGATCCTTTGCAAGTACATGCTCATGCCTATTAGTGCTTGCCACTCTTCTTCACTGGCTGGCAGTTGCCACTGAGGAGTGCCTGTGATGGGTGACCCTTCTATCTCCACCATGCACAACCTCCTGCTCCCACATCCATATTAGACATTTAGGCATCCACATCCATATTCCTGAATGTTATAGGCAGGAGAGAGCATGCACACACAGAATTGCAGGAGCACGTTCCCATGAGCGGGTACACACACACACACATACACACACACACCATGCAACAATAAACAAAGTCATAGTTTAGGCAATTCCAGTGTCCTGCATAGATACCAATCTGTGGCCAGTGGAAGCCCCAGTGCTTGTCCATATTGCTGGCAGCTGGGGGCAGCTGGTTGTCATTTTTTTCCTCAGGAAGGACAGAAGGACAGCGCCCATACAGTCTGGCAGTTGGAATTCTCCATGCTCCACTGCCATCAAGCTGAATTGTTTAGAGGATATTGCCTGCACATTCCTGCACCTATCTTAACATGGAGACAGATTTCCTTGAGAGTCACTCTATTCTGGCTACACGGGCAGGACTAGGGCCTCCTGAGGCCTTCTTGGCCCAGGAGGGGCCTGTGAGAAAGCATGATTCAGCTCACCAGAGGACAGGGACAGCAACACAGGGTTTGGCTAGCCTGACTTGGGAAGCACAGACTCCCAGGTACTGAGCACAGTGCAGGAGGACATCTTAAGTTTTACAGAGTCATGGGACCTCTCTACATAGGCATCCTCAGCCAGGCTGCATCTGGGTTCTTGTGGGAGACTTTTCTTGCACCTTCCTGTTCACCAGAGTGAGTGATACTGGTCCCTCTTGATTTTGTTTGAGCCTGCCCAGCAGCTGCCTTACAGGATGCCCCCCCCTACCCCCACATCCCCTTGTTACTAACCACAGAGAGTCAGGGTGTAGGAACAGGCTATCCTGATTCTCTGAGCTATCTCAACAACTCAGCACTCAGTAGCTTTTGGAGCCAGATATCCTAAAGCAGTTAGTGTTTTCCCTGCCAACCCCAGCCCCACCTCGACCCCTTCCTAGGTCTAAGGTTGGTATCTGTGGCTTTAATTTTTTTTTTATAAGAAAAGGCTGTATTTTAGAACAGTGCTTCAGGTGCGGGTAGGAGACCTAGGCCTGTCAGAAAATCACCTAAATATCCAGAACCCTTCAATGGTCTGGGAGGCTCCCCCATCATCCTATGCAAGCAACCTCATGGTGTGCCCCAAGGGGGCAAGGAACCTACATATTGTCTTGGCAAGTGGTCAAACTGAGTTGAAACAGCCAGAGTATGCTGTAGTCCCAAGAGAGTTCACACAGGCCTGGATGCTAGGGAACAATCCAGGACGGGTTCCTTAAAAGCCTCCTGGCTCTGATGCCTGACATGCAAACAGGCAGCAGACTCTGGGCTTCTCCTTACTAGTTTAATTTTCCTAACATCCAGGGAAATGAGCCAGGATGAAGGCACAAAAGACCTGGCATTCTCTGCCTTGTCCAGGAATTTCTGGAAGAATAGACATGGTTATGGAGTTAACAGATGGATAGTCTCAGATCCCAGATAACTGAGTTCAGACTTTCTTTCTTTTTCTTGTCTTTGTCTCTATCTCTGTGTCTGTGTCTGTCTGTCTGTCTGTCTGTCTGTCTGTCTGTCTGTCTATATCTCTGTCTTTGTCTGTCTCTCTGTCTTTCAGTCTCTCTGTCTCTCTCTTTGTGCGTGTATGTTTGTGTGTGTTTCTATGTATGTATTCACTCTGTGTCCTCTAGTGAGGAAACTAGGTGCTTAATGGCCCTTGAAGCAGGTACAGTTTGTTACCAGTGTGTATTATTTCTTGTGGTATCGAGCTCAGCATTGTCTGGAAAGGCCTCGTTTGGATGCAGTGGAAATGCTTAAGGCTGTATGTATACCCAGGCCATATCTTGGGTGGGCACAAGGTATAAAATTACTTGAGGAAGACATCAAAAGAGTTAGTTGTTCCTGATGGTACCTGTCTGTCTTGGTGGATGGATGAGACAATTACTTAGCTATAAATAATATGGAGGGCAATTGAACCCTCTTTTACTTGCGGTTGTGGGCTTTGCAGGGGTGAGAGCTCAGAGCAGGCCTGCCTGAATAGAAAGAGCTCTCTAGGTAGTATCAGAGCAGATGCCTCCAGGAAGCTTGGTTGGGAGGGAGAAGTGAAAAGCAATGTCAGCCTTCTCTCATGGAGGGTGTTAGAGGGGTCTTCTTCCACCAGCTGTGACTTAAAGGCAGTGCAGGGGTGGACCTCTGGAGACCCTCAGTGCTCATGAAAAGAAGGCTTGCTGGTGGATAGTGGAAAGCATTTCTCAAATGACTATGGCATACATTATCTGGTAAACAAAGAGGCTGTTTTGCCTTAGAAAATGTACCTGTAAGTGTATATATTGGTGAGCCAAAAGAAGATAGTAAAAGGTTTGTAGATATGTAGCTATGCAGGAAGGTAGGAAAAAGATAGATAGATAGATAGATAGATAGATAGATAGATAGATAGATAGA
>JANHMN010000005.1:121155608-121229198 GCA_030674055.1 Rhabdomys pumilio | reverse complement strand
AGATAGATAGATAGATAGATAGATAGATAGATAGATAGATAGATAGATTAGATAGATCTATAGATAGGAGGATAGCCAGGCAGTTATTATCCTGCTGCGGCAGTGAGAATTTGCAGAGAATGTTTGAAGTCATCTTGAGAATTTTCAATGGGCACCCGCAGAGGACCTTGGTGTGAATTGTTTTAGGAGGAGTTGCTGAGGGGAGGGGATGTGCTGCAGGGATCCTGGTGGGACAAGTGATAAATGTTCATTGTGCTTTGTGTCTAGGTGCCTGTCATCTTGGGTCCACTTGAGTCCCTTCAGAGAGTTATGAGTTGCCTGCATTCCTAGCCCCTGCACATGTATTTAGGTAGGTGTGTGCTAAGATACAGAAAGAAAGATCCATGGTGAGAGCAACTTGGGGACTTTGAAGGAAAAAAGGAGTGCAAAATATCCTCTGAGTGCTGCATGGTTGGTTGCTGAAGGTCTGGGGTATGGTGGAGTTGGAGCAGAGGGTTATAGAGAAGGGACAGATTGTGAGGGAGTTGGAATTAGCTCCTAATTGTTGCGTAGTTTCCTGGTCAGTTGCCTGGAGATGCTTACTTAGTAGGAGCTTAGAACTGAGGTCCCAAGTCCAGGGCATGGTTTTCAAGGGTACAGGTTGGGATGAAATACTCATTTCTTTTTTTTTTCTTTTTTTTTATCTTTTTATTTATTTATTTTATAAAATACATTTCAGATTTTATCCCCTCACTCCATTTCCCCCACCACCCAGGAACACCCTATCCCTTTCCCCCTCCTGGCTCTACAAGGGTGTGCCCCCACCTACCCCCACTCCCCCTCCCCACCCTCAATTTCCTCCCTGCTCAGTGTTCAGCTTTTATGGGACCAGGGATCTCCTCTCCCACCCATTCCCAACAAGGCCATCCTCCCCTAAGTATACAGCTGAAGTCATGGGTGCCTCCGTTTGTGCTCCCAGGCTCATGGTTTAGACCCTGGGGAGCTCTGGTTGGCTGGCACTGTTGCTCTCCTTTTGGGGCCACCAACCCTTTCAGCTCCATCAGCCCTCTAACTTTTTCATTGAGAACCCTTGATCAGATCAATGGGTAGCTGCGAGCATCCACCTCTGGATATGTCAGACTCTGGCAGACCTTCAAGGAGAAGCTGTGTCAGGCTCCTTTCAGCATGCACTTCCTGACATCCATATCGTCATCTATCTTTGGTGACTGCACATTTGACGGATATCAAGGCAGTGTGGTCTCCCGATGGCCCCTCCTTGACATTCTGTCCCACACTTTGTCACCTTATTTGCTCTCTTGAGCATTCTTTCACTCCTTCCAAGTAGGACCAAGGTATTCACACTTGGTCTTCCTTCTTCATGAACTTCATGTGGTCAATTAGTTGAATCTTGGCTATTTCAAGCTTTTGGGCTAACATCTAATTATCAGTGAGTAAATACCATGTGTATTCTTTTGTGATTAGGTTACCTCACTCAGGATGATATTTTCTAGTTCCATCCATTTACCTAAGAATTTCTCGAATTCATTATTTTTAATAGCTGAGTAGTACTCCATTGTGTAAATGTACCACATTTTTTGTATCCATTCCTCTGTTGAAGGACATCTGGGTTCTTTCCAGTTTCTGGCTATTATTTTTCCTATTTCCCTTTGGGCCTCCAGATGGGAATTCTTCATTCCAATTCAGCTGGAAGCAGACAAAAGGAGATCATTGTCTCAGTTCCTTGTGTTGTGGTGGATAGTTCTGGTTATTTTAGAAATTATATATGTATTGTAATTTAAAGAATACTTTACAAATGTAGCTTCGGTCAAGGAGGAAACTAGAGAGCTTAACTCAGGGATTTCTACCTTTCCTGTCCTCTTCCCTATCCTTCCTTCTTAGGTAAAAGGGAGGGAGGAAAGAAAGGGGGAGACATAGTAATATCATAGAAATAGAAAAATAGGGTTAGGTTAGGAAATTTACTCTTAAGTGAAACATTACATAAATATATCTTACATTGGTAGAAATCTTTATGATTGTTACAAGGTTGAGGTTATAATCTCTTATATTGGTATAGTATTTATTTTGTACAAATTTAGGGTTTTCACTGGTGTGAGTTTCTTATTGATATAAAAATGGGATTAATATTTTTACTCTCATATAGGCATTGTGCCTGTATAGCTCATTTAGAAATACAAGGCTTAGCCCCAGTCCTTATTAAACATTTTTTTTTTAAAAAGAAACTGATTTGAGATGGTTGGCTTGTGAGTCAGGGGCCTATACCAATTGCATGGCTCAGAGCTTACTGTTAGGGTGTTTTCTATATTTTAATTAGAAATAGTGGAAAGAAATTAACAGACAACAGTTTAGATTGCTTTACATAGGTAGTTGGTTTTCAAAAACGTCAGAAGTCCACAGAATTGGTGTTACAAGCATTCCTGTATAAACATTCATTTTATTGGAGACCTGTCTGCTCCTGACAGCTTCTCTGTCTTGGATTCTAAGAAGAAATTGAGCATTTTTGGAGTTACTCCAGTTGTGGTGAGACAGCCACTAGGCAAGAATTGCCTCTTTTCATCTACAAATGAAATACTGTGCAGAAAAAAGACACACTTGAGGAATAGTTGACTGATTATATCTGCCAAGACAGAGTAATCAGCCCTTAGTAATTCTGCATTATGAGATCTGTCAGATGATCCTGGGCCAGAAGGCTGAAGATCAGATGCTCCAACGTTTTGAAATAAGGGACTGTCCAGGTGTTCAGTGGTCTATTTAAATTGGCTGAGTTTTAGAAGCCACACTTTGTGCTTCCCATATCTTCAGTTCATTGAGTCATTCTGAATTTCTGATGGGGTTGAAGATTTATAATCTCACAGCCAACCCAGGCTATTTACGTTGAGAGGATGGTTTTCAGATGCTATTCATTCTGAAGACAGGACATAAGCCAGGTTCAGAACTAAGTCTTTTAGTTGAGAGAGACGGCAGAGGTTCTATTTAGTTAACAAAAATGATGGACTGGGTATTAGGTCTATCTTGTACTTTAACAATTACAACATGATAATATAGTTTGTGTTCAATTTATATCTGAGAGAAAAGAGTCTTTCAATTGGACAGAAAGGGTGAAGTGTTGTGGATAGCCCCAGCCTTTTGTTTTCATGGTATTTCCACTTCTGGGAGGGGCTGCAGAGGAGGAGTGAATCTTATGAACATTCTGTCCAATTAAATTTGTAAAATAAAGGCTAGAGCCAGTGATTGGGCAGTAGAAGAGGAGGTGGAATAAAAGGCTTAGGGGAGAAGTTGGAAAAGGAGGAGTCAGAAGAGGAAGTTGCTGGGAGAAAGGCTACATAGGCGACCAGAGAGCCGGAGGAGTGGGAGGAGCCAGAGGAGTCATTGGAGCCATTGTTAGAAGGACAAAAGGAGGAGAATAACGTGGCTTAGAAAACCGCAAATTGTAAGGGATCTCATAGCTGGGGAATAGAGTAGTGCAATGGTAATTCTGCCCAATCTAGGCTTACAGTTTATAATCATAAATACTGAGTTGTGTTTTCCTTGACTGGACTTGTTTGGGTCAGAGATTTACCACAACATACATACACTGGAGGTAGTTCAAAGATGTAAAAGAATGGTTGAGGATACTAGGCATAATACATTATTATTCAAAAGAGTGTATCTAATGTCGCTTTTGGAATAATGTGTGAGCTTCCTTAGGTCAAAGACAGTGGTTCAACACTCCCCCTTGCAGAGGTAGAAAAGATCCAAGGCCCCATTGTTTGTGAAGGGAAGGGCAGAGGTCAAGTTCTCTCAAGCACTTCAAAAAACAAGTGTGTGTGAAGTAACTAGGCAATAGACGAATTCTGAGAACCTCTTCTTAGAATGGGAAGTTCTAAGATCACCTTCAACAAAGGAGAAATTCCTAATGTCTTGGTTCATAAGGGAGAGGTTCCCGGCCATATTTTGCAGGACAGAAATATCCAGTTCACCCATGGACAGCAGGGAAGGTTCTAGGTTAAATTAGGTACTGGAGAAATGTTCTGATTATGCCTCACTAGCTACCAAGTGTTTTCCCCATATGCATATGTGTGAAAACTTGGAAAGTCCAGGCAATGATAACAACAATCTTCCAACAAGATAAGTAATTACGCAAGCATTGATGTTTCTTGAAGGCTGTGTTCAACTGCCCTCATCTGTGAATAAATGATAGGAATGGTGCATTTTTGATGACCTACTTTGAGGCACAGGGTATGAAATCAGATTACAGCTTTCTATTGTCTATCATAGCATCTAAAAGCAGAGAAATTTAAGGTATGATTGTTTGCAAATGTATTGTAAAGACATCTTGTACAGTGGGATTAGCTTTTAAAAAATTTAGTTAATAGGGGTGTGTGTGAGGCATGGGAAGAAGAGAAGGTCTGGTGGTTCTTTAGTTGCACAGGTGGACCTGAAGACCCCTAATGTAGAGGATGGAGGTCTGAAAAACCCCTTTAACACAGGGGCTAGTTATGAGAGCCCTTTCAATATACTTTGATTGCCCATGGCTCGTTTTGCAGAAATTGAAGGTCTATACTCCATTTGGTGTTTGGAGATATACAAAAGGGCCACAGTCCTACTGGGAAGAAAGACAGGGAATGTTAGGTGCTCCTTTATGTAGTATGAGTGGCATAAGTCTCCATTGATCTGATAGCCCTTTAATGAGAAAAGACTAAAAGCAACATTTTAAGAATAGGAATATATAAGGACCACATAAGACATAGTACGTGTTCAAGTCCCTACTTGGCAAATGGAGTCTGAGGAAACACTAGTCCTAGGAGTGTTGTGCCATTCTGTTCAATGTAGTGAGAAGGAGTCAGTTAACACTGGCAAAAGTGAGCCCCATATAAGAAAGGAAAACTCTGAGGCCCTATTGACAGAATCGTTTTTAGGCAGTGTGAAGGTTCCATATACAATTCTGTCAAAGGTAAAGGTCTCGGGTACCTTATACAGTGGAGAAAGATTTCAACAGTGATACTAAGTTTCCAGTTCTTATTCAGAGTTTTGTATCTTTATAGGTTGTGTTCATTCTGGGAAAGAGCAGGTAGCACCTTATTTTTTCCCATAGTTTAGATGACTGTGTCTGGCTAGGTCATTTCTAGTTTGTTCAGCTGTCCAGATCTAGGCAGAAAGCTTATTACATATCTATGGACTTGCATGGCCTCAGGTGGCACAGGTCCTATGCTCTGATTTTAAACTTGGACTATGGAACCTCAAACCAGGGTGGACTAGGTTTTCTTGTATTAAAAAAAGAGTTACTTTTGAAACAATGTCTGATCAGTTAGGTAGAAAACCTACTTTGTCCACATGTGGAAAGTCATGAGTCTCATTTTGATAGAGAGAATATGTTGGGAGGATAGAGAAGACCAGGAAGGTAACATAATCTTTCAGGCAAAATGTAACCTTGGGAATTGAAAGAAGGTGCAGAAAATAACTTATCAGGTGCAAATGTCCTCACAGTCCAGAACACCCATGTGCTCTGAGATGCTGAGGTGTGTTTCCCAACAATCAGAGAATGTTTTCTTACTAATTGGTTGGTAATCTTGGCTCTATGTTCTCCACCAGCTGTTCAGCAGCAGCACAGGCATGGGCAACAGAGATGGACCTGATCCATTTCAAGTGGCAATCTTAAAAATAGAAGTTATATCGGGGCTCAGATTTTTACTTCAGGTCCAAGGACATCATTTTATGTCCCAAGATATCCATTCAAAGGGGTCTGCCATCCCATCAGTCATTTGAATATGACTTGTCACCCATGTCACAAGGGAAAGAGACACTAAAAACTCTTAGAGAAATAGAACTGAGGATTCTATGACTAGAAGTGGATTCTCTGAGGAAACCATTGTCAGGTGCTGTTTGCTCAAAGTATTATGTGAATTTTCATAGTCTTATCATTTCTCCTGTCACAAGGATATCAGCACCTCTTTTCTTCCCTGAGGTACTCACTCCTTTTACCTTTGGTTAAGGAGGCATCGTATTTTCCCACTGAAGCAATGGGAGCCTCAGATCATTCCGGTATGTTTAAAAGGAGACTTTTAAACATTTATTTAGGTTGAGGAATCCCACACAACTTCCTGAACATCTGTGTGACTGTTCATGTCAGTGGCTTCTCTATAGGCTCTGTAATCAGAAGAATTTGTATTAAGTCCCTTTTAATCTTAAGAGTGTGCCTAGATTTCCCTTATTGAAAGGCAAGATAATGAATGCTTCTTCCTTGACAGAGTATGTATCATTGTATCATTATTGAGCCTACAGTTTTACTTGAGCTGAAGGAGAATCTGGAAAACAATAGGAAAATATCTGAGGTTCACTACACAATATTAGGAAGTTATGAACTATTGTTTTTTAGATTTCTCCTTTAGCTCAAGGAAAACTGTACATTCAGTAACGATGCAGGGAAGAATCTTTGACATACATACTCAGTAAAGAAAGAAACATACATTATATCTTCTTGGAGTAAGGGAAATCTAGACATACTTTTAAATTTGAAAAGGAGTTAATACAAATTCTTTTGCTTATGGAGACTTCAGAGAAGCCACTGACATAAAAACTCACACAGATGTTCAGGAAGTTGTATGGGATTTCTCAGCCTAAATGAATGTTTAAGCCTTCTTTGGACAACTGGAATGATCTGCTCCTCCCTTTGGTTCATTGGGAAAATATGATGACTACTTAATCAAAGGCAGAAGGAGTGAGTACTTCTGGGAAATAAAAGAGGTGCTGATATCTTTGTGACATGAGTGATGATCAGAGTATAAAAATTACCATACTATTTTGAGCAAAAATTAAATTGGTTATCTTACTTCATGAGATTCTAGCATTGCCTCACCTTCTAACTGTTCTTCCCAGTCCAGGATATCCATACCTTTAGCTGAAGAAACAGGAGAACAAATATACATACCATGATTCATGATCACCTTGTGTATTGTCCTCAGCATGATTGCCACCTAAGAATTCATTTTAATCAAGCAGAATTGAACTAGACTGATGATTTCACAATATGTCATGTGACTTTACCCAAGGAAATTACATATGTTCCAGGATTTGCTTTTTCCTCTTGATTTCTGTGAACTTTGACCCAAAAGAGCAATCAATGCTCCTCAGCTAGAGTTAAAATATCCCACAGGACCCTGAGCAGAAGGAACAATAAGAGCATATTGGGTCAAAGGGGTAACTTTTAAGATCTCAATCATCAGAGAAAGAAAAATACCAAAATTTTAGAAAGGAGAAAAGCCCTCAATCTTGTTGGAGAGTAGGGGAGTATCCCTGTTTACTTACTGTAGAGGAATTTGGTCCAGGCACTCCAGGCCTCCAGGTCTTCAGAGATCTCAAGAAAAATCTTATCTCTGAGGACTCCACTGCACATTTGACAGTGATCTAAAGTTTTTTTTGACAAGTTGGGTCAAAGTCCCTGAATATGTTCACTATTTAAACTTAAAGAAAGCCATACAGGTGTTTATGTGGAGGTGAGTTAACTTTCTGGTGAGCAGATTAAAGATAGATGGCTTTATATCCAGGCTGAGTATTTTTGTTCAAAGGACATGGGACTTGAATCCAAAGTTCTCTGATATTTTTGGTGGAGAAAAGTGTATTTCCTGGCTAATAAAATCTGAGAAAGAATCTCTGGTTTCTCTTGGCTGAGTGATAGACCTGAGTCAGCCATGAACAAAGATAGAAGATGCAGTAAATTCTTTGTGAAAAGGATTCAGTACGAAGCACACTATAGGCAAGCCTGAATGTTTGAGAGACACTCCTCAGTCACAAAATCATTTCTATAGCTTGCTTTATCAAAGGGACATGTCTCATACCACTCCAGTGCAGACAGAAGTTGAATAAAATGTTTTTATTCTCAATGTCAGCTGACCCCTTTGGCATACCCTTAATTTCTCAGGCTGCTCTGATTAAAGGAAATAAGAATAAGGCCCTCTTCAGAAGATATTCCAACTGTGTATCAGTCCCTTCGTGTCATTGGTTAGTTAGTTCTGAGGGGGCATGTCTTGATTTAGTTATTAGCTGGAGGTATAAATTGTCCTGAATCTAGAAGTGTCCATCTCAGGCCCCATTGTGACTTCATCAATTCTATTGCATGCTGATCATAAAAGGGCTGTATTTGTGGACTTCTCTTCAAGATCTGCAGTTTTTCGTTTATTATACTGTAGGTCTTAGGTCCTCTTCAGTCATTGAGGATCTATATGAACACATAGTTCTAAAGTGGTAAGTCTGAGGTTAATTTGAGCAGTTAATGAATGTCTAAGGTTTCAGGTTCTCAAAGGAATTGTATGTTAAAACTCCCTTGACAATGTTTGTGACACATTAGATGTTGAGAGGGCACATCCGAAATTTTTCTGAGTTACTGGTGAAAGTTGTGAAACACATTGGTCCTAGACAGATAAGATTAAGGTCACTTAGGCTATATAGGGAAGATCTGAGTATCCCTTGTTCAGAATGGACAGATCAGAAACCTTCTTGATACAATCAGAAATTGGGAAGATCACTAGTTCTTAAGTTGTAGGTCTGAAGTCTATTTGAGAATGTCTGGTGTCCATGCGGCTTCATGGTTAAGACAGAGTATGCCTGAGGACCTTGTAAGCCCTTGAGAATGATGTGAGCTCCACTTCAGAGATTGGGGAATGTGTTAACCTTCCTGGTGCTGTGTCAGAAACACAATTTGGAGGACCTATGGACAGAATGAGAATGTTGCCATATTCCAAAACTATTAAGAATACCAATCTTTAGACGCAAAAGCCTCATACTATGTAGGGGAAAGTAATTCCAAAGACTCTTGTATCTGGGGAAGATCAAGAGTCAAGTTGAAGAGTAGACAAGGCTTGAACATTTAATTATCCAGTTTTCATGGGAACCTAGAACATTCATGTCATGCAGGCCAGGAAGCAGTGTAATTAATCTCCAACACTCTAACAGGCAGTTCCCAGCTAGGTCTCCTGATAAATCACCTGCCTAATTTTGGACATGGCATGGCTTTCTTGTTTCTGCTGACCAACTTTAATGTATACACTGAGTTTATGACTTTGCAGGCTAGTGTTAGGCATTAGGACCTCAGGCACCCAGGTCCTGTTCTTTGGACAGAGGTCATGAGTTCAGAGAATCAGAGTAAGTTGCACTCAGTGAAACTAAGATAAAGATAGTTGATTTTTCAGCAATTAGATCAGATCAAATAGACCTAGATCCACATTGGTCAGAAGAAGTACATGTTATTCTCCACGAGGTGCACATTTTATACAATTGTGAGCTACTCTTAATCAGAAGGAGAATACTTACCATGCTTTTAGTCAGAGGAGCATACCTGATGCTTCAATGTGTATCCAAGGCAGCTAAGAGTAGAATGTGTAAGTTTCGTAGATGGTTGATGAGAAGAAAAAGTTTTAAACTTCTGTTGTTTATATGAGACACAGAGTGGAAAAACATGAGAATAGCTGTTAGATTAAAGGAAAAAACGAATTGAAAATTGCATGGTAAAGGAAAGTAGGGCCCAGGTCACCGTCTTGAGATGAATGGCCTTAGAGCTTCCATTTCACAGGTTGAGAAGCTCTGATGCCTCGTTGGGAATAAGAGGTAAGTAAAAAGCTTCCTAGGGCAGAACTTGAAGCTCTGATACACTTTTGATTAGAAGACACATTTCTCAATTCTGTTTTGTCATAAAAAGCATCTCTAAGGCCCAGTGTCTTAAATGGGGCATTTGAGAGGCCATCTCTTTCAGCCTGAAACATTCTGAGGTTGCCTGAAACAGGAGAGACATTTCCAATGTTCCTTTGGTGAGAACTGGAAAGTCTGAGTTCACATTGGTCAGATTGAGAAGGAGTGATAGCTCCTTTAGGGGGAAGGATAGAACTACATCTCCCCCTTTTCAGTGAGATCTTTTTGAGATTACTTCTAACAAAATGTGTATATCTGTGGCCTCCTAAGTCAGAAGGGACAAAAAGGGGGTATCCAGATTCATATTGGAGTTCTGGGTCTCTCCCTTGGTAGGAAAGGGAAAGTAGAAGGTCTTCTGGTTGACATATGGTAAGTCTGTAATTTCCTTGACTAACAGGGAATGATGTAGCACTCCCTTTTGGAACTGGTGGAGGGATGAATACTGATAAGAAGATACTTACTAAAGCCATGTGCTCCCATTTGGAACAAATGGAAGATTTCTCTTTCTCTTGGACAATAGGAACATGTTTCAAGCCCTCCTTAGTAGAAACAGGGTGGCCAGTATTCTCTTGGCATGATGATGAGAATTTGACACCCCCATGAAGACTGTCTCCATCTAGACATAATTCTATGCCTTCTTGGTCTACAGGAGAAATTTTCAGGGCTTTGTGAGTATCAGAGGCATTCCTCTGTCTTCTCCTGGTAAAAGTACTGTGTCTGAGAATCTCATGAGGAGAGGTGGAATGCCTGATGCTCTCTTCATGAGAGTGGTTTGTGTGCACTCTTTTGTAGAGATAAAGGATGCTATGCCTTTTTGGGAATTAGCTTTTGATTTTCTATCTTTTTTGGAAGATGAAGTATGTCTGAGCTCACTTTTTGACAGAGTAGAGTATGGTTTGCAAATCTCATGTTCAGAATTGGAAGTTTGAGTGTCCCTTTGGTCAGAAGGGGCCTCTTTTGATGTGGTTTTGGTAGACTTGGACTGTCTGTGAATGCCTTGGGTAGTAGGGGTCTTCCGAGGCCCTTCTCAGGAAATGTTGAGGATCCACAGGCTTTTTTTTTTTACAGAATTAGAAGTGGTGAGGTTTCTGTTAGTCTCAGTTTCAAGCTTTGCAGCTGTTTTTCCAGATTTGTAAGCTCTTACTCTTGTTTTGGAAGAATGACAGCGTTCCCAGCTCTCATCTTCTGATGGCACAGATTTCAAGCCTGTTTGGTCTAAAATGGCATGTCTTCATCTTGTTTCCCCAAATTTAGAATTTCTGGGGCAACCTCCCAGAGAGGGAGAACAACTGAGACCTTCTTTATGAGGGGAACAAGAAGTGGGACTTTAGTCGTTTTTGGCATACTTGAACGATATGAGGCTACTTTCAGCAGAAGAGTTACGTTTTAAGACATCAAGTTCTTAAAGGGAAGATCTAATATCCCCTTCAGGAAATGGGACAGATTTCAATGTTCTTTGGGTAGAATTGAAAAGTTTAGAGCTTTTCTTGGGAAAAGAGGAATGTCTCTGGTCTTTTTTATGAGAAGAGGTAGGGATAAAGTCATCATGTGCACAAAGGGACAGTCGCAGAAACTCTGTTGAAAAAGAAGTTCCCACAGTGTCTTGGGTAGATGGCATAGGTTTTAGAAGCCCCTGAGCTGGTTGAGAAAGTTCTAGAGTTTCCTGGGGACATTTTGATGTTCCCAGAATACCTTATTCAGATACTAAAGAGCCCAGAGGACCTTCGTTAGCTTTCAAAGTCCCCAGAGCCCCTGGCACAGATGGCAAAGATTCTACAGTCCCTGACACAGAATCTGAAATTGTAAAAGTGGATTGGGTATATGGCAGAGGTTCTTCTGACTCTGTGTTAAGTGATGAAGAAGGTAGAAATCTTAGAGAATTTTGTGCAGGTGACAAAAGTTCTATAATCTCTTGGGTGACAGATGCTATTACTGCAGTGTTTTGCATACATGGCAATGTTTCTAGTATGCCCAGGGCAGATTCAGAGAGTCTTCTGGATCAGATGGTGAATATTCTAAAGTCTCTTTTTCCAAACAGGGTCATGGGGGCTCTTGGGATAACAAAAAAGTTTTTGGAGGCCCTTGGGCAGATATCAATGATCCTACATCACCCTGGGAAGAGAAAGGAGAATTCAGAGACAATAAGTCAGGCTATGACACTTTCAAATCCAATTGGACAGATGGAGAAGTTCTTAAACTCACTGTGGTCGATGCTGAAAATTTGAAATGTTCTGGTGAAGCATTGGTTATTTTTGTCTTGCCATGTGTACATGTGTAACCTTCAAGATTTCCCTGTAAAGACAGGCAATGGCCTCCAGCTTCTTGAACAGATAAGAGAGTTCTTGCATTCACTTGAACATATAGAGACATTGTCAATGGCCCTAGGGAAGATGTTGGAAATTCTAAAATTCCTTGTCCAGATAAAGAAATTACCATGGGATTTTGGAAGAATGCATAGATCCTGAAGATTCTGAAGCATATGGATCTGTTTGTTGGGCCCTTTGAGCAGAATTCAATGACTCATTTGGTGCTTGATATAAAGTAGAAAGTCCTAGAGTACCCTCTGTAGGTTTAGAGATATCAAAAGTTCCTTCTCTAGAAAGCGAAGAATCTGAAAGGCTTAAGGAAGAAAGTAAGGGATTAAGCTGGGAAGATATTGAAGGTTCTAGAGGTGAGCCACCAGATACCACATGTCCTGAGGTAGCTGTTGAAGATATTTGCACACCTGGTGCAGATGGTGAATATCCTAGAGGCCCCTTGGGAGATGGCAAAGGCTGTATAAAGTCATGTGAATTTGCAGAAATTGTTAGAGATCCTGGGTCGGATTTCAAAGTTCCTGCCTTCTTTTGAGCAGGGTGGATATATCAATGACAAGCTTAAGTAGATGGTGAATCCGCTACTGTGCAGGGTGTAGAGGTGGACTGTGTTCCTGTACCTGGTGTATGTAAAGAAGGACTTGAAAGACTTTGGGGAGATGTAGAATGTTGGGCAGATATTTTCATAGATGTGGATTGACATACTGTCCCCTGTGTAGATAGACAGGGACCCACAGCTCCATGAACAGAACCCAAAGATTCTTGAGTTCCCTTTTCTGTGGAGGAACAACCCAGAGTATTATAAGTACAATCTCAACGACCAGAATTCTTTGATGTATTCATTATAGCCTGGGCTGAGATGGAAAGTTTCAGAAGAGCCTGGGATGATTGCAAAGGTGCTAGATACCCTTGACTGGATGCAAAAGTTTCTGCAACTTTTTGTGTAGAAGATGAAGGTCTACCAGGTTCTGGAGGTAATGGTGGCAACGTTCCTAGAGTTGCTGACACAGGATGAGAAGCTGATACATTCTCCCTCACTAGGGGCAAATGACCCAAAGTACTCTGTCTTTCTTTGTCTTGCCCCACAGGCAAAGTTCCTTCTGTTGCTATGGAAATTTCCTTGGGCATTTGAGAAGATAGCAAAGCTAAAACCCCTGGAGCATGTCCAGTAGTCTGTGGGAACCAAGGTGAACATTGTACAGTATGTTGAGTAGGTGGAGAAAATGTAAGAGCTGCCTGAGAAGGAGTGGAATGTTTAAAAGACATTGGAACAGATGATACAGTTCCTATAAGTTCTTGTTTGGAAGTAGATGTTTTCAGAGACCCTTAGGAACATAGGGATGTTTACAGAATCTCTTGTGCAGATGAAAAAAGATTGTAAAGTTTCTTCTGCAGATAAGGAACTTCCCAGAGTCACTTGGGCAGATGAAAAAAATCCTAGTTTCTGCCTGTCATTTTCTTTATTACCTAGAGTCCCTGAGCTAGGAAGCAAAGGTTCTTCAGGTTCCTGGGCATCTATGGGCTTTCCCAAAGTGGCTTCTGCACAAAGGGAAGCTTTTTCAGGAACCTGAGTAAATGGTAAGGGTAATGAGGAAATGTGTGCCAATGCATTTGGCTCAAGAGCTGCTTGTGAATATAGGGAACTTGAAACAGTTTTTGGCAAAGAGGGTGGAGGGGCTTGACTTCCCTGTGTTGGTGAGGGATGGCCAAAAGGCTTTGGGGCATGTGACAAAATTACTATAATGCTTGAAACGCATGGAGAGTTTCCCAAAGAACCTGAGAAAAGACAAATGCCTATGAGTACACTGGGTAGGCTGTGATGATCCCAGATGTTTTGGGGATGATGATGGCTCCTGGAGAGAATGTTGAGTATATTGTGAGTGGCACAGAGTTACCTGAGCAGATATGCAAAATTTGGTAGACAGTAAATGTGCTAGATCACTTGAGACTTCTAAAGAAGATTCCTGAGATTCTTGATCATGCAGCAAATGTCTTGTAGGCTCTGAGAAGAATGGCAAAGTACCTGTAGTTCTTTGGAGAGATGGTGAGTTATTTTGAGATTCTACCATGTTTGATGAATGCCCTAGCTTATTTTCGAGAGATGTTGAATGCTCTGCAAATGCTGGGATAGATTGAAAAGAACCAACAGTTTTGTGGACAGACATAGAATGTTCTAGAGGCCCTTGCTTACATCTCACAGTTGTTAGAGTCCCTGCTGTCATTTGTAGTGGTTTCTGAGCACATGGTGCAGATGATGAAGGTTTCACACTCTCTTTGGAAGATAACAATGATATTTTAGTTCCTGTAGTAGAAGAAGAAGATCCTTCCTTAGATGGCAAATTTTCTAGAGCCTTAGTTTCAGATTTGGGAAGTCACATAACCCCTCTGACAGACAGAGAATGTTTTTCAGCCCCTTGATTAGATGGCAATATTTGACCCTTCCTATTGGCATGTTGAGTAGATCCTAGAGCCCCTGTCTTACATGGTGAAGGGCCTCTAGTTCCTTGTGCGAATATAGATTGTCCCAAATTGTCATCTTCAGATTGGTATTTTGTCCCTTCCCCTTGGTCAAATAACAAAGGCACTAGGGTGCCTTCTTTAGAGGGATTTTTAGATGCATTATAAAACAGAATTTTTCAGCGACATTTGGGATAATGGCACACATTCTAGATCTATTTTTTTAGATGTGGACTTTCCTTTGGACCCTTGAAAATATAGAAAAGCTTATAGTTCTGAAGTCTATTTTGCAAAGTGACAAATCACTTTGAGCATGGGAAGCATGTTCTGGAGCTCTTGGGAGATGAAGAAATTCACTGAAGCCCTAGAGCAGGTGGTAAACGTACTAGAGACTTTTTGGTAGACAAAGAAGGCTCCAGAGCCTTTTGCGAAGATATGGATATTACATCATGCTCCTGTGTAGATTGCCAACTTACCACAGTCCCTTGGTCATTTCTGGAACATTCCAAGGCTTTTGGAAGAGACATAGATGGTGTGGGACTCACCTCAGAAGTAGTTGTAGCTTTTGATGTTTCTTTGGCAAGAGGAGATAATGCAAGCCATTGTTTGCAGAAGGAGTGAGGTTGAAACTGCCTTCATCAGATGTGAAACTTTTGAATCCTTCTTTGTCATATGAATCAACTCTTAACCTGTTTTTTTTTTTTTTTTTTTTTTTTTTTTTTTTTTTTTAGAAATTGGCTGCCTGAAGATTATTTTGGTAGAGAGAGAACATCTACTAATTCCCCCCAGCAAAGGCATGTAAAAGAAAAACTCTTGGGTAGATGGATATGATTGTAAAGCACCCTGTTCAGATATGGTACATCCTAAAGCCTCTTGCTGAGATATAGAAAGTCTGAATGTGCCTTGTGTACCTATGCAACTCTTGACTGTGGCTTTAGCATGGGGAGAAGGTATTAGAGATACCTTTGTAGATGTAGTCACTCCTAGAGCACCATGGACATCTGTGAGAGGTCTAAGAGCATCATGGGCAGGTAGCGAAGTTTCTAGAACTCCTCGTTGTGTACTTGTGAAAGTTTGAAGGGAACTTACTTCAGCTGGAGAAGAGGATAACATCTTTTGTATAGAAACATCAGGCTTCATAGACAACTTGATGGGCAAATCAGCTTTTAAGGCTTATTTGGAAGTTAAGGTAGAATTCAGAGTCTTTGGGGTATTTGGAATATGTTCTGGAGACACTAGTGGGCATGGAGATGGACCAACTGCCCTTTGTGTAGATGGGGAAAAGTCTGTAGCACCTTGTATTTTTGTAAAAGATAGCTGATCCTCTTGAGGAGATAGGTAAGTTCCCATAGCCTCCTGTGAAGTTTGGGGACATCCCATGGAATCTTGTGCATAGGTGGAATCCAAGGAATCATTTTCTTTAGATGTACAGGATGTTACAGATTCTTGTGTATGCATATCCTGTCCCATAACCCCTGTTTCACATGGTATTGAATCTGGAACCTTTGTACAGATGGAGTGTGTCCTAGAACATCATTCATAGATGTGACACATCCACAATTCATTTCTATAGTTGGGACTGTGGCTAGAACTCAGTTTGTAGACGTATTCTGTCCAACAGTACTTGGAGAAATTTGTACAGGTTTGGAAAATGTTAGCATCTCTGATGTATTAGAAGAAAATTTTAGATATTTTTCTACTGATACAGAATGACCTAGAGTCCCCTGGTGAGGCAGGGGAGGTTGTATCATCTCAGCACACTGAACAACTGTGGAGCTTGCATGGCTCACTGGCTGTGTTTTGGCACAACCCTGGCTCTTTTGGTCCTGATGAAAAGTCAGGAGGTCCCTTTTGGATGGTAGGGGATATTTGAATAATTCTTTGTCAGATATGGACATTTTAAAAACCTGTTGTTTAGAAGGAATATCTTTCAGTGACCTTTTGCTGGAGTGGGAATTTTCAGAATCTCTTTTCATAGAAGGAGAATATTTTATTCTCCTTTTCTATGGGAGAGCAGATTTGAGAACATGTCTTTGACCATCTTCTTTAGAGAAGGACAATCCTAGTGCCCCCCTGACAGATTGAGAAGGTCTCAGAACCCCTGGTGTAGATGGTGAAGGTGCTAGATCATTTTGTCTTTGTGCAGAAGGCCCAAGAGTACCTTGGGTGCAGTCAGGAGTTTCTGCCATATCTTGTGTATGTGTGGAACTCTCAAGAACCCCTTCTGAAAATGGAAAAGTTCTTGAGCTCCTGGTGTATATTTAGGAAGTTTTGTTTCCACTTGGGCAGGTTTGAGAATTGTGAGTCTCACTTGGGGAACTGCAATTGCATTTAGTCTGCCTTGGACTGTAAGAGATGATCTGAGCCCATATTTTAATGGTGGGGTACTTTGAAAGTTATCCTGGTTTAATGGGGGAAGTTCTGAAATTCCCTTGGTCAGCAGGATCAGTTCTAAAGCTCAGTTTACTAGAAGCAGATTGCTTAGGGCACTTTGGGGAAGATGGGGAACATCTTTGGCTGTCTGTGTGAGAGGATGTATCTCCCTACCCTGCTTTGGCAGCTGTCAAACATGTTAAACTCTCCTGGGAAGAAGTCGTAGGACTTACTCCATTTGTAAAAAATGAGAAATCACTGATCTTATTTTTGAGAGAAGAAGGTTTGGAGTTGTCTTTTCCTGATGAGGTTTGTTGTAGGTCACTTTGACCAGATGGATATTGTCCAACATATTTTGTAGTTTGGGGAATAAAATTTTGAACCTTCTTCTGGAAGAGGAGACATGTATGATTTTCCTTTCAGCACAAGTCGTAAGTCTTTGGGATGCCTGGGCATATGTGGAATGTGCCATAGACCCTTGAAAATGTTTGGTTAGTTTCAGAACCTCTTGGTGGAATACAGACAGTCCCTGAGCATCTTGGGGAGACATGGAAAATCTCAGATCTCTTTGGCTAGATATGAAAGGGCGTAGGGAACATTGAATGTGTCAGGAAATTACCTGTCCACAATGGCCAGCAGAAGAGTCAGCAGAAGATTGCCCAGACACAGCAAAGGAACCAGCAGAACATTGCTTAGACACAGCAGAAGAGTCAGAGGAAGATGTACCAGGCACAGCAGAATAGTCAGCAGAAGATGTCACAAGTACAGCAGAAAGATCAACAGAAGATGGCCCAGGCAAAGCAGAAGACTCAGCAGAAAATGGCCCAGGCAAAGCAGAAGAGTCAGCAGAAGATGTTCCAGGCACAGCAGAAGAATCAGAAGATGTCCCAGGAACAGCTAAAGAGTCAGCAGAAGATGGCCCAGATACAGTGTGATCTTCTTTAAACTTTTCACTGATGTCTCCAGTACTGTGTTTTATAGATGTTGCAGCTACTCTGCCACCCAACTGGTCAAAGTTCATAGGTTCTTCAAACCCAGTACACATTGCCCAGCTTTTTCTTACCTTCCCAGGCATGGGCATAGAAGATGAGGCCACTCTTTTTCTGGTGGCAGGCTGTAAAACAGATGGTCTGGTGTCCCTAGTCAGTGAGTTACTCATGCCCTCAGGAACCCTCAGAGGAATTGGAATTGTTCATTTCTTGTTCTCTTTCAGATTCCTCAGAGGGTCCAGTGTGCTCTTATTGGCTGAATCCTTTCTAAGAGCTTTGAGTTCCTCTAGCTTTTCTGTAACATTAGTATTCAGTTTTCTGAATCTCTGGTCTTCATAGGGCTTTGGACACCTGAACTTGTGCCTAGTCAGTCTAATGAGCCTGTGAGGTACAAAGTCCCTAGTATATCTGCTGTTCAAGTACTTCTACTATTGGGGGACACAGAAGGGGGTCCAAGGTCATGGAAGCTGGGAACCCTGCAAGTCATTCTCCATTTGGTGTAGGGTGTGAATATTTGGTTGGAGGACACCAAAGGGAGTCGCAGGCCATGGAAGCTGGAAAATCAGAGATCTATAGTCAATGGGTAAAGAGTCTGTGCTGAGGCTCGCTGACCTCACACACATTACTCTCTCCACACGTCTGGCCATTTTGAGTCATTAAGAAAATTGAAAGAAGAAAGGGGAAAGGGGGTACTGTCCTTTGTAGGAGCAGTGAATGTACTTGACAATGGTGACTCACAGAAAGTAGCAGTTAAGAAGAATCATTTGACAGAGGGTTTCTGTCAAATGATCCTGCTTAACTTAATTTGACAGAGTTGCACAGAATGATTTTTGAAACCCCTTGTCAAGTTGGTTCTTTGAAAGGTCATGTTTGTATAGCAGTTGATACACGGAGTAAGTGTAAAATGGAGGCTATGTATGAAGATACCATTTTACTCACTGAAAAACATTATTTGGTTGTCACATACCTTGTGAGTATATTTGAGCAGTTTTTGTTCATGCTGGACAAAAGGTATTTGTTTGTTTGGGTGCTTTATTTAATTTTTGTGAATGATTCCTATTTCTCTTTGGCAACACAGTCAATAAGCCTGGCATTGTTCAGAGGCACAAGAGCAATTTCCTATTATTTAATTATTTCTTAATGCTTTGCTACATTCTTTCTTCTTGGAATTTCCAAATGCTTCATCACACACTTTCTTATTTTAACCCTAATATATCTCGATATTTTCAATTTCAGGGGCATTTGCTGCCAGGAAACACATTCTTTTCCTTCAATCTGGGGTAATTTCTGTTCTTGACCTATTCCGTATTCATAGTACTTATCCCTATACTTGTAGATATCATAAACTTTGTCTTGCTTATCTGAATTTTCTGTTGGTCTTTTACAGTCGTTGAAGAGATTGATTTTATGAACAGAATAATCCTGTTAGGTATAAAAAACTTGCTGCAGGGTAAAATGAACAGGAAATTTTAGTCATCAATATTATAGGAAAATTTAGTCATCATATTAAATTACCTTTTGAGTATTAACTTGTCAATTCTAATATCAGCACAAAATTGGTTTCTCAATTTAAGTTACAGTCACAATGTTTAGTTCAGATAATCTATCAAGGTAAAATGAGTAATATATATATATATATATATATATATATATATACTATATATAATTTTTATTATATATATTTTAATATACATTATATATTTTGTATATATAATGAAATTTTAGTCAACAGAAAAGGTAGCTAAAATCATAGCATTTGGAGACAAATGGATTGAAGAAGAGATTGTTATGTTAGGTGAAGTTACATAGATTTAGAAATGGAGAATTAACATATATTTTCTTTCATGTGGGTTTGGGATAATTTTTATATATTTTTATACATGTGTGTGTTTGATTGGGGCTGGTTCATTAACTAGAAAATGAAGCATAAGAGAAGAAATGAAAGTTTGGGACGAAAAATTTAAAAGCATAATAGAATAAATATGATATAAAAAGTGTGTGTAGTAATTACTATATTATTACTGTGATATACCACCATTACCAAGGCAACCGATAGAAGGACAGATTTCTTTAGCTTAAGTTTCAAAGGTATAAGATTTCATCATGATGTCACAATTCGACTCTGGGGCAGAGCTGGTGTCTCAGAACATTTCTCATACCAAGAGACAGCTTGATACCAGGTTGTCTGTCATAAACAGGCTCAAAGATGAGACACCCCCTGCCATGATACCTGGCCTATTTGGGACATCCAGTGACCCAGTGGAGGCAGACAAAATCTGTGCTGCCCTACTAAAGACACATTTTCCTGCTGGCCCCCAACTTGGCCTGGAGCAGATCCAGTGCTTCAGACCAGCTCCCACACACAGAGAAGGCTTGATTTCCAGAAGCTCCATTATAACCAGGCTCTAAGGCTCACAGGAAGGACAGAATCTACTCAGAGACAGTAAGGCCAGTTAATACCTGAGATATCTTAGACGGTGAGAGAAAAGTGCAAGAACATAAGAAACAGAAACCAATGCCACTTGACACCATAAAAACCAAGTTCTCCAAACACAGCAAATCCTGAATACACTTAACACACCTGAAAAGCAAGACTCCAATCGAAAATCACATTTCATTGAGATGAGAGAGAACCTTAAGGTTCTTCAGATACAGTTGGACTCCTGAACAAAACATCTATGGGCTTAAACAATTGCTTTGCTTTTATCATTTTTTTGATATCTTTATCATTCCTTTTGAATCAATAAAATGTGATATTCATGAATTGTGCTCTTTCCAAGCACACATCTGAACACACACATGATATAAAATAGTCGATCACAGGAGTTCATATATTATACAGTCTATCATCAGAATATTCATTTCTTCTTTCACTTTCACCCCTATTTTGAACTTTAAATTTCAACTGAGTTTGTAAATAATATTTAAATAATTTTAAATAATTTTAAATACTTTTTAGGACAATAATTTTCAAATGAATTTATGAAACGTTATTTTATTTATTCTTGTATTATTTTAAATAATATTAATTTTAAATAATTTTAAGTTAGGACAATAATTTTCAAATGAATTTATGAATAGTTATTTTATTATTTTAAATAATGTTAATGTAGAAAATTAATTTCCGAGTAGAATTTTTAAAAATAATTTTAAGCAATTTTAAATAATTTGAAAAAAAATGATTTAGGACATTAACTTCTAAATTTATTTTTAAATAATTACTAAATAACTTTTAAATAATTTTAAATAATATTAAATAAATAATTTTTAGTGTCAATGTCTGCAATCACCCATAATATTAAAAGGCATCATATTATTTCTTAACTTTTCACATTGTTCCTTTCATCAGATACAAGATATGAAGAAGTAATATTCCTTACTACTATAATATACACTGATAATAGTTTTATAAAAATTTATATTATACATTATACTCAAAAATATATTGTATATAAATATAACAACATACATGTTTATCAATTTGGCTTAGATGAATGGCCCCAACTACAGAAAAAAACCAATATTTGTCAACAATAGTTGTTAAAATATTAATAGATGTTAATAAATATTGCACATATAATATTTCACATTTATTGACATATAAACATAAATATATGTGGATATTTATATATGATATGTATAAATATATATTAGATATACTAAATATATACATTACTATATGTAATATATTTTATATATATTATATAAAAATGTATATAAATATATTTAAATATATTGAATATAAATAATAAACATATGTAAACATATATCTATATAATTTATAAATATATATATATCATATACTATATACATATATAATTAGTATATAAAATATGTACTAATTAATGATTACACTAACATTTATTAAAAACATATTTTTTCCTAACATAATATATACTGATAACACATAAATTACATATAATATTATATATTATATATTTATTGTATTATATATTGTACATCATACATTATAAATGATACACCATATATATTATACTATATACTATATATTGTATACTGTATACTGTATACTATGTACTATGTACTATATATTATATACTGAATACTGTATACTATATACTATATACTGTATACTATATACTATATATTATATACTATATACAATTTACTATATACTATATACTATTTACTATACATTATTTACTATAAACTATATATTATATATTTATTGGATATTAATTTATTATATATGGTATATTGTATATTACATCAAATATTATATATTATATGTTGTATATTATACATTCTATATCATATATTATGTTATATATTATGTACTATATTATGTATTATGTTATAAATTATATTATGTATTATATATTATATATTATACCCTGAATGAATTATATTTTCCTTATAAATTCATGACTCATAATATTTCATATTTACTCTTATATATATAAAAATAAATAAATTTATCTTTACACTTTATATATATAAATATATATTATTTGTAATAAATATATATATACAAACAGTTATATATTTTATATAAATTATCTATAAAATATATTAAATATACATATAAATTTATATAAGTTCATTAAATGTATACATATACATACATACTTTATATATGCTTTATAAACATGTAATATACATCATATATATGAATATATATTATAAATATATTACATTTATTATACATATATAATTAGTATGTATAATACATGTTAATTACCATTTTCATTCACATTTATTGATAATAAATTTTTTCCCCAAATATTTATGGATAATAGTTTTATGTATTATATACTATAACATACTCTTTCTAGATTTTGCCCAGCTCCACTCCATCTTGAATTCACTTCCTGTCTTCCTCTAATTTGAAAATCAGGTTTCTCACCACAGTAATCAATTGGGACCCAGGACAATATTGAAATAAAAGGTAAAATCTATATAAGTGATAATCAACATAATCAGTATCATCAATATTATTAATATGAAAAATAATTAGGACATAGAGAGAAGAGTACCAATCACAGAAATCTTTGCTTAATGTTTTAATTATTATATAGGCACAATATATAATATGTAAATAAAATATCCAATAATAAAAAAATTATATTGAATGTCTTCATTGACATTATTTTCACATGAAAATTTGCTACTAAAATGTAAATGTAATATAAATAAAGTATCCAATTATTAATAAATAATTGTATATTAAATTACACATATCACATAGAATTTACATTTATTTAGCATATCATATTATATTTACATTTATTTACAGTACAGATGTCATCCTGTTTGCCCATTTTCTTTTCCTAGGACCACCTATTTCATACTCACTCATCTTTTATGATTTTATACCAGTTTGATTCCATGCATGTATTAAAGTCAGTTGTAGGTAGACAGTCTAAGCAAATATGAAAACATTTGAATAAAATGATGACAAATACTTGAAACATTTATTATACGATTCTTAAACAATTGAAGAGTGACAACAGAAAATTTTCTTAATGTATTTATTGTAATATTAAATTGGAAAAATGTTTTTCAGGTTTTGTAATTCATCAAATTTTTACTATTTAACTTAATTTTCATCACTACATTTTAAACATCGTCTTTAAGTTTATCCACAATTTTCCATGCCCATATTTAATTGTATCAGAAATTTTCCAAAAATCACATTCAATATCTTATCAAATTTTTTCTTTATCAATCTTCAAGTTTTAAAAATTTTTTTAACGGGTTTCAACTTTTTCATACTATTTTGTATTTATCTTACTTTTAATTACAATTTTCAAAATGTTTTGTTTTTTTTTATCAAATTTTAACAGTTTATCTTAATTTTTATCACTACTTTTTTAAATGTTCTCAATTTTATCAAACATTTTTCCATGCAAATATTCAATTTTCCCAGAAATTTTCCTTAAAGACAGTCAATTTCATATAAAATCTTGTTCTTGTCAACCTTGTATCATTTTAGGAATTGTTTAAAAAATGATTCAACCCTTTCATATATGTTTTTGAATTTATCATCATTTTAATTAAATTATTTCCATGTATGTTTTATATTCTTACAAATATTCACTATTTATCTCAATTTTTATCACTAGATTTTTCAAAATTATCTTCAATTTGGTCAAACATTTTTCGATGCAAATATTCAGTCATATCAGATATTTTTCAAAAATCACATTAAATATCATACCAAATTTTATCCTTATATATCTTTAATTTTTTAAACATGTTTTTATAAGGTTGAATTTTGGATACTGTTTGTTATTCTGTTAATTAATTTCTTTCTACATGTTTTGTATGTTTCATCAAATTTTCACTATTTGTCTTAAGTTTTATTTCTACTTTTTTCAACAATGTCTTCAATTTTATCAAAAAAATTTCAGGCAAATATTTAACTTTTTCAGAACATGGCCATAAATCACATTTAATGTCATATCAAATTTTTCTTCTCTCTCCAAGTTTATTTTTTAAGAATTTTTTTTTATAAATTTTACCCTTTTCATACATTTTTGTATTTGCCATTGTGTTTTTAATTTGTTTATATTTTTACTTCTTTATTTTTTATATATTTTATTTACATTTCTGATGCTATCCTCTTTTCCCATTTCCCCTCCCTAGAAAACCCCTCTTCCATGCTCCCTTTTCAGTTTTGTTTTTATACATATTTTAAATGTTAGTGTAACCCAATACCAAACCTAGATATACAAACTGTCTTTGAGTGGTGGAGATACGTGAACGTCTGCCTCCATGCCCCCCTCTCTTTCTCTCTCTTTCACTTTCTCATCACCCTGCTTCTCCTCTTCTTCATCATCTCCTCTCCTTACTCCATCTCTTCCTCTCGATGCTCCTTCCCCCTTAGCTCCTCCTACATATCACCCTTCCTGTTAAAATAACACTTATCTCTCAAAATACAATTAAAGCATAATTATTTCTATTTGTACCAGTGAGGTACAAGATAATCCTAATACCCAGTCCATCATTTTGTCACCTTCCAGAGCCTCTGTCATCTCTCCTAAATAAAACACTTAGTTTTGAACCTGGCTGTTTTTCTTGGCTTTAGAATGAATGTCAGCTGAAAACCATCCACTCAGATCTTTTCTCTCAAAGTAAAGAGCCAGGATTGGCTATGAGACTATAGGTCTTCAACCCCATCAGAAATCCAGAATGGCTGAGTTAACTGAAATGATGGGAAGCACAAAGCATAAATAGCTTCTAAAACTTAGCCACTTTATAGAGACCACTGAACACTTGGACAGCCAGCCCCTAGTCTGCAGAACGTTGGAGCATCAAATCTTCAGCCTTCTGGCCCAGAATCATCTGACAGACCTTAGTGCTGCAGAGTTATTGAGGGCTGATTACTCTGTCTAGGCAGATATAATCAGTCGACTATTCTGCAAGTGTGTCCTTTTCTGGACAGGTTTGCCATCATTTTAATCAATTTTTTTATGTATGTTTTTATGGCGTTTCATCAAATTTTCTTAATGTTTATTACTAGTGTTTTCAGCAATGTCTTCAATTTAATCAAACACTTTTTAATGCAAATATTTAATTTGATCAGAAATTTTCCTTAAACCAAATTCAAATTCATACTAGATTTATTCCTTGTCAATTTTGAATGATTTTTATGATTTTTAAAATAGGATTCAACATTTTGATACATGTTTTTTTAAATTTGTCATCATATTAATCAATTCTTTTACATGTTTTCTGTTTATTCATCAAATTTTCACTATTTTTCTAAATTTTTATCATTAGATTTTTCAACAATGTCTTCAATTTAATCAAACTTTATTATGCAAATATTCAATTTTCTTAGACATTTTCCATAAACCACATTTAAATTCATATCATTTTTTTGACTTGTCAATCTGGTAGTATTTTATGGAATTTTTTAAATAATTGAACTGTTTCCTACATTTTTTGAAACTGTCAGTATTTTAACCAGTTTTTTTCCACGTATGTTTCATAGTTTTCCAAGTTTTCACTATTTATCTTAATTTTCATCGCAGTTTTTTTAACAATGTCTTCAATTTTATAAAACATATTTTTGTAAATATTTAATTTTACCAGAAATTTTCCTTAAATCACCTTCAGTTTCATAATAAAGATTTTTCTTGTCAATCTTCATGTTTTTAAGGTTTTTTTTTTTTATAAATTTCAAATTTTTCATAATGTTTTTTGGTATTGTTTTTTTATTTCAATTAAAACTTTCCAAGTGTGTTTTACATTTTTTCATCAAATTTTCACTATTCCTCTTCATTTTTATCCTTAGTTTTTCAACAATGTCTTCAATTCTATCAAACATATTTTCCAAGTAAATATTAAATTTTATAAGAAATTTTCTTTAAATCACATTAAATTTCATAAAATATTTTTTCCTTGTCACTTTTCAATTTTTTTTTTTAGGAATTTTTAAAAAAAAGATTCAATTTTTCAGTCATTTGTTTTGTTTGTCAATATTTTAATCAAACTTTTTCCGTGTGTTTCTCTTATGTTTTCATTAAATTCTCAATATTTATCTTAATTATTATCACTAGTTTTTTAAACAATGTCTTTGATTTTATAAAATATTTTTCCATGCAAATATTCAATTTTATCAGAAATATTCCTTAAATCACATTCAATTTCATAAGACTGTTTTTTCTCTTCGATTTTCAATATTTTCAAAAGATTAAACATATTCAGTCATGTTTTTGCATTTTTAGTTATTTTAATCAAACTTTTTTCATATACGATTCATATTTTTTCATGAAACTCTCACTATTTATCTTCATTTTATCACTAATTTTTTAAATAATAGCTTCAATTTTATCAAACTTTTTTCTATGGAAATATACAATTTTATGAGGAATTTTCTCTCAATCAAATTCAATTTCATAAAAATATTTTTCTTGTTTTCAATCTTTAATTTTTTAAAAAATTATTTTAAAAAAAGACTTAATTTTTCTATATTTTTTGTATTTGTCATCATTTGAATCAAAATTTTTTCATGGTTTGTATTTTTCATCAAACTTCACCATTTACCTCAATGTTTATGACTAGTTTTTTCAAAAGTGTCTTCAACATTATCAAACATTTTTTCATACGGATATTTAATTTATCATAAATGTACATTAAGTTACATTTAATTTTATGAGATTTCTTTTATTAAATCTTCTATTTATTAAAATTTCTTTTAAAAACTTTTTCTATTTTTCATACAGTATTTTCTTTAGTTGTCATCATTTTAATCTCATTTTTTTCATGTTTTTTTAAATTTTTTCTTCAATTTTCAATATTTAGCTTTATTTTCATTGCTCGTTTTTTCGATATTCTCTTAAAATTTAACAAACACTTTTCCAAACATATATTCAATTTTTATCAGAAATTTTCCTTAAACCACATTCATTTTCAAAGAAAATTTTTATTGTCAATCTTCAATTATTTTAGAAATTTTTAGGAAAAAATGATTACTTTTTATACATTTATTTTTGTATTTCCCATCATTTTAATCCAATTTTTATATGTTTGTTTGCTACTTTTGCATCAAATTTTCACTCTTTATCTTCATTTTCATCACTAGTTTTTCAACTTCATCTTCAATTATAGCAAATATTTCTTCCATGCAAATATTCAATTATACCTGCAATTTTAGTTAAATCACATTCAGTCGTTTTAAAAGATATTTTCTGTGTCAATATTAAATTTTATACGAATTTGTTTTAAATATTCAATTTTTTCGTATGTGTTTTTTTTTCTATCTGTCATCATTGGATTCAATTTTTCCAAATCTACCACCCATTTCATACCCACTCATCTTTTATGCTTTTATACCAGTTTGATTCCATGCATGTATTAAAGTCAGTTGTAGGTTGACGGTCTAAGCAAATACGAAAACATTTGAATAAAATGATGACAAACACTTGAAACACTTATTATAAGATTCTTAAAAAACTGAAGAGTGACAGGAGAAAATTTTCTTAATGTATTTATTATAATCTTAAATTGGAAAAACGTTTTTCATATGTTTTGTATGTTTTCATCAAATTTTTACTATTTATCTCAATTTTCATCACTACAATTTAAACAATGACTTTAAGTTTATCCACCATTTTCCATGCCCGTATTTAATTGTATCAGAAATTTTCCAAAATCACATTCAATATCTTATCAAATTTTTTCCTTATCAATCTTCAATTTTTTAAAAAAATGTTTTAATGGATTTCAACTTTTTCATACTATTTTGTATTTGTCTTACTTTTCATTACGATTTTCAAAATGTTGTTTTTTTCATCAAATTTTAACAGTTTATCATAATTTTTATCACTACTTATTTAGATGTCTTCAATTTTATCAAACATTTTTCCATGCAAATATTCAATTCATCAGAAATTTTCCTTAAACACAGTCAATTTCATATAAAATTTTGTCCTTGTCAATCTTGTATCATTTTAGGGATTGTTTAAAAAAATGATTCAACTCTTTCTTTTTTTGAAGTTATCATCCTTTTAATTAAATTATTTCCATGTATGTTTTATATTCCTACATCAAATATTCACTATTTATCTCAATTTTTATCACTAGATTTTTCAAAATTATCTTCAATTTTGTCAAACAGTTTTCGATGCAAATGTTCAGTCATATCAGAAATCTTTCAAAAATCACATTAAATATCATACCAAATTTTATCCTTATAAATCTTCAATGTTTTAAACATGTTGTTATAAGGTTGAACTTTTGGATACTTTCTGTTATTCTGTTAATTAACTTCTTTCTACATGTTTTGTATTTTTCATCAAATTTTCACTATTCGTCTTCATTTTTATTCCTACTTTTTTCAACAATGTCTTATATTTTTTCAAAAAATTTTCAGGCAAATATTTAACTTTATCAGAACGTGGCCATAAATCACATATAATGTCATATCAAATTTTTCTTCTCTTACTGTCAAAACCATGCTATGTGTAATACACATGTTTTTTCCCCATGAAAGTGTGACAAACACACTTTGTGTGCAAACCCTTTTTCTATGTTATTCTCACACCCATTCTGTGTGTGCCACATACATTTTATTCCCAGGTTATTGTCTAACGCTGTGTTTGTCACTCATGCTCTCATTCCATGTTACTGTCACAATCACACTGTGTTTGACACACACACAATTCTCTCTTCTATTAACATGGCTATTAAACATTTTCAGATTGAATTATTTTCTGAAATATAAATGTAAGTAAAATGTCAACAAATTATTCAATAATAAACATGGATCTACTACATTTATTATATTATACCTATGTTTGTTATATAATATATCATTATTTTATTAATGTACTATACACAAATATAATATACAATTGTTATTGTTATGATTGTATCAATATTATTAAATTAATCTAATTATCACTTTATTTTTATTATATCAATGCTTTATTATTATTATCCTCTATTTATTGATGCAATCATACCCAGGTAGCCCACACTAGTTATTTTTCTTTATTCAAACATCATGCAGGGTTAATTATTACTATTTTATTGTTATTATTCTACTTATTATTATATTAGTGTTATTAAGAATAATGTTTGTATTTTATAATTATTGCATTATTAGTATAGTATATTCATTAAAATTATTTTTATAACTATATTTACTTATTAATATTATGATGGTTATTATTTTAATTCTAAGCCTGTAAGTATTAATATAAACATGCCCAGGTATCCCACACTGGTTAGTTTATTCAAACATTATACAAAGTAAATAAGTATTATTGTTTAATGTTATTTTTATTATCACTTTTATTGTTATATTATATATAGTATATTATATCATACATATATAATATAGTATATGATATACACATTGATATTATATTAATGTGTAATATTTCAATACAATATAATATATAACTATAAATATATAGTTATATATTATATAAAGTAGTGTAATGCATATAACATGTATAATATAGTATAATATGGTATATATGTAATAATTATAAATATAATATATAATATATATACAACAAAATTCCCTCCAACTATTCTCACCATATCATGCCATATTTTATCTGACAAACTGTGTGTTTACAGCTTCCATGTTGCTTGACACACACGTCTCACAACCCAGAATGCCAGGCCATACAGTTCCACAGGAAGTTTACTCAAGGGATAGGGCAATGGTAACTGCCAGGAGAGGGGGGGAGACACAGAGATCAGAAGGATATGCGTATTTGTAGGGATTGTATTATATACATTAAATATACTGTGTACATTAAATATGCCATGTACATTAAGCATACAGGATATATTAAATGCACTATATACATTAAATACCCCATATACATTAAATATACTGTATTTATTAAATGTACGGCATACATTAAATACACTGTATAAAATAAATAAGCATATACATTAAATATAAAATATACATTAAATATACTGTATACATTAAGCATACCAAGAATGAACAGGGTGAGAATATATGGGGAGAAAGGAAGTTTGTCCCTATGGAGGTGCTGGTTTGTTTTTCTTTGTTTTGGCTTGGGTGGGTTACTTCAAGTTAGCATAAAACTTACGGAAGTTTCTTGGGGTAAAGACAGTAAAGAGGCACAGTGATCAGAAACAGGTGAATAAATGTTTGGTCATTTAGAATAGTGTATATAATATAAAATATATGATATATGATATAGAGTATATCATATATAGTATATGGTGTATGGTGTATGGTGTATGGTATATGATATATGATATATATAATACATAAACATGTAACATGTAATATATAATAATTAATATAATGTATAATGTATCTAATGTAGAATATATAATGTGTAATATATAATATATAATATGTAATATGTAATATAATATATAATATATAACATATAACGTGTAACGTGTAATGTGTAATATGTAATATGTAATGTGTAATATAAAATATAGAATATAGGATATAGGATATAGAATATGTAATATGTAATAATATGTAATATGTAATATGTAATATGTAAAATATAATATAGATAATAATATTAATATAATATATGTTATACATATTATATATTATATTAAATACTTATCTGCTATTAATATATTTTTATAATAATATATATGTAATATATATTTTACTATTATATATTATTTATATTTCATTTATATTATACTATTTTTATATATTTCATATATATAGTATATATTGTTAATATGTATTATGCTATAATGATATCTATATATAATATAATTAATATATGTGTATTAATATATGTTGTAGTATTATAGCACATAAGTATTTTATATATATTATACTATATTATACATCATATATTTACAGAAGACTATCTATACATTATACTCTAATATTATCTATATGTAATAAATTTAATATACATATATTTATATATTGTACTATCATATAATATATATGTATATATGATATATATTATATATGATACCATTATATATATGTATATATATTTATATATATTTATATTTAATATATACTTTGTTATAAATATATAATTAATGTAATATATATAAATTAAAAATAATTACATATATTTATATACGAAAGCAATATATTGTCATTATTATTAGTTTTATTGTTCTTATTATTACGGTTTTCTAAATGTGCACCCCACATGCTGGTCCTTGCATTGTCCACCTAAAGTTCACATGAGCACAGAAAGCCCCTTGATAGGTAGCCTGTGATAGCCTGTGGCTGAGCAGACTGTAGCAGGTGAATAGTATCTACCTTGTGAGCACACTGTGTGTTAGCTGTAATCTGACTGTGCAAAAGCTGGTAGCCAGGGTTGTATTGTGCTCTAGACAAGCCGTTTGCATACTATTTATATATATTTTATGTATAACATATATTAGTATATAATGTTAAATATTTTATAATATATGTGTTATTCATTACATAAAGTTTTATATTGTATATTCTATTGTATGTATTACATATTACAAATATTATTATATATATATATAGTATCATACACATCATATATTACATATATTAATATATAATAGATTACATATTATTTTATAGGCATATATATATAAATAAATAAAATCAAAGTTAGTATATATGTATACTACATAGATTATTATATGTATGTATTTAATAATATATGTTTTTATTACATATATAAATACATAATTAATGTATTATATATTACTTAATATATTTTATATATTTATATATATATAATGAATACTTAGTAGATAAATTATACTTACAAATCATATGAAATATTGTAAATTATTAAATTATATAAATATATAAATTATGTGAAATTATATAAATTATATAAAGATAATTTATATAAATTATATGAATTATATACTTTAAATAATGTATAGAACATTGCTAACTTATATTACTTATATATAAAATAAATTATATGAACATATAAATTATAAAAAATACATGAATTATATAAAATTGTATAAATTATGTATTACATAAAATCTTGTGAATTATATAAATGTTTGTCTTATGGGATTTAAATTTTGCCTTAAGGTACACAAATAATAATTTGCACTTTTTTCTCAGCCAATTTTTAATAATCTTGTTATTATATATTTTATTTATTTACTTTTATTTACATTCTGCTTGTGTATGAGAGTTTTTTACAATATTTTCATTTTTTATTAATTTTTTATTGTTCCTTTTTTATTTTTATTATTAGTTGTTTTTATTGGATATTTTAATTGGATATTTCTAATTTGATAATTTAATTGGATTTTTTAATTTTATATTTTATTTATTTACATTTCAGACATCATTCCTTCTCCCATCTTTCCTCCACATATTTTTGTTTATATCATTTTTATTACATGGTTGGCCAAATATTTATCAGATATTGTGCCAGATGGTTCATGTTAAAAATTGAGGCCAATGAATAATACAAAAATAAATATGAATATTGATATATATGTAGATGTAAATGTAAGTGTACATGTCAATGTAAATATAAATAATATAAATATTAATATAAATGTAAATATAAATATTAATATCAACATAAATATGAATGTAGATGTGAATGTGGATATGTATATGAATTTCAATATCAATATAAATATGAATATAAACATAAGAATATAAATGTGAATGTAAATTTAAATATGAACATTAATCTAAATATATATAGTCAGATAAATTAATGTAAATATAATCAATTTTATATTTGTATGTACACATACGTACCTAAAAATAAAATAATTCCTTTAGGAAGAAAATCCTTCAGGAAGTCTAAGGCAGAGATTGATGCTCAGCTGTCACAGTCCACAGCCTTTGTTGGGAGGTTGACACCCTGGTAGCTCACCCCAGTTATTTTAATCAAACATCATAAAATGTTAATTATTATTTTATTTTTATTATCATTATTATTATCATTATATAAGTGTTATTTTTATTACTTTATTATTATATTATAACATTATTAATATATGTTTGGTATCACTATGATTATATAATAATATTATATTTACCTTATTATTATGTTATATTTATATTATTATTATTAAAACTTTTTATTGACCCAAACACACTCAGGTCACCCACTTTAGGTATTTTAATTTATTCACATCACACAAAGTTAATATTGTAATTCTAGATTATATTTCCAATATATATTATATAAGATATATAATACATGCTCTATATAATGTATAATATATAATATAAACAAATTATATAATTTGTTCAGTGCAAAAACACATTTTCAAATTTCTGGAAAAAATTGTCATGAAATGTCAATGAATTATCAAATAAAAATTAAGCATATATTACATTTATCCTATTATATTGCATTACTTAATAATATATATTATTGTATATTAACATATTATATGTTAATGTTATATTATAAAAATATATTATACGTATTATATTATTTAATAATAAAAATATAAAATTTGTTCATGAGTTATCCATATTCGGATTCTTATTTTTTCTGAAATATAAATTTAAATGTAATATAAATCAAATATCCAATAATAAAAATGATATTTTAAAAATATCCTATCCTATTTCATTACATTATATTGTATTATATATTACATATTAACATATTATATAAGAATGTTAATATATTTTATAATATATTGTATATATAGTATTATCCAATAATAAAAATGATATTTTAAAAATATCCTATCCTATTTCATTACATTATATTGTATTATATATTACATATTAACATATTATATAAGAATGTTAATATATTTTATAATATATTATATATATAGTATTATCCAATAATAAAATAGGATAAGTTATATTTTTCATTGTCATTATCAATTTTTAAATTATTTTTTTCTTAAATGAAAATAAATATTAATAAAATATCTAAAATAAATAAGCATATATTAAGAACAGTATATCACTAATAAAAACAAAAATATCTTGCTAATAATAACCATAATATCTCATTATTAGTAACAAAAATATCTCACGAATAGTAACCACAATACCACACTTATAGTAACAATTATATCACTAATAATGAAAGCAGTATCTCAGTAATAGTAACAATATCTCACTAGTTATAACAACAGTATGTCATAGTAATCTTTCATAAATAATAACAGCAATATATCACTAATAACTACAACTGTATCTCACTAATAATAATAACAATATCTCACTCATAGTAACAATATCTCACTAATAACAATAACAATATCTCACGAAGGATAACAAAAATATCTCACTAATAACAAAAATAACTCATTACTAATAACACAGTATCTCACTAATAATAACACTAATAATATCTCACTAATAATAGCAACAATATCTCACAAATAACAAGATTATCTCAGTATTAATAACAAAATCTCACAAATAATAAATAATCTTACAAATAATAACAACAATATCTAACTAATAATAACAATATCACACTAATAATAACAAAATTTCACTGATATTAACAAGATATCACTAGTAATAACAACAATCTCACTAAAAATAACAATCTTTTAGTAATAATATCAAAAATATCTCACTGAGAATAATAACAATATCTCACTATTAATAAGAAAACCTCACTAGTAATACCATCAATATCTCACTAATTATAACATATTATAATATGAGATATTGTTATCTCATTAATAATAACAACAATATCCTACTAATAATAACAAAAATATCTCACTAATAACAATATTTCACTAATTTAAAAAAGATATCTCAATAATAATAACAATATCTCACAAATATTAACAATATCTCAATAATAAAAATAATAATATAATATCTCACTAATAATAACAATATCTCACTAATTATAACAATACCTCACTAATTTTAACAATATCTCAATAAAAATAACAATAATTCACTGATAGTAACAATATCTTACTAGTAACAACAAAAATATCTCACTAATAATAATAATATCTCACTAATAGTAACAATATTTCACTAACAGTAACAATATTTGGCTACTAATAAGAATATCTCACTGATAAAAACATTATTTCATTAATAAGAACAATGTCTCACTAATAAGAATAAGAACATTTTACTACTACTAATAAAAATCTCTCACTAATAAAATCTCACTGATAATAACAACAATATCTCAATAATAACAACAATATCCCATTAATAATAACAAAAGCTCACTAAGTATAGTTACATCTTACTACTAATAATAACAATATCTTACTGAACAACAATATCTAACTAATTGTAACAATCCAGCACTAATAATTACAAACTCTGACTAGTAATAACAATATCTCACTAATACCATCTCACTAATAATAAAAATATTTCACTAATAACAATATCACACTAATATTAACAACAAGATCTCACTAATAATAAAAACAATATCTCATTAATAATTACAACAATATTTCAGTAGCAGTAACAATATCTCACTTATAACAACAATACCTCACTTATAATAACAAAAATATATCACTTATAATAACAATATCTCAGTGATAATAACAGCAATATCTCACTATTAAAAACAACAGTATCTCACTAATAGTAACAATATCTCACTAATAATAACAATATTTAATAAAAATGTTAACAATATTGCATTAATAATAACAATGTCTCATTAATAATAATAATAATACCTCATTATTAGTAATAACAATATCTCACTAATAATAACATAAATATTTATCTAATAACAAAATCTCACTAATAATAACAACAATATCTCACTAGTAAAAACAATATCTAAATAATAATAAGAAAATATCACTGATGACAACAATATCTAACTAATAATAACAAAAATATCTAAGTAATAACAAAAACATTTCACTAATAATAGTAACAATAGTAACAATATATCATTAATAACACTGATAATGACAATATTTCACTAACAATAAAAACAAAATCTCACTAATAACAAAAATATCTAATATTAACAACAAAATCTCACTAATAATAATAAAAATATCTCTGTAATAATATTTCACTATTAGTAACAAAAATAGATAACTAATAACAACAGCAATATCTTGCTAATAATAACAACATTATATCATTAATAATAACAACAATATCTCTCTAATAATTACAAAATAATTACAAAAATATCTCACTAATAATAATATCTCACTAATAAATTAAAAAATATCTCACTAATAACCATATTTCACTAATAATAACAATATCTCACTAATAATAATAACAATATCTCACTAATAATAATAAAAATATCTCACTAATAACAATCATTTCACTAATAATAACAATATCTCACAAATAATAACAATTTTTTACTAATAAAAACAATATCTCACTAATAATTACAACCATATTTCAATAGTAATAACAATAATATCTCACTAATAATAACATCAATATTTTACTAAAAATAAAATCATACTAATAATGATCACAATATCTCACTAATAGTAATAACATCTCATTAATAATAATAACTCTATCTCACTTTCCCTGTCTAGAGATGGGTGTTCATGCAGGACACAGGGAATACCTAAGCTATGTTTTTGTATGTTGTTGCATGGTGTGTGTGTGTGTTTGTGTGTGTGTGTGTGTGTGTGTGTGTGTGTGTGTGTGTATGCGCATGCGTGCATGCTCGTGCACTTCTGTGTGTGCATGCTCTTTCCTGCTTCTAAGGTTTGGGAATATGGATGTTGTTGCATAAATGTTGGCAAACAGTCAGTTGCGCATGGTGGAGATGGAAGGGTCACCCATCACAGGCACTCCTCAACTGCATGGCACCTGCCAGCCACTGAAGGGTCCAGCAAGAGGGCAACGAGCACTAAGAGGCAAGAGCAGGTACTTGCAAAGGATCCTGTGAGAGCTGTACCTACACCCTTTGTCAATCTGGATCCTAGGGGCAGAGCATCAGAATTAAATGACTGGACTTGAAGACCAGGAGCTGTACCCACCCACTCAGTGCCCAGCCAGGACACTGGGACTTGGCCAGGCCCAGAGATTGATCCAGCCTGTGGCTGCTTGACCCCGCCCACACAAAGGTGCCCTAAGCTGAAAGCCAATTCTCTTTTTGGGGATGCAGACTCCTCTGTCCCTGGTTACATTCTAACAAGTTGCCAGGTCAAGGCAACCAGAAAGAAGGCTTTTCCAGGATGATCCTCAGCTGGTAGGCCACCAGGTGATGGTGTCAGAGCTCAGGAAACAGGGTAATGTGAACAGAGGCCACAGGGGCTGGGGGGGGGGCGAACTAACCTTCTCCATTGGCATTAGTTCCAACATTGGCTTCCCACATAGCAGCAGGAGGCACTGCACTGGACCCAGGGCAATGGGTGTGCTGCTCTGTGTGTCCCTGAGGCCGTCAGTTTCTCTGGTGTGAGCCCGGAGTGCACTGGGAAGTGAAAAGAAGCCCCCTCCCACACGCAAAATTTTGTCTACTTACCCGGGCACATAGGTTTGTATCTCAGTACCTCTCAATTTGAGTTTGGGTAGATGCTGCCCACAAAGACATACAGTCATCTGTCCACCTCAGAGGCCAAGAGTGGCTGGCTGCCCACTTCCACAATCTCACCTGCAGGTCATGAAACATGTTGAACTGAGGACAAGGACATATCAAAAGAAGAAATGAATATTCCATCCCAACCGGCCCACTTGAAAACCAAGATCTGGCCTTGGGCTCCCAATTCTAAGCACATGCTAAGTAAGCATCTGCAGGCAACTGACCAGGGAACCAAGCAACCATTATGAGATAATTCCAGCTCCCTCACAATCTCTCTCCTCTCTCTAACCCTCCACCCCACCTCCACCACACCCCAGGCCTTCACCAACCACCATGCAGCCCTCAGGGGACACTGAGGGACTCCTTCTTTCCTCCAAAGTTTTCAAGTCACTCTCAACATGGATCCTTCTTTCTGTATCCTAGAACACACTCAACCATCTACCTAAGAAGAGGCTAGGCACCCATGCAAATCAAAGCTCTCTGAAGGGATTTAAGTGGACCCAAGGTAACAGGCACCTAGACACAAAGCACAATGAGCATTTATCACTTGTGGAGTGAAAGGGTTAAAATTTTTAAAATCTCCTAGTAGGCTGGGCAGAAACAAGAGTGCAGGTCAGCTTGGTCATGAGCTCTGTGTTTCAGGAACTTGGCTGACCACAAGATAGATGGCTGATTACATACAGGCTCTTAGCGATTAGCCCATACAGAATGTTCTCCCTGACTCTTCCTTGGACCCTGTCATAAACTGAATAATGGGCTGAAACTTTCCACAGGTGCTCTCCGATAACCCTCCTTCACTCCCCCTGGGTTGTGGTTCCCCCCACCCCTGAGTTGTTTTGCCTTTAAATTCCCTCTGTCTCCAAAGCCCTGGGGTCAGACACCACGGCCCCTGCGTGGGTCATGGGTGTTGACCTCAGTATACTGATTAAAATATACCTCTTGCTGATTACATCAAGTTCGGTGTCTTGTAAGTTAATGGGTAGCATCAAATTCCTGAGGCTTGTGTGAAGTCCTCTCTTCGTGGGGACCTCACATTTTTGGTTCTGTGACTGGGAAACTGTGACCACCCTAAGCTCTAAGAACCTACTTGGAGGTATGTTTCTGTGTTTTGGCCAATCTGTTGTCTCTGTTTCTGTGTTTTTCTGTGTTTTGGGCCCATTTTCTTGTCTGGGCTGTCTCAGTAAGCTGGTTCTGTAAAAATACTTTCGCTTTTTTTGCATCTGTTTGTAGCCAGTTCTGTCTCGAGAAGAGATGAACAGAGTGATTGGCAGACATGCTAAGAAAATCACCAGCTACAGCCCCAGGGAGATGTCCTTGGGTGGGCAAAGGGACCTCCATAGATGTCTGGGTTCTCACCGATTCTGAGTAGGACATGAAATCCCTCATGACTGGCACCAGGGGCTGGAGAGGATTTGTATCTCTCCTGGCTGGCACCAAAAAACAGAGAGGAAGTGGAATCCCTCCTGGCTGGCACGGGGTGCCAGGAAAGACATGGAATCCTTCCTGGCTGGCACTTGAGATTGAGACAGGTTTCTGTTAGACTTTCTGTGTGTTTGTTTTGTCTGGGTTTTATGTTATTTGTGATGATGAGACAGACTGATAAAGTTTAACCCTAGACCATTGGACTAAAGTTAGAACCAGAGCACATAATTTATCAGTTGAGATAAAGAAAATACCTTGACAGACTTTTTTGTGCCTCAAAGTGACTGACTTTTGATATTGACCGGCTGTCAAAAGAGACTTTTGACTTAACTATTATTTTTAAAGTTAAAGTTATTATGTTTCAAGAAGGACCAGGGTCATATCTCGATCAACAGCCATACATTACTCTGGCAGGACCTGGTCCAAGATCCAGCACCTTGGGTGAGAAAGAGAAAGCCAGGCTCCTGAGCCCTGGATCTCTGTGGAACAAGACACAGACTAAACTGGAAGATTAATAACCTTTTCTTTTCAGATAACCCTGCCAGTCTTACTGGACTGGAAGAGTCTTTAATGTTTTTCCACCGGCCTACCTGGGATGATTGCCAGCAGCTTTTACAGGTTCTCTTTACCACAGAAGAAAGAGAAAAGATCCTGTTAGAAGCCCCCCTTAACAGACCAGACTGAGATTTCAACATGGCTACAGGTTGGGAGCTGCTGACAGTTTACCTCTCCGGGCTCTGGTGACAGGTAAGAAGTTACAGCGAATAGAGGGACTGCAGGACTATACTTTGCAGGATCTTGTTGAGGAGGCAGAGAAAATATATCATAAGAGGGAAACTGAGGAAAAGAGGCAGGAAAAAGAAAGAAAAGAGAGGGAGGAGAGAGAGGATAAGAAGAATCACAGACAGGAGAAGAATCTGACTAGGATTCTGGCCACAGTAGTAAGAGCAAAGGACAGGGATAGGACAAGATTTAGACAGACAGGGAATCTGGGCAACAAAGGGCCAAGGCTGAGTGGAAGTAGAAAAGGACAGCAACGCCTGCTGGAGAAAGACCAGTGTGCCTATTGCAAAGAGAGAGGACATTGGGACTGGGGCTGCCAAAGAAGAAAAACAGGGCCCCTAACTTCCTCGCTTTTGAGGATGATGATTAGAGAAGATGGGGTTTGGCTCCCCTACCCGAGCATAGGGTAACCCTAAATGTGGAGGGGACCCCTATGGACTTTCTGGTTGATACTGGGGCAGAATATTCAGTTCTGAAACAATCATCTATCTATCTATCTTTTCATACCCACCTATCTACATATCTACCTACCTACCTACCTACTTACCTAGCTAGCTAGCTATTTTCACACCTTCTACTATCTTTTTTTTGGGTCACCAATACTTACACTTTTAGGTAAATTTTCTAGGGCAGAATCACCTTTCTGTTTCTAAAATGATGAATGCTGTGGTAATTTGTGAAATGTCTATCACTATCCACCAGCAAGCCTTACTTTCATGAGCACTGAGAGTCTCCAGAGGTCCACCCCTGCACTGTTGAGAGCTTAAGTCAGAGCTGCACTGTGCTCAGGATCTGGAAGACTGTTCTTCTCAAGTCAGGCTAGCCAAACCTGTTGTTGCAGGCCCTCTTCTCTGGTCAGCTGGCCTCTTGCTCATATGCCTGTCCTGGGCCTAGAAATCCGCAGGAGGTCCTAGTCCCACCTGTGTAGCCAGACTAAAGTGGCTAACAAGCAGGTCTTCCATTATATTCAGATAGGCACATGGATGTGCAGGTGGAATCCTGAAAACAATTCTGCTTGATGGCAGTAGAGCACTGAGAACACGAACTTCCAGGCTGCATGGTCACTCTCCCTCTGCCCTTTAAGGAAAAAAAAAAAAAAAAACCAACCAGCTGCCACCAACTAACAACATGGCCAAGGATTGGGACTTCAACTGACCAGAGGTGCATGTCAATTCAAGACACTGGAGATCTCTAAAGTATGATTTTGTATGTTGTTTGGTAGGATGTGTGTCTCTGTGTGTATATGTGAGTGTGTGTGTGCATGTGTGTGTGTGTGCATGTGCGCACACGTGACCATGTGTGCTCATGCATGCATGCATACATGCAAGCTCTCAAGAGAGAATGCTCCTGCACTTTAGTGTGTGCATGCTTTCTCTGTTCTATAAGGTTTGGGATTATGATTGTTGGTGAATTCGTGTCAGGAGAACAGGAGGCTGTGCATGGTGGAGATGGAAGTGTCACCCACCACAGGCTCATCTCAACTGTAGGGCACCTGTCAGCCACTGAAGTATCCAGCAGGAGGGTGGCAAGCACTAAGAGGTGTTAGCAGGTACTGGCAAAGGATCCTATGAGAGCTGTAATTAAACACCATGTCAATCTGGACCCTAGGGGCCGAGCATCAGAATCAAATGCCTGGACTTGAGGACCAGGAGCTGAACCTGCCATCTCAGTGCCCAGCCAGAACACTGGAACTAGACCAGGGCCAGAGATTGATCCGGCCTGTGACTGATTGACCCCACCCACACACAAAGGTCCCCTAATCTGAAAGACAGTTCACTTTTTGAAGAGGCAGACTACTCTGTTACTGGTTACACTCTAACAAGTTGTCAGATAAAGGCACCCAAACAAGAAAGCTCTCCCAGGATGATCCTCAGCTGGTAGGGCACTCAGGTGGTGGTGTCAGAGCTCAGAAAAACAGGGTAATGTGAAAAGAGGCCACAGGGTTTAAAAGTTGAAAACCAACCTTCTCAATTGGCCTTAGTACCAACATTGGCTTTCCATTTAGCTGCAGGAGGCACTTCACTGGACTCAGAGAAATGGATGGGCTGCTCTGTGTGTTCCTGAGGCCTTCAGGTTCCCGGGACTGAGCCCAGAGTGCTGTGGAAAGTGAAAAAAAGCTTTCCACCCCCTGAAAAATTTTATCTACTTACCTGGGAACACAGGTTGGTATCTCAGATACCGCTCAATTTGAGTTCTGGTGGATGCTGCCTCACAAAGTCATTCAGTAATCTATCCACCTCAGAGATCCAGATAGGCTGACGGCCCACATTTGCAATCTCACCTGTACGCCACCTAAAATGCTGAGCTGAGGACAAAGACATACCTAAAGAAGAAATAAATATTCCATCCAGACTTGCCCACTTGAAAATCAAGCAGTGGCCTCGGGCCCCCAATTCTAAGCACCTACTAAGTAAGCATCTGCAGGCAACTGACCAGAAAACCAGGCAACCACTATGAGTTAATTTCAGCTCCCTCACAACCTCTCTCTATCTAAACGTCCACCACCACCTCTAACACACCACAGCCATTCGCCAAACACCATGCAGCACTCAGGAGACACATTGATCTCCATTCTTTCTCCAAAGTCCCCAAGTCACTTTCACCATGGATCCTTCTTTCTGTGTCCTAGCACACACTCAACAATCTGCCTGAGCAACACCCATGCAACTCAGAGCTCTCTGAAGGGATTCAAGTGGACCCAAGATGATAGTCACCTAGGCACAACACACAATGATCATTTATCACTTGTCCCACAAGGATCCCTGCAACACATCCCCTCCGCTGACCAACTCCTCCTATACCAGTTCACACCAAGATTCTCTGAGGGTGCCCATTGGAAATTCTCAAGGTGCCTCAAACTTTCTCTCCAAGTGCTCACTACCACAGCATGATAATAGCTGACTGGCTATCCACCCACTTATCTATCTATCTATCTATCTATCTATCTATCTATCTATCATCTATGTATATATTTTTGTGTCTATCTATGTATCTTTTTTCTACCTACCTGGCTAACTACATATCTACCTGCCTACCTACCTTCCTACTTTCTATCTATCTATCTATCTATCTATCTATCTATCTATCTATCTATCATCTATCTATCTATCTATCATCTATCATCTATCATCTCTCTATCAAACTATCTCTCTCTCTCTCAGCCAAACTAAATATCTATCTATCATCTATCTATCTATCTATCTATCTATCTATCTATCTATCTATCTATCATTTTCCTACTTACCTTCCTAACTACATATCTATGTACCTACTTACCTAGCTACTTACAACCATTCTACTATCTACTTTTGGCTCACCAATATATACAATTCAAGGTATATTTTTTAGGACAAATGCACCTCTCTGTTTACCAGATGATATATGCCATGGTCATTTGAGAAATGCTTTTCACTATCTACCAGCAAGCCTTCCTTTCATGAGCCCTGAGATTCTCCAGAGATCCACCCCTGCACTGTCAAGAGCTTAAGTCCTAGCTGGTGAAAAAAGACCGCACTAACAACCACAAGGAGAGAAGCCGTACATTGCTTTTCATGTCTTCATTCCTACGAAGCTTCCTCCAAGCATCTACTCTGAATCAACCAAGACACCTACCTGCCTGACTCTGCCCACATGGGTATCCCCTAAAGCTGACAGCCAGTTCCCTTCTTGTGGATGCAGACTCTGTGGTTTCTGGCCGCACTCTCCCACTACCCAAGTCAAGGCATCTAGCCAAGAAGACCCTTGTAGGATGATCTTCAGCTGGTAAGTCATGTGCATGTATGAGTCAGAGAGCTCAGGAGACAGAGGAAATTGAACAGAAGCCACATGGAAAGGTGGGGAACCAACTTTCTCCATTGGCATTAGTCTCAAAACTGGATTCCCACATAGCAGCAGGAGACTTTACACTGGACACAGGGCAATTGGTGGGCTGCTTTGTGCATCCACAAGGCCTTCAGTTTCTCTGGTTTGAGACCAGCCCTTTTCATCTCCCACCCTCTCCTTGTGGTGGGAGATGAAAAGAAGCGCCCCCACAAAAACCTTGGTCTACTTACCCAGGCACACAGGTTGTTATCTCTGGAATCCTTCAATATGAGTTCTGGTAGATGCTGCCCCCAAAAGTCATCCAATTATCTGTTGACCACAAAGGCCCAGAGTGGCCGGCTGCCCACTTCCACAATTTCACCTGCAGGCCACATAACATGCTGAGCTGAGGACAAGGACATATACAAAGAAGAAATGAATATTCCATCCATACCTGCCCCCTTGAATACCAAGCTTTTGCCTTGGGACCCCAATTCTAAGCACCTACTCAGTAAGCATCTCCAGGCAACTGACCAGGAAACCAGGCAACCATTATGAGCTAATTCCATCTCCCTCACAATCTCTCTCCTCTCTCTACACTCCACTGCCTCAATCATCTGGGCAGTAAACTGGGTCTGGTGGGATCACCCTAAAGAGCGAATGTGGGAGCATGCAAATGCAAAATAAGATGGCTTGTGTGTAGTATGATTAAAACTTAATTTTTATTTTTCACACAGGGGTTATATACACAAAACTGCAGGATACAGGGAAGAGGATAATGCAGGGGCATAGGTGTTCAGGGGGAGTACAGATATCTTCCAGAACAGAGTGTCAGCTTGGTGAATGTTCAAGAGACAGATCACTGTGATTCCACATATGATTTACTTGATTTTATCTAAGTTTGTACTATCCAAAAAGGCTATCTATTTACAGGGTGTATGACTAAGACTTGGCAACTTTCCACCAAAGCTGCTTGCTTGCAATAGCTAATAATCATCTATTTTTGTGCTTTTCCACAGAGAACCAAGACTTTGTGTTAGCAGGCATGTATGTCACACCTATTGCTGATAGGCTTATGGCTGATTTTAGGCCTTCAGTGTAAGCAGGGCTGCCCCTGACATCTTCTCCTTTCTTCTATTATAGAAGGGCATTGGTGATTCTAATCTTGTGAAGGCTTTAAAGAAAATTTAGTAATAGCGGTGTTTGTGAGGAATGGGCAAAAGAGAATGTATGATGGGTCTTTAGTTTCTAGGAGACCTGAAGTCCCCTAGTGTAGAGGATGGAGGTCTAAAACACCCCTTTGACACAGGGGCTAGTTATGAGAGCCTTTTCAATAGACTTTGATTTCCAAGGGCTCCTTTTGCAAAAATTGAAGGACTAAAATCCATTTGGTGAGTGAAGGTAGACAATAGGGCTATAATCGTACTGGGAAGACAGAGAATGTTAGACGCTATTTTATGTAGAATGAGTGGTATAAGGCTCCCTTGATCTGACAGCCCTTTAAGGAGAAAAGACTCAAAGCAACTTGGTAGTAATAGGAATATATAAGGACCATGTAATGCAAAATATGTGCTAAGGCCTCACTTGGTAAATGAGGTCTAGGGAGATGCTAGTCCTAGGAGAGTTCTGCCATTCTGTTCAATGTAGTAAAAAGCAGTAAATTAACACTGCAAAAAATGAACCCCATGTAAGAAAAAAAAATCCCGAGGCCCTTTTCACAGAATCTTCTTCAGACAGTGTGAAGGTGCCATATACAATATTGTCAAAGGTAAAGGTCCCAGGTACCTTATATAGTGGAGAAAGTTTCCAGCAGTGATAATAAGTTTTTAGTTCTTATTCAGAATTTTGTCTTTTTATAGTTTGTGTTCATTCTGGGAGAAAGCAGGCAGCAACTTATTTCTTTTCCCCAATGTTTTGGATGACTATTGCTGACTGGGTTATTTGTAGTTTGTTCAGCTATCCAGATTGAGGAAAAAATGTTGACATTATTATGTTTCTGTATACTTGCCTGTCATCAGATGGCACAGGTTCTATGCTCTGATTCTAAACTTAGACTATTGGACCATAAACCAGAATGGACTAGGGTCCCTTGTTTTTTTTAAAAAGAGTCACTTTTTGGATGTATGCCTGATCAGTTAGGTAGAAAACCTACTTTGACCCTATATGGGAAGGTCATGGGTTCCACTTTTGAGAAAGATAATATGTTGGGAGGATAGGGAAGAGAAGGAAGGTCACTTAATTCCTCAGGCAAAAGATTACATTGCAAATTGAAAGAAAGTACAGAGATTGTTTGGAGGTTCTAGCAGGAGAGCAAAGCTACTCCTATACCCTTGACCGAAGACCAGCCCTCCTCTATTTGGGGAAGGTCGTCCTCTTCCACGGAGCACACACAGGAGGGACACACATGGAGTGGTGAGGGAGAAAGGGGACACCCACCTAGCCAGCCAGATCAGCTGAATCAACCCCGACAATCAATGGGGTGACAGATGTCGCAGCCTGATTGCCCTCACAACCACCTAGGTATCCATCCCATGTACAATCACCAAAGATAGATGCTGATATGGATGTCAGGAAGTGCATGCTGACAGGAGGTCAGATTCTGACATATACAGAGGCAGATGCTCACAGCTAACCATTGATCTGATCAAGGGTTCCCAATGGAGAAGTTAGAGAGATGACTGAAGGAGCTGAAAAGGTTGGTGGCCCCATGAGGAGAGCAATAATACCAACCAACCAGAGCTCCCCAGGGTCTAAAACACCAGTGTGGGAGCATATAGGGAGGGACCCATGAATCCAGCTGTATATGTAGGGGAGGATGGCCCTGTAAGCCATAGGTGGGAGAGGAGATTGTTGGTCATATGAAGACTGGACACTGAGTGGGGGGGGGAGTTCAAGGTTGGGGAGGTAGTAGTGGGGGGTAGGTGGGGGAACACCCTCATAGAAGCAGGAAGAGGAAGGATGAGATAAGTGGTTACTGGGTGGTCAGTGGAATGGGGTAAGGGGATAAAATCTGAAATGTAAATACAATATCCAATAAAGAAAAAAAAAGAAGGTACAGGAAATACTGTATCAGGTGCAAATGTCCTCACATTCCAGAATACCCATGTGCTCTGAGAGGCTGAGGTGTGTTTCTCAGCAATCAGAGAAATTTTTTTCTTACTAATTGGTTGGTAATCTTGGCTCTATTTTCTCTACCAGCTGTTCAGCAGCAGCACAGGCATGGGTAACAAAGATGGACCTGCTCCATTTTAAGTGGCAATCTAAAAGATAAAAGTTAGATCAGGGCTCAGATTGTTGCTGTGAGGTACAAAAACATCATTGTATGTCCCAGGATATAGATTCAGAGTGGTATGACATCCCTTCTGTCACTTGGGAATGACTTGTCACCAGGTCAGAAGGGAAACATTAAGACCTCCTAGAGGAATAGAACTGAGGATTCTATTACTAGAAATGGATTCTCTGAAGAAACCATTGTTAAGGGATGTTTGCTCAAAACATTATGAAAATTTTTATTCTGATCATCTCTCCTGTCACAAGGACATCAGGATCTCCCTTTTTTCTGGGGTACTCACTCCTTCTACCTTTGATTAAGGAGACATCATATTTTCTCACTGAAGCAAAGAGAGGCTCAGATCATTTCAGTATGTCCAAATGAGGCTTAAACATTCATTTAGGTTGAGGAATCCCATACTACTTTATGAACATCTGTGTGATTTTTTATGTCAGTGGCTTCTCTGTCAGCCACGTAATCAGAATAATTGGTATTAAGTCCCTTTCAAATTTGAGGGCATCTAGATTTTTCTTATTCCAAGAAGATAGAAGATGTGCTTCTTCATTGACAGAGTATGCATGTCAAAGATTCTTCATTTATCATTACTGAACCTATACAGTATTCCTTGAGCTGAAGGAGAAATTTGAGAAACATTAGTCCACAAATTTCTGATATTGTGAACTGAATCTCAGACATTTTTCCTATCATTTCCCAGATTGCTTACCTTAGCTCATGAGGTCTTAGCATTGCCTCACCTTCTAACTGTTCTTCACAGTCTAGGATATCCATATCTTCAGCTGAAGCAGCAGAAGACCAAATATAGTTATTGTGATTCATGATCTTCATGGGTATGTGTCCTCAGCATGATTACCTCCTGAGAATTATGTTCAACCAACCAGAACGATGATAGACTAATGATTTCTCAACATGTCATGTGACTTTACTCAAGGAAGTGGGATTACATTCCAGGATTTGCTTACTTCTCTTGATTTCTGTGAATTTTGACCAGGGGAGAAATGCTCCTTGGTCAGAGGTAACATATCCAACAGGCCCTTGAGCAGAACAGATTATTATGAAAGCCAATTGGGTTAAAGAGGTAACTTTTGAGGCCTCAATCATCAGAGGAAGAAAATAACAAAATTTTGGAAAGGAGAAAGGCCCTCGACCCTATTGGACAGTAGGGGAGTATCCCTGCTTACCTTCTGTAGAGGAGGTTGGTGCAGGCAATCCAGGCCTCCACATCTCTAGAAAATTCTTATCTTATCCAGGACTCCACTGCTGACTTGGCAGTGATCTGAGGTTTCTTCTAACTAGTTGGGTCAAAGTCCCTGGATCTGTTCCTTATTTAAACTTAAAATAAGCTGCACATGTGTGGGTATGGAGGACAGTTACCTTTCTGGTGAGCAGATGGGCTTGGATCCAGTTAGGGTTTATCATTCAGTGGCACTAGGGCTTGAATCCAGAGTTCTCTAAAGTTTTTTGGGTGGTCAAAGATGTATTTCCTGACCAATAAAGTCTGAGAAAGAATCTCTGGTTTCTCTTAGTTGAATGGTAGACCTGAGTCAGCCATGAACAAAGAGAGAATCCCCTGTGCATTCTTGGTCAAAAGGATTCAGTCTGAAGCACATTACAGGCTAGCCCGAATGGTTGAGACATACTCCTCTGTCACAAAGACAGTTCTATACCTTGGTTTATCTGAGGGGCATGTCTCAGACCACTTCAGTGCAGAAAGAGAAAGAATAAAATGTTTTTATTCTCAAGATCACCTGACATCTTTGGCATACGCTTAATGTGAGGTGCTGCTATGATTAGATATAATAAGACTAAGGCCCTCTTCTAAAGATAATACAAAAGGGTATCAGCCCCCTTAATGTCATGGGTTAGTTTTCTTCTGCGAAGACAAGACTTGATGGAATTATTAGCTGAAGGCATAAATTGTCCTGAATCTAGATGGGTTTATCTGAGGACCCATTGTGACTTCACCAATTCTATTGCATGCTGATAGTAGAGGGGTTATATCTGTGGCCTTCTTAAGATGTTGTCAAGGTCTGAAGTCCTCTGCTTATTATGTTATAGGTCTCAGGACCTCTTTTATCATTAAGGGCCTATGTGACACGTTCTTAAGAGGTAACTCTGAGGTCAATTTGGGCAATTAATAAATGTCTGAGGTTTCAGGTTCTCAAAGGTATTATATGTTAATGCTACCTTCCTGCTCCTGCTGCCAGATTCACAGCCTTTAGAACATTGAACTTCAGCTGCCAGTCTGCTGCGGCTGGGTGAATGTGGGACCTTATGCTGGCTGTGTGGGAAGCTTGCTTGGGCCGAGGACCCCACTGTCAAACCACCATGGGACCCTGCCAACAGACTCTCTTCCCCATCATGTGAGATTTTTCCCACAGCTGGCACCACCAACGTGGACCAGGAACATCCACCATCCTGGCTGAGTCTGCTAAGCAACTATACTTCCTGTTAGCCCTGGTGCCAGGGCTCTTCCAGACCTCTCTCAGTGTATGCCCTGCACAATCCCTGCTCCATCCTGCTGGTCTCCTGAGACCCCAAATGGCCACCAATCTCGGCACATAGACATGTCGCCATGCACCACCACAGTCTCTGTCCTGCTGCGCAACCCCCCCTCGTGGCTGCAGGGTCCCAGACCTGAGATTCTCACCGTGAGTCCTGTGCCCACCCCTGCTAAAATCAAGCTGAGTTTGCTCCCTGCCCAAGTGCGATCCCCACTGAGTCTGCTTGGTGCGGTGTGAGCATGCCTGCTTAGCCTCTGCTCCTCTGTGGTAGACCCAGTCTCCTGAGACACCCACCTGTGACAAAGAATGGCACAGACCAGTGACACAACAGATCCACACTCTGCACCCACGCACAGGCCTACATTGTTTCCCACAGATGGTGGACAACACCTGCAGAGCCAGCTCCAAAAGTGCCCCCTGCTGGTGCCTGCAAAAACTGTGAGTAACATCTCATTTTGTCCACCCTACCCCCTCTTTCTCTCTCTCTGATTCTTAACTACAGTCTTTGCACCCTGCCTGCTAACATAAGTTTCTTTCTCTCTTTCTCTCCGCACGTGTTCTCCAGCTCAAGGGCAAGATGGTGGCGGCTTCCTTAGCCCCCTACGCTTCCCATTCCCCCAGCTCCACAGAGGGGGCTCCTTCTCAGCTAACAGCTGTCCTTCAAGCCACAGCAACCGCTGTAACCCTCTTTCTAAGACTGTTTCCTTTGGTTGAGAGACTCCTTCTCTTGGCTGAGATTGTCCTCTCTTTCAAGATCACTGGCTCCAAATTCTAGTCCCTAGCATCCTGCCAGGTAGCTTCTTCCCTTGATCCTCTGTCATATGCAATAGGCTACAGTTATTTGGCTTAGCCTGCTTGCCTGAAGCAGGGACCCTGCTGGCAACCCAGCCCTGTGTTCCTTAGCCAGCCTATGCTTTCCCTCACCCTCAGTCATTCACAGCTGACTAAAGCTACTTAGCTCAGCCAGCTTGCCTGAAGCAACTGATCTAAAATCCTGCCTGCACCCTTTACCCCTGTGCCACCTTCCAATTTCTTTCAAAAGCTGTGTGACTCCAATCCAACTTGCACATGTCTTTCGCATAGACACAGACTCTCACTCTTTCTGACTCTTAGCTCTCCTCTCAAGTCCCAATGCTTTTTGCCTTATACTTTTCTTCAAAGTTAGCCTTTTTTTCCTTCTCTATGTTTAAGATTTCTAAGAAAAACAAAGGGGGAATACAGAACCTCTCCCAGATGCCACACAGCAGAGCAAGGTCCCTCCTCGCCACTGCTTCTAAGCCCGCCATTACTGCTCCTTCTCCCCAACAGAAGGACCTGCAACAACAACAAACCTTCCTGTTTTTCATCCAAAATTTTAAACATTTCTTTTTCTTCCTAACAGGAACACCTAAAACAATGCTTGTGCTTTTCAACCAAAAATTTTGTTATTTTTTTGTTTTAATGATTCCTTTTCTTTCTAACATTTGTGATATATGTCCAACATTTTTTTCAACCTTTATGATTTCTTCAAAGTTCAAAACCATCTACTATTCTTCCACAGGTTAAGTCAAGGTGCTGATCACCATTTCTTGAGTCTTAATTAACAACTAATTTCTTTTACAGACAAACTGCTGCTGCCAATCCCAGATACATAATTAACATTGTTTTTCTCCCTCAGCCATCCAAAAACAGACTCAAAGATACTTTCCAGGACTAAAATTTCCTCAAACACCTTTGCCTTTCCAGGATCTTAATGACAGACCATAATGTGCTTGTTCCCAAACAATTTAATGCTTGATATCCAGCCTTTACAGATATCTCTTTGCCAGAGATGCTGCTTCCCTGCTGTGATTATCCTACAGGTATACCCACAGATCCAACAGAATCCACGCCATCCTCTGGAACCTGCCTGAGATGCCAAGCTGCTTTCTCCCTGCCACCTCATCTGACTGCAGACTCCAGAGACACTGTGACCCAGAGAGAGTGCTACCTCCTGGAATCTGTCAAGCTGTCTTCTTTCAGCCACCTCGTTTGACTGAAGACCCCACAGATATGCTGAGATCCAGAGATCTCAGAAACCCAGAGACACTCACTAGAGAAGACAGATCCAGACCTTCCAGCTGCAAATGAACTCTTTTGCTAAAGTCACATAGCTAAATTTACATGTTAGTGAGGAAAGCATAATGTCTATTTAGGTTATTCAGATGTCATTACCCTCAAACTGTACAACCTATATTGAATTGATTTGTGCCTTCCAAACCCTTCCCTCAATTCTCATTACCCTTAGTTTAGTTATGCTACACCCTCCAGCCTGCATAGTCTTTTCTTTTCACTCCCTCATCCAAAATTTTCACTAAAAGAGAGTGAGATGTTGGGCTGTGAAGAGATGGTTTGGTCTCCCCAGCAGATCTCTAGGTTTGAGGTAGCCGGGGACCCAACAGGACATTGCCTGTCAGGGATGGCATATATCTCTCCATGCTCCTGGATTCCAGACTATTCCACATGGTGCACATCTCTCATTAACCTACACCTTACAGGCTACAGATGACAGAGAGTTGCCCCTCCTTTTATGAAAGAAAAGAGAGTGGGAAGTCGTGGTGTGGAAGTGTATCCTTGTTCTTGAGTTGTGAGTGTGTAGCAACACCCCCAGAACACAGGCTCCTGACACGAGTCTAATCTCCATTCAACCTACACCCTTCAATCATGTAGGGGGTGATTAATACTAATGAGTTATGTAAAGGCCAGGGGCATAGATAATGAAGTTATTCCCTCCTCTTTTTTCCCCTCCCTATAAAAGCCAGGCTCCCCTGGCTTTTGGGGGGAGCACAAACAATCTACACCCATTCACCACACCATGAATAATAAAAACTTTGAAAACTAAATTACACATGTCTTCTGTGCCTGCTGCCAGGTTCCCAGCCTTTGGAACCCTGAACCTTCCTGATACAGCCATCCGCCTGCCTGCAGCAGCTCTGTGAATGTATGACCCTCTGCCAGCGGTGTGGAAAGCTCTCTTAGGACCTTGCCACCTGCACTCACGACTTTGTCCCCGCTGCCAGACTCTCCTCATGAGTTTTTTTCCACAAAGCATCAGAACCAGGATGCTTACAAGGGACCCAGCCTGGAGGGTTCCCTGGTAACCTAGGTTATTTTGGACACCCTTGATACTACAGCATACTCTGGCTGTTTCTACTCACTTTGACCACAAGCCAAGACACTGCCTAGGCTTCTTGCCCTCTAGGAGCCCACAGTGATATTACTTGCATAGAATGATGGGGGAACATCCCAGACCAGCGAAAAGTTTCAGGGACTTGAGTGATTTTCTGACAGGCCTGGGATCACTACCCTCACCTGAAGCATGCTTCCTGGATAGAGCCTTTTATAAAAAAAAAAAAAAAAAAAAGAAAAGCTACAAGTAACAACTGAAGTCCTAGGAGGTGTAAGAGGTGGGGATAAGACTGACAGGGAGAACAATAACTGCTTGAAGATATCTGGCCACAAAAGCTAACTTTTGAAGTAGATGTTGAGACAGCTCAGAGAAGCCAGAAAGCCTGTCCTCACTCCATGATTCTCTGGGTTAGTAAGAAGGTGACATGAGTGTTGGCAGGGCATCCTGTAAGGCAGCTGTTGGGCAGCATCACACAAAAGCAAGGGGGACCTTTATCACTCTGATGAAGAGGGATGGGCAGGTGCCCACAAGAAGCCAGATGCAGTCTGGCTGTAGATGCCTGTGTAAAGAGGTCCTGTGACACTGTGCCACCTAAGATGTCCTCCTGCACTGCACTCAGGACCTGGGGGGCTGTGCTTCCCAAGTCTGTTGGGCCCTGGATGAGGTAACTTTATTTAACCTATGCCTTTGGTCAAGTAGCACACAGGTAGAGGGCGTGATTAGCAGGTCTCCACCTCCAGAGATTAAAATATTAATGAGTTACCTAAAGACTGGGGGGCTTAGCTAATTAAGTTATCCCCTCCCCTTTTCCCTCTCCCTATTAAAAGTCAAGGGAGCCTGGGTTTTGAGGGAAAGCGCATACCATTTACACCCATTCACCACACTATGAACAATAAAAGCTTTGGAAAACTCCACGTGTTGCCTAAGCCTTCCTGTGCCCTCCACCAGACTGCCAGCTTTTGGAACTTTGGAACCCTGGATCTTTCTCTATGCAGCTGCAGCCGCGGAGGCTGCATGCATGTGGGGCTTTCTGCTGGCGGTGTGGGAAGTGCAGCGTGACACCACTGCAGGCCCTCGTGGGACGCCTACTGGATGCCCCCGAGCTTTTTTCCCCACACAAGTCAGGCTAGCCAAACCTTGTGTCACCTACCCTGTCCAGTGCTCAGCTGTATCCTGCTTGCTCACAGAACTCTCCTGGGCTTAGAAGCCCTCAGGTGCCCCTAATCCTGTCAGTGCAGCAAGAATAGAGTGGCTCCCTAGCAGGTCTGCAGTTGTGTTCAGAAAGTCACAGGGATGAGCAGGAGGAATACTCAAAACAATTACACTTGTCAGCAATAAGGTATCAATAATGCCACCTGCCAGGCTGCACTGGCGCTGTCTCTCTGCCCTTCCTTAGGAAAAAAATGCCAATTAGATGCCATCAGTTTCACACAACAAGGCCAAGTACTTGGGTTTCCACTTGCCAGCGATAGGTGTCCATGGAGGACAATGAGAATGTCTGAGGTATGATTTTGTTTGTTGTTGCATGGTGTGTATGTGTGTGTGTGTGTGTGTGTGTGTGTGTGTGCATGCTCACATATGAGCATGCTCCTGCACCTCCGTATGTGCATGCTCTCTCCTGCCTATAATGTTTGGAAATATGGATATGGGTGCATAAGTGTCAGGAAAAGGAGGTTGTGCAAGGTGGTTTCAAGGGTCACCTATCACAGGCACTCCTCAGTTGCAAAGCTCCTGTCAGCTGTTGAAGGATCCAGCAGGAAGACTGGAAGCACTAAGAGCCATGAACAGGTACTTGCAAGAAATCCTGTGGGACCCATTCCTAAACCCCTTGCCAATCTGAACCATAGTGGTGGAGCCTCAGAAACAAACTTTCCTTCTATTCAGTGCCCAGCCTAAACACTAGGACTGGGCCCAGCCCAGAAATTGATCTAGCATCTGGTTGCCTGAGCCTGTCCAAACGAGTGTCCCCTAAAGCTGACAGCCAGTTTTCTTCTTGGGGATGCAGGCTCCTGTGTCCCTGGGCACACTCTCTCAACTTGCCAAGTCAAGGCTCCCAACCAAGAAGGCCATCCAAAGATGACCCTTTGCTGGTAGGGCACCCAGATGGTGGAATCAGAGGCTCCGAGAACAGAGGAAGTTGAACAGGGGCCTCACATGATGGGGCTAGAGAACCAACTTTCTCCAATGGTACTAGTCCCAACACTGGCTTCCCATATAGCAGCAGGATGCTCTGCACTGGACACAAGGCAGTTAGTGGGCTGCTATGTTTGTCCCTGACATCTTCAGTTTCTCTGACCTGAGCCAAGAGTAAGTTGGAGGATAAAAAGGGGCGGCTCCCCAAAGACCATGGTCTACTTACCTGGGCATACAGGTTGGTATCTCAGGAACCTCTCAATATGAGTTCAGGTGGATGCTGTCCCCAAAAGTCATCGAGATTTGTTTACCTCAGAGGCCCAGAGGGGCTGGCTGCCCACTTTCACAATCTCCTGTTCCAGTCACCAAGCACCCTGAGCTGAGGACAATGACATCAAAAGAAGAAAAAAAATTCCATTCCAACCTGCCCCCTTGACAATCAGGCTGTTGGTCTTGGGCCCTCAATTTTAAGCACCTACTAAGTAACCATCTCCAGGCAACTGATCAGGAAACCAGGCAACCATTATGAGATAATTCCAGCTTGTTCACAGTCTCTATCCTCTCTCTAACCCTCCACCCCACCTCCACCACACCCAAGCCCTTCACCAATAAACCATGCAGCACTCTGGGGAAATTTGTTCTCCTTCCTTCTTACAAAGTCCCCAAGTCATGCTCACAATGGATCTTTCTTTCTGTATCCTAACACACACCCACCAACCTACTTGAGCAATGACTAGGCACATATGAAACTCAGAGCTCTCTGAAGGGATTCAAGTGGACTCAAGGTTACAGGTGCCTAGACACAAAGCACAATGAGCATTTATCATTTGTCCCACTAGGATCCCGCCAGTACATTCCCTCCCTTCACCAACTCCTCCTAGACCAATTCACACCAAGGTTCTCTGAGGGTCCCCATTGGAAATTCTCAAGGTGCCTTCAAACTTTCTCTACAAGTACTCATCACCACAGCAGGATAAAAACTGCCTGGCTATTCTCCTATCTATGCAGCTGTCTTTCTATCCATCTATCTATCTATCTATCTATCTATCTATCTATCTATCTATCAAACTATTCTCTCTCTCTCTCTCTCTCTCTCTCTCTCTCTCTGTGTGTGTGTGTGTATGTGTGTGTTTGTGTGTCTGTGTGTGTGTTTCTTACCTACCTACATAGCTACATATCTACCTACCTATCTAGCTACTTATAAACCTTCTACTGTCTTCTTTTGGCTCACCAATATACACTTCCAGGTACATTTTCTAGAGCACAAGAGACTCTTGGTTAACCATATAATGTATGCCATGCCATGGTCATTTGAGTAATGCTTTTCACTATCCACCAGCAAACCTTCATTTTATGAGCACTGAGAGTCTCCAGAGTTCCACCCATGAACTGACCTTAAGTTACAGCAGGTAGAAGAAGACCCCACTAACACCCTCCATGAGAGAAGCCTAACATTGCTTTTCACTTCTCCATACCTACCAAGCTTCCTGGAGGCATCTGCTCTGATACTACCAAGAGAGTTTTTTCTATTCAGGAAGGCCTGCTTTGAGTTCTCACTGCTGCAAAGCCTGCAACCCCAAGTAGAGGAGGGTCCTGCCAGCCTCCATATTATTTATTGCTAAGCAATTTTCTCATCCATCCACCAAGACTTAGAGGTACCATCAGGAACAACTCCTCTGCTGTCCTCCTCAATCAATTTTACACCTTGTTCCCACCAGAGCTATGGCCAGGGCACACATACATCCTTATGAGTTTCTACTATATCCAATCCAGGCCTTTACAGACAATGCTGAGCTCAACAATATAAGAAGTAATAAACACTAGTAACAAACTGTACCTGCTTCAAGAGCCATTAAGTGTCTAGTTTCCTCACTAGAGAACACTTCAGTAACTAGATACATAGAAACTCACACACACCCAAATACAAACACACAATGAGTGAGAGACAGAAAGAGAGAGAGAGAGAGACATAGACAGAGACAGAGACAAAGACAGAGAGATAGACAGACAGAAAGACTGACTGACAGAGAGACACAAACACAGAGATAGAGAGAAAGACAGAGACAGAAAGTCTTAATTCACAGTTTTCTGTGAACTGAGAATATCTATTTGATAATTCCATAACCATGTCTGTTCTTTCAGAAATCCATGGACATGGCTGAGAAAGCCAGGTGTCTTTTGTGCCTTCATCCTGGCTCATCTCCCTGGATGTTAGTGAAGGTAAGCTAATCAGGAGAACCCCAGACTATGCTGCCTGTTTGTGTGTCAGGCATCAGAGCCAGGAGGCTTTCAAGGAACCTGGCCTGATTGTTCCCTGGCAGCCTGGCCTGTGTGGAGCCCTTGTGACTACAGCATACTGTGGCTGTTTCAACTCAGTTTGACACCTTTCCAAGACATTACCTATGTTCCTTTCCCCCTTTAGGCACACCATGAGGTTGCTTGCATAGGATGATGGTGGAGCCTCCCAGACCATTGAAAGGTTCTGGGTACTTAGGTGATTTTCTGACAGGCCTGGGACACCGAACACCACCTGAAACACAGTTCTAAAATAAAGGCTTTTATTATAAAAAATTAAAGCCAGAGATACGAACCTAAGAAGGATTGGAGGTGGGACTGGGGTTGGAAGAGAAAACATTAACTGCTTAAGGATATCTGGCTGCAAAAGCTACTGAGCCCTGAAACGTTGAGACATCTTAGAGAAGCAGATAACCTGTCCCTACACTCTGACTCTCTGTGGGTTAGTAACAGGGAGAAATGAGGGTAGGGAGGGCATCCTGTAAGGCAGTTGCTGGGCAGGCTCAAGCAAAAGCAAGAGGGACCAGTATCACTCTAATGAACAGGGATGGGCAAGAACAGTCTCACACAAAAACCCAGATGCACCCTGACTGCAGATTCCTATGTAGAGAGGTCCTATGACTGTGTAAAACCTAAGATGTCCTCCTGAACTGTGCTCAACCCCTTGGAGGTGGTGTTTCCCCAGTCAGGCTAGCCAAATCCTGTGTCACCGTCCCTGTCCTCTCGTCAGCTGGACCATGCTTACTACCAGGCCTCTTCCAGGCCAAGAAACACTCAGGAGACCCTAGTCTCACCTTTGCAGCCACAATGGAGTGACTCCCAAGCAGATCTGCCTGCGTGTTCAGAGAGTTACAGGGATGTGCATGTGGAATCTTCAAAACAATTCAACATAATGGCAGTAGAGCATGGAGAATGCCAACTGCCAGGTGGCTGCATGGGCTCTGTCCTTCTACCATTCCTGAGGGAAAAAATGACAACTAGCTGCCAACATCATGGCCAAGCACTGGGTTTACACCAGCCACAAATGAGTGTTCATGGAGAACACTGGAAATTCCTATGATCTATGATCTTGTTTGTTGTTGCATGGTGTGTGTGTGTGTGTGTGTGTGTGTGTGTGTGTGTGTGTGTGTGTCTGTGTATGCTTGCTTTCATTGGAGCATGCTCCTGTATTTCTGTGTGTGCGTGCTCTCTCCTGCCTATAATTTTCAGGAATATGAATGGGAGTGCCTAAGTGTCGGGAAACAGTCAGTTGTGCATGGTGGAGATGGAAGGGTCACCCATCACAGGCACTCCTCAACTGCAGGGTACCTGTCAGCCACTGAAGGATCCAGCACAAGAGTGGCAAGCACTAAAGGGCATGACCAGATACTTGTAAAAGATCCTGTGGGAGCCCTACTTAAATGCCCTGCCAATGTGGTGACAAGGGGCAGAGCCTCAGAAACAAATGCCTGGAGTTGAGGACCATGACCTGACCCAGTCCCCTCAGTGCCCAGCCAAAACATTGGGACTGGGCCTGGACCAGAGATTGATACAGCATCTGGTTGCCCAACCCTGCTCACACGGGGGTCCCTGAAAACTGACAGCCAGTTCTCTTCTTGGGAATGCAGACTCCGTGGTTCCTGGGCACACTCTCTCAAGAGGCAAGGTTGAGGCATCCAGCCAAGAAGGTTCTCCAAATTTGATCCTCAGCTGTTATGACACCTAGATGGAGTCAGAAAGCTCAGAGAACAGGGGGAGTTAAATGGAGGCCACAGGGGTTGGTGTTGGGCAACCAATCATCTACACAGGTACTAGTCACAACATTTTCTTTCCAGCTAGAAGCAGGAGGCTATATACTGGACCCCGGGCAATGGGTGGGGTGCTCTGTGTGTCCCTGAGGCCTACTGTTTACCTGGCCTGAGCACAGAGTGTGGTATAAGATGAAAAGATGTGCCCCTCAATAACCTTGGTCTACTTACCTGAGCACATAGGTTTGTATTTCAGGGGCCCCTCAATTTGAGTTCTGGCAAATGCATCTTGATAAAGTTATCCAGTCACCTGTCTAACTCAGAGGCCAAGAGGCGCTTGCAGTCCACTTCCACAATCTCCCCTGCAGACCACCTGGCAACCTGAGGTGAAAACAAGGACATATCCAAAGAAGAAATGAATATTCCACCCCAAACTGCCTTTTTGACAACAAGGCCCTGGCCTCGGCCTCCAATTCTAAGCACCTACTAAGTAAGCATCTCTAGGCAACTGACCAGTAAACTAGGCAACCATTAGGAGCTAATTCCAGCTTTCTCACAATCTCTCTCCTCTCTCTAACCCTCTACCCCACCTCCACCACACTCTAGCCCTTCACCAACCATGATGCAGCATTCAGTGGACACTTTGCTCTCCTTCCTACCTCCAAATTCCCCAAGTCATTTTTACCGTGAATCCTTCTTTCTGTATCCTATCACACACCTACCTACCTACCATCCTACCTACCAACTTACCAGTTCAGAGGCTAGGCACACATGTAACTCAGAGCTCTCTGAAGAGATTCAAGTGGACCCAAGATGACAGGCACCTAGACACACAGCACAATGAGCATATATCACTTGTCCCACCAGGAACCCTACAGCACATCCGCTCCCCTCACCAAATCCTCCTAGACCAATTCACACTTAGGTTATCTGAAACTGACCATTGGAAATTCTCAAGGTGCCTTCAAGCATTCTCTCCAAGTAATCACTTACACAGGATGATAACAACTGCCTGGCAATTCACCTACCTATGTATCCATCTTTCTATCTCTCTATCTATCTCTCATCTATCTATCTATCTATCTATCTATCTATCTATCTATCTATCTAACTACCTATCTATCTACAAAACTATCTATCCATCTATCATCTGTCTATCTCTCTGTCTGTCTTTTTCCTACCTCCCTAATTTACTACATATCTATATACATACATACATACATACATACATACATACATACATACATAAACACCTCCTACTATCTCCTTTTGGTTTGCCAATATATACAATTCCAGGTACATTTTCTAGAACAGTATAAACTTTCTTTTTACCAGATGATGAATGCCATGGTCATTTGTGAATTATTTTTCACTATCCACCAGCATGTCTTCTTTTCATGAGCACTGAGAGCCTCCAGAGTTCCACTCCTGCACTGTCAAGCGCTTAAGTCACAGATGATAGAAGAAGACCCCTCTAATAACCTTCAGAAGAAATGCCTGCCATTGCTTTCCACTTTTCTTTTTCCTTCCAAGCTTCCTCGAGGCATATGCTCTGATACAATCAAGAGAGTTCTGTCTATCTAGACTGGTCTGCTCTGAGTTCTCAGAGGTTCAAGGCCCACAACCCCCCCAAAAGGAAGGGTCCTGTCACCCTCCATAGTATTTATTACTAAGCAATTGTCTCATCCATCTTCCAAGAAACAACTTCCCTGCTTTCCCTCTCAGAACTTTCTACACATTGTTGCCACCCAAGTTATGGCCTGGGCACACATACAGCCTTAAGGTTTTTGTCTACATCCAAACCTGGCGTTCCCAGACCATGATGAGCTCAATATCATAAGAAATATTATACCCTGGTGACAAACTGGAACTGCTTCAGAGACATCAGGGGCATAGATTCCTCATTAGAGGACACGGAGCGAATAGATACATAGAAACACACACACATACACATACACAGAATGTGTGTGAGAGAGAATGAGACAGAAAGACAGCCAGAGTCAGAGACACACAAAGTCAGAGACAAGGACAGAGAGAGACAGAGACAAGACAGAGACAGATATTTCTAAGATCTGAGACTATCCATCTGTTAATTCCAGAACCATATCTATTTTTCTAGAGGTCCCTAAACATGGCAGAGAAAGGGAAGTATCTTTTGAACCTTCATCCTGGCTCATCTTCCTGGATATTAGGAAATGTCACCAAGTAAGTAAAAGCCCAGACTATGCTGCTTGTTTCTGTGTCAGATATCAGAGCCAGAAATCGTTCAAGGTATCCAGCTTCAAGGTATAGTTCCCAGGCAGCTGGGGCTGTTTTAGACACCCATTATACTAGCGCATACTCTGATTGTTTCTACTCACTTTGGCCCCTAGACAAGACATTGCCTAGGCTCCTTGCTCCCTTGGAGCACACCATGAGGTTGTTTGCATAGGATGATGTTGAAGCCTCCCAGATCATTGAAGGGTTCTGGGGAATTGTGTAATTTTCAGACAGGCATTGGACTCCTACCACCACCTGAAGCACAGCTAAAGGAGAGAGCACATTTTTTTTTTTTAAAAAGGAAATCAGAGATAACAACCTTAGACCTAGGAAGGGGCTGAGGTAGGCTTAAGGTTGGCAGGGAGAACATTAACTGCTTAATGATATCTGGTCAAATATGCTAACTAGCCCTGAGATTTTGAGATCTCAAAGAAGCAGAGTAGCCTGATCCCACAGCCTAACTCTCTGTGTGTTAGTAACAAGGGGACTTTGGGGTACAAAGGGCATCCTGTAAGGCATTTAATGGGCAGCCTCAAACAAAAGCAAGGGGACCTGGATCCCTCTGATGAAGAGATACAAGCAAGGCAGGTCACCCACAAGAATCCAGATGCAGCTTGGCTGCAGATGCCTGTGTAGAGAGGTCCCGTGACTATGTGCAAACTAAGATGTCCTCCTGCACTGTACTCAGGATCTGAGAGGCTGTGCTTCCTGAGTCAGGCTAGCCAAACCTGGTGTCATAGGCCCTGTTCTCTGGCCAGTTGGATCCTGCTTGCTCACAGGCATTTTCTAAGCCAAGAAGCCATCAGGAACCCCTAGTTTCACCTGTGTAGCCAAAATAGAACAGCTCCTAAGCAGGTCTGCCACCATGTTAAGAGCGGCACAGGGATGTGCAGGAGGAATCCTCAAAAGAATTCAGCTTGATGGGAGAAGACGAACTGCCAGGCTGCATGAGCACTACTCCCTCTGCCCTTCCTAAGGCAAAAAAAAAAAATGATAACCAACTGCAACCACCTTAAAAAACAAGGCCAGGTGCTTCCACTGGCCAGAGGTGAGTGTCCATGCAGGACACTGGGGATGTCTAAGCCATGTTTTTGTCTATTGTTGGGTAGAGTGTGTGTCTGCCCCCCTCTCTCTGTCTCTCTCTGTCTCTCTGTCTCTCTTTCTCTCTCTCTCTCTGTTTCTCTCTGTCTCTCTTTCTCTCTCTCTCTCTCTCTCTCTCTCTCTCTCTCTCTCTCTCTGTCTCTCTCTCTCTGTGTGTGTGTGTGCATGCTCCTGCACTAGGGTGCCCTAAAGCTGACAGAAAATTCTCTTTTTGGAGATGCAGACCCAGCAGTCCCTTGGCACACGCTCTAAAGTTGACAGATCAAGGTACTCAGACAAGAAGGCCATCCAACGATGATCCTCAGGGTAGGGCACCCTGGTGGTAGACTAGATATCATGGGGTACAGGGGAAGTTGAACAGAGGCCACATGGTGTGGGAGTGTGGAATTAACCTTCTCCATGGGTACTAGTCCCAACACTGGCTTCCCACCTAGCAGCAAGAGATATGCACTGGACCAAGGGCAAAGGGTGGGGTGCTTTGTGTGTTCCTGTGGCCTTTAGTTTTCCTGGACTGGGCCTAGAGTGTGGTGGGAGATGAAAAAAGGGCTCCCACAAAAACCTTGGTCTACTTACCCGGACACAAGTGTTGGAATCTTAGGTATCCATAATATGAGTTCTGGTGGATGCTGCCTCAAAAAGTCATGCAATCATCTGTTGACCTCAGAGGCCCAGAGGGGCTGGCAACACACTTCCACAATGTCATCTGAAGGCCACGTAGTACCCTAAGCTCAGGAAAAGGACATATCTAAAGAAGAAATCAATATTCCATTTCCACCTGCCCCCTTGACAAACAGGCTCTGGCCTCACATCCCCAATTCTAAGCTCCTGCTAAGTAAACATCTCCAGGCAACTGACCAGGAAACCAGGCCACCATTATGAGCCAATTTCAGCTCTCTCACAATCTTTCTCCTCTCTCTAACCCTATAGCCCAACTTCTCTATATATCAGCCCTTCAACAAACACCGTGCAGCACTCAGCTATCCTTCCTTTCTCCAAACTCTCCCAGTCACTTTCACCATGAATCCTTCTTTCTGTATTCTAGTACACACCCACCTACCTAACTGTGCAGGCACTAGGCACTCATGCAACTCAGAGCTCTCTGAAGGGATTCAAGTGGATCCAAAATGACAAGCACCTAGACACAAAGCATTATGAGCATTGATCCCTAGTCCAACCAAGACCCCTGCAGCACATCACCTTTTCTCAACAACTCCTGCTAGAGCAGTTCACACCAAGGGCCTCTGAGGGTGCCCATTGGTTATTCTCAATGTGCCTTTAAAGATTCTCACAAGTGCTTACTACCACAGCTTGATAAGAACTGGCTGACTATTCATCCAACTATCTATCTATCTATCTATCTATCTATCTATCTATCTATCTATCTTTTATCTACCTACCTACATACACACCTCCTACTACCTCCTTGTGGCTCACCAATATATATACTTCCAGGAATATTTTCTATGGCAGAAGCACCACTCTGTTTACCAGATGATGAATGCCATGGTAATTTGTGAAATGCTTTTCCATGTCCACCAAGAATCATTCCTTTCATGAGCACTGAGAGTATCGAGAGGTCCACCCCTGCACTGTTGAGAGCTTAAGTACAATTTGTGTAAGGAGACCCCTCTAACAACCTACAGGAGAGAATTCTGCCACTAATTTCCACTTCTACCTTCCTACCAAGCTTCCTGGAGCCATCTGCTCTGATACAACCAAGAGAGCTCTCTCTATCCAGGTAGGCCTATAATGAGTTATCAAGGCCCACAACTCCAATGAAGAATGAGTCCAGCCATCCTCCATATTATTTATTTCTAAGCAATTGTCTCATACAACAACCAAGACAAAGAGGTACCAATAGGAACAATTCCCCCTTTGTCTCCCTTAAGCCTTTCCACACCTTGTGCACAACTGACCTATGGCCTGGTCACACATACAGTTGTAAGAATTTTTTCTACCTCACAACCAGGTCTTCCCAAACAATGCTGAGATCAATAACATAATAAATTATACACCCTGGTTACAAACTTGACCTGCTTCAGGGCCATTAATGGCCTAGTTTCCTCAATAGAGGACACAGAGAGAATAGATACATAGAAACACACAAACACGCAAACACAGACAGACAAACACATGCAAAGGGAAACAGACAGATAGAGACAGACAGACAGAGGAAGAGAGACAGAGAGATAAAGGTAAAAAAGACAGAGACAGAGAGAAACTGTGAACTCCCAGCTTCCTGGGAAATGAGACTATCCATCTGTTAACTCCATAACCATGTCTATTCTTCCAGAAATTCCTGGACATAGCAAAAAAGTCGAGCTGTCTTCTGAGCCTTCATCCTGGCTCATCTCCCCGGATGTTAGTGAAGATAAGCTAATCAGGAGAAGCCCAGTCTTTGCTGCCTGTTTGTGTGTGAGGTGTCAGAGCCAGGAGGATTTCAGGAGACCCAACCCAGATGGTTCCCTGGAAGCCTGCACTGTTTTGGACACCCTTGAGAGTACAGCATATCTTGGCTGTTTCTACTCTCTCAGATCCTGAGCCAAGAAACTATGAAGGCACCTTCCCCACTTGGGGCACACCATGAGGATGCTTGCATTAGATGATAGGGGAGCCTCCCAGACCACTGAAGGGTTAAGGGATCTTAAGTGATTTTCTGACAGGCCTGGAACCCATACCCCCACCTGAAGCACAGCTCCAGGATGGAATCTTTTCTGAAAAAATAAAAGCAGGAAGGGAAAGCCAGAGATGACATCCCTAGACATGGGAAGGTGCAGAGGAGGGGCTGAGCTTGGCAGGAAGAATATTAACTGGTTAAAGATATCTGGCCACAAAAGCTACCAATCCCTGAGATACTGAGACACCTCAGAGAAGAAGGATAGCCTGTCTCCAAACCCTGACTCTGTGGGTTTGTAACAAGGGGATTTGGGATTAGGGAGGGCATCCTGTAAGACAGCTGCTGTGGAAAGTCAAACAAAAGCAAGGGGGACCCTTATCACTCTGGTGAACAGGGACAGGAAGTACAAGTCACCCACAAGGACCCAGATTCAGCCCTGGGTGCAGATGCCTGTGTAGAAAGTAACCAAGACTCTGTAAACCTAAATGTTCTCCTGCAGTGAGCTCAAGACCTGGGAGGCTGTGCTTCAATAGTCAGGCTAGCCACACCCTGTGTGGCCTGCCCTGTCCTATAGTCAGCTGGATCAAGCTCTCTCACAGGTCTCTCCTGGGCCAAGAAGCACACAGGAGCCCCTAGTCCCTGCTGTGCAGCCAAAATAGAGCAACTCCCAGGGAGGTCTGCAGCCATGTTCAGAGAGGGACAGGGATGTGCAGGAGGAAACCTCAGATCAATTCCACTTGATGGGAGTAGAGCACTGAGAATACCATCTGCCAGAATGCATAGGTGTTCTCCCTCTGCAGTTTCTGAGGCAAAATACTGCAACCTGATACCACCAGCCACCAAAAACATGGCCAAGCACTGGGGCTTCCACTGCCCAGAGGTGGGTGTCCATGCAGGACACTGGGAAAGCCTAAGCTATGATTTTGTATGTTGTAGTGGTGTCTGTGTGTGTGTGTGTGTGTGTGTGTGTGTGTGTTTGTGTGTGTGTGTGTGTGTGTGTCTGTGTCTGTGTCTGTGTGTCTGTGTTTGTACAGGAGCTCAAACAGGAGAATGCTCCCACACTTCTCTGTGTGCATGCTCTCTCCTGCCTATAATGTGGATGAGGATGCATAAGTTTCAGGGAACAGGAGGTTGTGCATGGCAGAGAGGCAATTGTTACTCATCACACGCACTCCTCAACAGCAGGGCACACTAAGATGCTTTAGCAGGTACATACAAAGGACCATCCAGGAGCCCTGCCTAAAACCTGTGCCAATCTGGACCACAGAGTCAAAGCCTAAAACAAATTCCGGGACTAAGGACCAGGAGCTGACCCCGCCCACTCAGTGCCAAGCCAGGCCACTGAAACTTGACCTACACCAGAGATTGATCTACAAATTGCTTAGCTGACTCCGCCCACACTAGTGTTCCTTAAAGCTGACAGACAGCTGTCTTCTTGGGGATGCAGACTCTGCAGTTTCTGGGCACACTTTCTCAAGTTGCAAGTTGTCAAGGCAGCCAGCCACAAAGGCCCTTCCATGATGAACCTGGGCTGGTTTGGACCCCTTGTGGTGGAGTCAGACAGCTTAGGAAAGAGAAGAAGAAAAATGAAGCCACACAGGGTAAATGTGGAGAACCAAATTTTTTCCATGGGAACTAGTCCCAACACTGGCTACCCACCTAGAAGCAGGAGGCTCTGCACTGAACCCAGGGCAATGGCTGGGCTGCTCTGGGTTTCCCTGAGGCCTTCAGTTTCCCTGGACTGATCCCACAGTGTGGTGGGAAATGAAAAGAAGGTCCCAGACTGAAAATCTTGGTCCACGTACTCGGGAACACAGGTTGGTAACTCTGGTACCCCTCAATATAATTTTTAATGGATGTAGCCCCTCAATGTCATCCAGTCATCTGTCCACCTCAAAGGCCCAGAGAAGCTGGCTGCCCACTTCCACAGTCTCACCTGCAGGCCACCTAACATGCTGAGATGAGGACAAGGACATATCAAAAGAAGAAATGAATATTCCATCCCAACTTGCCCCCTTGACAACAAAGCCCTAGTGTCATGCCCCAAATTTGAAGCACCTACCAAGTAAGCATCTCCAGGTAACTGACCAGGAAACCTGGCAACCATTATGAGCTAATTCCAGCTCCCTCACAATCTCTCTCCTCTCTTCAACTCTCCACCCCACCTCCACCATAGCCCAGCCCTTCACCAACCACTATGCAGACTTCAAGGGACACTTTGATATCCATCCTTCATCCAAAGTCCCCAAGTCACTCTCACCATGGATCTTTCTATATCCTAGCACACATTAAGCTATGGAACTGAGCAGGAGCTAGGCACCCATTAAAATCAGAGCTCTCTGAAGGGATTCAAGTGAACCCAAGATCACAGGCACCTAGACAGAAAGCACAATGAGCATTTATCACTTGTCCCACCAGGATACCTGCAGCACATCCCTTCTGTCACCATCTCATCCTAGAACAATTCACATCAAGGTCCTCTGAGGATGGTCATTAAAAATTCTCAAGGTGCTTTCAAACTTTTTCTGTAAGTGATCACTTGCACACACAAGTGTGTGATAGTTATCACTACCACAGCATGATAACAACAGGCTGGCTACCCACATACTTATATATCTAATCTGTCTGTCTGTCTGTCTGTCTGTCTGTCTGTCTGTCTGTCTATTTTTTAATACCTACCAGTCTCCATGTCTACCTACCTACCTACCTACCTACATGCACACCTAATATCTCCTTTTGGGTCACCAATATATACATTTCCAGGTACAATTTCTAGTGCAGAATCACCTTTCTGTTTACCAAATGATGAATGCCATGGTCATTTGTGAAATGTTTATCACTATCCCCCAGTAAGCCTTCTTTTCATGAGCACTGAGAGTCTCCAGAGTTCCACCCCTGCACTGTCAAGAGCTTAAGTCAGAGCTGCACTGAGCTCAGGACCTGGGAGGCTGTGCATCCTGAGTCAGGCTAGCTGAACCTGTTGTTGTAGGCCCTCTTCTCTGGTCGGCTGGTCTCTCGTTCACAAGCCTTTCCTGGGCCTAGATTAAGAGGAGGCTTTAGTCCCGTGTAGGCAGCCAGAACAAAGTGGCTAACAAGCAGGTCTTCCATTATGTGCAGATAGGCACATGGATGTGCAGGTGGAATCCTCAAAACAATTCTGTTGATGGCAGTAGAGCATTAAGAACACCAACTGCCAGGCTGCATGGGCAGTTTCCCTTGGCTCTTTAAGGCAAAAAACAAAAAACAAAAAACTAAAAACAAAAAACAACAAAAAAACAAAAACAAAAACAAAAACAAAAAAACCCCCAACCACCTACCAACAACATAGCCAGGCACTGGGGCTTCCACTGGGCAAAGGTGGGTGTTTTTTTCAGGACACTGAAGATGTCTAAACTATGATTTTGTATGTTGTTGGGTAGGGTGTGTATCTGTATGTGTGTGTGTGTGTTTGTATGTGTGTTTGTGTGTGTGTGTGTGTGTGTGTGTGTGTGTCTGTGTGTCTGTACACACATGTGTATACAAGCTCAAAAGAGAGAATGCTCCTGCACTTCTGTGTGTGCCTGCTCTCTCCTGCCTATAAGGTTCAGGAATATGGATGTTGGTGCATAAGTGTCAGGAGAACAGGAAGTTGTGCATGGTTGAGATGGAAGAGTCACACATCAAAAGGCACTTTTCAACTGCAGGGCACCTGCCAGCCGCTGAAGATTCTAGCAAAAGGGCAGTATGGACTAAGGACCCTGTGGGAGCCCTCCCTAAACCCCATGCCAATCTGAACCCAAGGGAAGGAGCCTCATAAGTAAATGCCTGGATTGAGAACCAGGAGCTGACAGTGTCCACTCACTTCTCAGCCAGGAAACTGGGACTGGGGTGGGCCCAGAGATTGATTCAGCAACTGCCTGCCATACCTTGCCCACAAGGGGTTCCCCTAAACCTGACAAACAGTTCTCTTCCTGGGGATGCAGACTTCTTATTCCCTAGGCACACACTCTCAAGTGGCCAGATAAAGACACCCAGAAAAGAAGGCCCTCCCATGATGACCCTGGGATTGTTGGACACCCAAGTGACAGAGTCAGAAAGCTCAAAGAAAGGGGAAGTTCAACAGAGGTCACATGGGGTGGGGGTGAGGAATCAACTGTTATCACAGGTACTAGTCCAAACACTGGATTCACACAGAGCAGCAGGACACTCTTCAATGGACCCAGAACAATGGGTGGGCAGCTCTGTGTGTCCCTGAGGCCTTCAGTTTCCCTGGACTGAGCCCAGAGAGCAGAAGGAGATGAAAAGAAGAACCCCCTCAAAAATCTTGGTCTCCTTACCCGGCACAAAGGTTGGTATCTCAGGTACCCCTCAATATGAGTTCTGGTGGATGCTACCCCACAAAGTCTTCCAATCATCTGTCCACTTCAGAGGCCAAGAAGAGCAGGGTGACCACTTCCACAATCTCAACTACAGTCCACCTAGCACTCTAAGCTGAAGTAAAGGACATGTAAAAGAAAAAATGAATATTCCATCCCAATCTACCCCCTTGGCAACCATGCCCTAGCCTCAGGCTTCAATTCTAAGGACCTACTAAGTAAGCATCTCCAGATGACCAGGGAACCAGGCAACCATTGTGAGCTAATTCCAGCTCTCTCACAATTTCTCTCCTCTCTATAACACTTTACACCAATTCCACCACAGCCCAACCATTCACCAATTAACCACGCATCACTCAGGGGACACTTTGCTCTCCTACCATCCTCCAAAGTATCTCAGTCACTATCACCATAGGTTCTTCTTTTCTATATCCTACTATACACCCGCCTACCTACAGGTGCCTAGTGGCTAGGTACTCATGCAACTCAGAGCTCTTAGAAAGGATTCAAGTGGATCCAAGGTGACAGGCACCTAGACACAAAGCACAATGAGCATTTCTCACTTGTTTCACCAGGATCCCTGCAGCACATCCCCTCCCTTACCATCTCCTACTACGCCAAATCACACCAAGGTCATCAGAGGGTGCCCATTGAAAATTCCCAATGTCCTTTTAAATGTTCTCTCCAAGTGCTCACTACCAAAGGAGGATATCAACTGCATGGCTATCTATCTATCTATCTATCTATCTATCTATCTATCTATCTATCTATCTCTATCAATCATCTATCTATCTATCTATCTATCTATCTATCTATCTATCTATCTATCTACCAAACTATCCATATATCCATCTATCCTCTCTCTCTCTCTTTCTTAGCTACCTACATAGCTATCTACCTACCTACCTACCTAGCTATCTACCTACCTACCTACCTACCTACCTACCTACCTACCTACTTATAAGCCTTCTACTATCTTCTTTTGGGTCACCAATATATACACTTCCAGGTATATTTTTCAGGGCTCAAGAGTCTCTTGGTTTACCAGATAATGTATGCCAGGGTCATTTCAGTAATTCTTTTCACTATCCAACAGAAAGCCTTCCTTTCATGAGCACTGAGAGTCTCCAGAGTTCCACACATACACAAACCTTAAGTCACAGCTGGTAGAAGAAGACCCCTCTAACACCCTCCATGAGAGAAGCCTGACATTGCTTTTCACTTCTCCATCCCTACCAAGCTTCCTGGAGGCATCTGCTCTGATACTACCAAGGGAGCTTTTTCTATTCAGGCAGGCCTGCTCTGAGTTCTCAATGCTGCAAATCCTGCAACCCCAAGTTGAGGAGGGTCCTGCCAACCTCCATATTATTTATTGCTAAGCAATTGTCTCATCCATCCACCAAGACTGAGAGGTACCATCAGGAACAACTCTCCTGCTGTCCTCCTCAAGCAATTTTACACCTTGTGCCCACCTGAGCTATGGCCATGGCACACATACATCCTTAATGTTTCTACTACATCCAATCCAGGCCTTTAAAGACAATGCTGAGCTGAACACTATAAGAAATAATAGACACTGTTAACAAACTGTACCTGCTTCAAGGGCCATTAACTGCCTAGTTTCCTCATTAGAGGACACTCAGTGAATAGATACATACAAACACACACACTCCCAAACACAAACAGGCAATGGGAGAGAGAGACAGAGACAGCGATGAAGACAGAGAAATAGACAGACACAGACACAAAGATAGATACAAAAACTGAGACAGAAAAAAAGTCTGAACTCTCAGTTTTCTGCGAACTGAGACTATTAATTTGTCAATTCTATAACCATGTCTATTCTTCCAGAAATTCCTGGACATGGCTGAGAAAGCCAGGTGTCTTTTGTGGCTTCATTCAGGCTCATCTTTTTAGATGTTAGCGAAGGTAAGCTAATCAGGAGAACCCCAGACTTTACTGCCTGTTTGTGTGTAAGGCATCAGAGCCAGGAGGCTTTCAAGGAACCTGGACTGGATTGTTCCCTGGCAGCCTGGCCTGTGTGGAGCCCTTGTGACTACAGCATACTGTGGCTGTTTCAACTCAGTTTGACGCCTTTCAAGACACTACCTAGGCTCCTAGCACCCTTGAGGCACACCATCAGGTTGCTTGCATAGGATGATGGGGGAGCCTCCCAGACCATTGAAGGGTTCTGTGTTCTTAAATGATTATCTGATAGGGCTGGGATACCTACCCCCACCTGAAACACAGTTCTAAAGTAGAGCCTTTTATTATAAAAAATTAAAGTCAGAGATACCAACCCTATATCTAGGAAGGAGTGGAGGTGGGGCTGGGGTTGGAATGGAGAACACTAACTGTTTAAGGATATCTGGCCACAAAAGCTACTGAGCCCTGAGATGTTGAGACAACTCAGAGAAGCAGATAGTCTGTTTCCACAACCTGACTCTCTGTGGGTTAGTAACAAGGGGACATGTGGGTAGGAAGGGCATCCTGTAATGCAGCTACAGGGCAGGCTCAAACAAAAGCAAGAGGGACCAGTATCACTCTGGTGAACAGGGACAGGTAAGTAAAGTCTCCCACAGGAAAGCAGATACAGCCTGGCTTCAAATGACTATGTAGAGAGTTCCTGTGACTTTCTAAAACCTAAGATGTCCTCCTGCATTGTGCTGAGCACCTCAGAGATGGAGCTTCCCCAGTCAGGCTAGCCAATCCTGTGTCACCGGCACTGTCCTCTGGTCAGCTGGATCATGCTTGCTCACAGGCCTCTCCTGGGTCAAGAAGTCCTCAGGAGCCCCTAGACCCACCTTTGCAGCCAGAATGGAGTGACTCCCAAGCAGGTCTGCCTCCGTGTTCAGAGAGGTTCAGGGATGTGCATTTGGAATCCTCAAAACAATTCAGCTTGATGGCAGTTGAGAATGGGGAATGCCAACTGCCAGGCTGCATGGGCACTGTCCTTCTGCCATTCCTGAGGCAAAAAATAAATGACAACCAGCTGCAACCAGCTGCCAACAATATGGCCAAGGATTGGGATTTATACTAGCCACAGATGAGTGTCCATGGAGAACACTGGAAATTACTAAACAAAATTCCTTGTTTGCTGTTGTGTGGCGTGTGAGTGTGAGTGTGAGTGTGAGTGTGAGTGTGTGTGTGTGTGTGTGTGTATGTGTGTGTGTGTGTGTGTGTGTGTGTGCTCTCATGCACATTTGTGTGTGTGTGTGCCCAGACTTCACAGTCCCTGGGCATACTCTCTCAAGATGCAAGGTCAAGGCACCCAGCTAAGAAGTCCCTCCCAGGTTGATCTTCAGCTGGTTTGGTACCCAGGTGGAGTCAGAGGCCTCAGAGAACAGGGGAAGTTAAAGAGGCCATACAAGTTGGGGTTGGGCAACCAATCTTCATGGTTACTAGTCCCAACACTTTCTTCCCACCTAAATGCAGGAGGCTTTACACTGGACCCAGGGCAATGGTTGGGGTGCTTTATATGTCCCTGACATCTTCAGTTTCTCTGGACTGAGCCCAGAGTGAGGTGGCTGATGAAAAGGTGTGCCCCTCTATAACCTTGGTCTACTTACCCGGGTACACAGGTTGGTATTTCATGTATGCCTCAATATGAGTTCTGGTAAATACATCTTGACAAAGTCATCCAGTCATCTGTCCACCTCGGAGTCCAAGAGGCACTTGCAGCCTACTTCCACAATCTTCCATGCAGAACACCTGGCACCCTGAGCTGAAGACAAGGACATATCCAAAGAAGAAATGAATATTTTTCCCAACCTATCTTTTTGGCAAACAGGGCCTAGCCTCAGGCCCCCAATTCCAAGCAATTACTAAGTAAGCATCTCCAGGCAACTGACATGGAAACTAGGCAACTATTATGAGCTAATATCAGCTCCCTCACAATCTCTCTCCTCTCTGTACCCCTCCACCCCACCTCCACCACATCCCAGCCCTACACCAAACACCATGCAGCACTCAGGGACTTTTTGCTCTCCTTCCTTCCTCCAAAGTCCCCAAGTCACTCTCACCATGAATCCTTCTTTCTGTATTCTAGCACACACCTAAGTACCTACCTACCTACCTACCTACCTACCTAACTGTGCAGAGGCTAGGCACACATGGAACTCAGAGCTCTCTGAAGAGATTCAAGTGAACGCAAAACGACAAGCTCCTAAACACAAAGCACAATGAGCAATGATCACTTGTCCCACCAGAAACTATGCAGCACATCCTATTCTCTCACCAAATCCTCCTAGACCAATTCACACCTAGGTTATCTGAGGGTGCCCATTGGAAATTCTCAAGGTGCCTTCAAGTATTTTCTCCAAGTAATCACTAATACAAGATGATAAAAACTGCCTGGCAATTCACCTACCTATGTAACTATCTGTCTATCTGTCTATCTATCTATCTATCTATCTATCTATCTATCTATCTATCTATCTATCT
>JANHMN010000005.1:121110125-121127352 GCA_030674055.1 Rhabdomys pumilio | reverse complement strand
CCACCAAGACAGAAGTACCATCAGGAACTACTCTCCTGCTGTACTCTGCAGGGCTTTCTACACCTAGTGCCAACAAAAGCTATTGCGTGGGCATACATACAGACTTAGTGGTTATTGTACATCTATCCTGATCTTACCAGACAATGTTGGGCTCAACACCATAAGAAATGATATAACGTGAACCTAAACTGGACCTGCTTCAGAGCCATTGGAGGCCTAGTTTTCTGACTAGAAGACACACATAGAATAGATAAATAGAAACACACACACACACACACACACACACACACACACACAAATACTCACACAGATAGCAAGGGAGAGACAAACAGTCAAACATACAGAAATAAAGAGACATAGAGACAGAGAAGTAGAGAGACAGAGAAAGAGAGAAACTCTGAACTTCCAGTTTTCTGGGATCTGAGAGAGTCCATCTGTTAATTTCAGAACCACGTCTATTCTTTCAGAAATTCCTGGATATTGTAGGGAAAGCCAGGTGTCTTTTCAGCATTCATCCTGGCTCAACTCCTTGGATGTTAGGGAAGGTAAGTTAGTCAAGACAATTCCAGACTCTTCTGCCTGTTTGTGTGTCAGGCATCAGAGCCATGAGGCTTTCAAGAAACCCAGCCATGATGGTTCCATGGCTGCCTGGGCTATTTTGGACACACTAGAAACTACAGCATACTCTGGCTGTTTTAATCACTTTGACACAAGCCATGGCAATGCCTAAGCTCTTTGCACCCTTGAGGCACTCCATGAGGTTGCTTGCATAGAATGATAGGGGAGTCTCACAGATCATTGAAGAGTTCTGAGGACTTGGGTGATTTTCTGAAAGGCCAGAGACCCTTACTCCAACCTGAAGCAGAGCTCCAGGAGAGAGACTTTTATTTTAAAAAGTAAATAAATAAAAGGAAAGCCAGAGATGACACCCTAGACCTAAGGATTCAAGTGGACCCAAGATGACAGGCACCTAGACACAAAGGAAAATGAATATTGATCACTTGTCCCAATATGATCCCTGTAGCACATCCCCTCCCCTCACCAACTTCTAGACCAATTCACACTAAGTCCTCTGAGGGTGCCCACTGGAAATTCTCAATGTGCCTTCATACTTTCTTTGCAAGCGCTCACTACCACAGCATGATAAATACAGGCTGGCTATCCATCCAGCTATCTATCTATTTCTGTCTGTCTGTCTGTCCATCTACCTATTATCTGTCTATGTATCTATCTATCCGTGTATGTACCTAGCGATCTATCTTTCTGTCTGTCTATCTTTGTTCTACGTACTGACTAACCTATCTACCTACCTACTTACACACCTCTTAACTATCTATTTATCTATCTTTCATCTATCTATCTATCTATCTATCTATCTATCTATCTATCTATCTATCATCTTTTTTCTATCTACCTACCTACACACCTCCTACTATTTTATTGTGGCTCACCAAAATATACACTTCCAGGTACATTTTCTAAAGCAGAAGCTTCTCTCTGTTTACCAGTTGATAAATGTCATGGTCATTTGTGAAATGCTTTTCAATATCTACCAGTAAGCCTTCCTTTCATGATCACTGAGAGTCTCTAGAGTTCCACCCCTGCACTGTGGAGAACTTAAGTACAGCTTGTGTAAGAAGAACCCTCTAACAACCTCCAAGAAAGAATTCTGCCATTGCTTTCCATTTCTCCCTCCCCACAGCTTCCTGGAGGCATCTGCTCTGATACAACTAAGAGAGCTCTTTCTATGCAGGTATGCCTGCTCTTAGTTCTCAGAGATGTAAGACCCACAACCTCAATGAAGGATGGGTACTATCACCCTCCTTATTATTTATTTCTAAGCAATTGTTTCATATATCAACCATGACAAAGAGGTATCACCAGGAACAATTCCCCTGTGGTGCTCCTCAAGCCTTTCTACACAACGTGCACAAGTGTCCTATAGCCTGGGCACACATACAGCTGTAAGAATTTTTTCTACCTTTAAACCTGGCCTTCCCAGACAATGCTGAGATCAACATCTTAAGAAATGATACACCCAGGTCACAAACATGACTGGTTTCAGGGACATTAAGAGCCTAGTTTTCTCACTAGATGACACACAGCAAATAGATATATAGCAACATACAAACACACAAACACAGACAGACACACACAAAGAGAGACACACAGACAGAGAAAGAGACAAACAGAAAAAGACAGAAACAGACAGACAGAGACAGACTGAGACAGGGAGATAAAAGCAGAAAGATACAATGGCAGAGATAGAGAGAAACTCTGAACCTCCAGTTTTCTGGGAAATGAGACTTCCCATCTGTTACCATAACCATGTCTATTCTTCCAGAAATCCCTGGACATGACAAAGAAGGCCAGGTGTCTTTTGAGCCTTCATCCCTGCTCATCTCCCTGGATGTTAGTGAAGGTAAGCTAATCAGGAGAAGCCCAGTCTTTGATGGCTGTTTGTGTGTCAGGCATCAGAGCCAGGAGGCTTTCAAGGAACCCAGCCTGGATGGTTCCCTGGCAGCCTGGGCTATTTTGGATGCCCTTGAAAGTACAGCATACCTTGGCTGTTTCTACTCACTTCCACATTGAGCCAAGACACTGCCGAGTCACCTTCCTCCATTGGGGCACACCATGAGGTTGCTTGCATAAGTTGATAGGGGAGCCTCCCAGACCATTGAAGGGTTCTGGGGTCTTTGGAGATTTTCTGATAGGCTTGGGACTCTGACCCCCACCTGAAGCACAGCTCCAGGACAGAGCCTTTTCAGAGGAGAAAAGGCAGGAAGGGAAAGGCAGAGATGACATCTCGAGGCCAGGGAAGGTACAGAGGTGAAGCCGGACTTGGCAATGAGAACATTAACTGCTTAAAGATATCTGGCCACAAAAGCTACGAAGCCCTGAGATGATGATACAGCTCAGAGAAGCAGGATAGTCAGTCCCAATTCCCTGGTTCTCTGTGGGTTTATAACAAAAGGACGTGGGAGTTGGGAGGGCAACTGGTAATGCAGCTGCTGAAGAACCTCAAACAAAAGCAAGGGGGACTTTATCACTTTGGTGAACAGGGACAGGCAGTACAAGTCACCTACAAGGACCCAGATGCAGCCCTGGGTGCAGATGCCTGTATAGAGAGTAAATGTGACTCTGTAAAACCTAAGATGTTCTCCTGCAGTGCTCTCAAGACGTGGGAGACTGTGTTTCAAAAGTCAGGCTAGCCAAACCCTGTGTGGCTGGCCCTGTTCTATGGTCAGCTGGATCCTGCTGGCTCACAGGTCTCTTCTGGGTCAAAAAGCACACAGGAGCCCCCAGTCCCTGATGTGCAGCCAGAATAGAGCAGCTCTCAGGCCGGTCTGCAGCCATGTTCAGAGAGGCACAGGGATGTGCAAGAGGAAACCTGAAATGAATTCCAATTGATGCTGGTAGACCACTGAGGAGGCCAACTGCCAGGCTCCAATGAGAGTTCTCCCTCTTCCCTTTGTGAGGCAACAAACTCCAACCAGATACCATTAGCCACGAAAAACATGGCCAAGCACTGGGGCTTCCACTTGCCAGAGGTGGGCATCCATGCAGGACACTGGGAATTCCTAAGATATGATTTTGTATGTTGTTGCATGGTGTGTGTGTGTGTGTGTGTGTGTGTGTCTGTGTGTGTCTGTGTGTGTGTGTTTGTACAGGAGCTCAAACAGGAGAATGCTCGTGCACCTCTGTGTGTGCGTGCCTCTCCTGCCTGTAATATCCAAAAATATGTATGGGGGTGCATAATTTTGGGGGGACAGGAGAGTGTGCATGGTGCAGAAGGAAGTGTCACTCACCACAGACACTCCTCAACAGCATGGCACCTAGCAGTCACTGAAATGTGTAGCAGGAGGCTGGCAAGCACTAAGAGGCTTGAGCCTGTACTTGCAAAGGACCATCCAGGAGCCCTACCTACACCCATGTCAATCTGTACCATAGGGTCACAGCCTCAGACAAACTCCTGGATTTAAAGGCCAGGAGTTGACCCTGCACACTCAGTGCCAAGCCAGGCCACTGAAACTTGCGTAGACCCAGAATTTGATCTAGCAACTGCCTGCCTGTCCCCGCCCACACTGGTGTTTCCTAAACTGACAGCCAATTGTCTTTTGGGATGCAGAGTCTGGAGTTCCTGGGCATACTCCTTCAAGTTTCCAGGTCAAAGCAGTCTGCCTGTACAAAGGCCCTCCCAGGATGACCCTGGGCTGGTTTGCCACCCTGGTGGTGGAGTCAGAGAGCTCAAAGAAAAGGTGAAGATGAAGAGGCCACACATGGTAAATGTGGAGAACCAAATTTCTCCATGGGTACTAGTCCCAACACTGGCTACCCACCTAGAAGCAGGAGGCTCTCTAATGGACCCAGGGCAATGGGTGGGCTCTCTGTGTCTCCCTGTCACCTGCATTTTTTCTGGACTAAGCCCAGAGTGCAGTGGGAGATGAAAAGAGGTCCCACCCTGAAAACCTTTGTCAACTTGTTCAAGTTTATATCTCAAATACCCCTCAATATGATTTTTAATGGATGCCACCCTTCAGTGCCATCCAGTCATCTGTCTACCTCAGAGGCCCAGAGAAGCTCGCTGCCCACTTTCACAATCTCACCTGCAGGACAAATACCATGATAAGCTGAGGATAAGGACATATCCAAAAAAGAAATGAACATTCCATCCCAACCTACCCACTTGAAAAAAAATCTCTGGCCTCAGGCCCCTAATTCTAAGCAACTACTAAGTAAACATCACTGGGAAACTGACTAGGAAACCAGGCAACCATTATGAGCTAATTCCAGCTCCCTCAAAATCTCTCTCCTGTCTCTAAACCTTCTCACAACCTCCACCAGATCCCAGTCATTCACCAACCACCATGCAGCACTCACAGGCACTTTGATCTTCTTTTTTCCTTCAAAGAAGAAATGAATATTCCATTTCCAACTGTGACCTCCACAAACAGGCTGTGGCTTCAGGTACCCAATACTAATCTCCTACTAAGTAAGCATCTCCAGGCAACTGACACGGAAACTAGGCAACTATTATGACCTAATTCCAGCTCCTTCAAAATCTCTCTCCTCTCCCTAAACCTCCAGCCCACCTCCACCACATCCCAGCCATTCACCAGCCACCATGCAGCACTCAGGAGACACTTTGATCTCCTATCTTCCTCCTAAGTCCCCAAGTCACTCTCACCATGGATCCATCTTTTTGTATCCTAGCACACACTCAAGTATCTGCCTGAACAGAGGCTAGGCACCTGTACAACTCAGATCTCTCTGAAGGGTTTTAAGTGGACCCAAGATGACAGGCACCTAGACAGAAAGTACAATGAGCATTTATCACTTATCCCACCAGGATCCCTGCAGCACATCTCCTCCACTCACCATCTCATCCTAGATCAATTCACACCAAGGTAATCTGAGGGTGCCCATTAAAAATTCTCAAGGTGCCTTCAAACTTTTTCTGTAAGTGATCACATGCACACACAAGTGTGTGTGATATTTATCCCTACCACAGCATGATAAAAACTGGCTGGCTATCCACCTACTTACATAAATGGTTATCTATCTATCTATCTATCTATCTATCATCTATCTATTTATTTTTTCATACGTACATATCTACATATCTACCTACCTAAATACCTACCTACTTTCATACCTCCAACTATCTCCTTTTTGGTCACTAATATATACATTTCCAGGTACATTTTCCAGGGCAGAATCACCTTTATGTTTACCAGATACTGAATGCCATGGTCATGTGTGAAATGTTTATCACTACCCCCCAGCAAGCCTTCCTTTCATGAGCACTAAAAGTCTCCTAGGTCCACCCCTGCACTGTTGAGAGTTTAAGTCACAGCTGCATTGCGCTCAGTTCCTGGGAGGCTGTGCTTCCTGAGTCAGGCTAGCCAAGCCTGTTGTCTCAGGCCCTCTTTTCTGGTCAGCTGACCTCTTGAACACAGGGCTGTACTGGTCCTAGAAATCCACAGGAGGCCCTAGTCCTGCCTGTGCAGCCAGAATAAAGAGGCTAACAAGCATGTCTTCCATTATGTTCAGATAGGCACATGGATGTGCAGACAGAATCCTCAAAACAATTCTGCTAGATGACACTAGAGCACTGAGAACACAAACTGCCAGGGTATATGGTCACACTCCCTCTTACCTGTAAGGCAAAAAACCCAACCAGCTGCCACCACCTGCCAACAACATGGCCAAGCTTCAACTGGGTCTTCAATTGGCCAGAGGTGGGTGTCCATTCAAGACACTGGAGATGTCTAAACTATGATTTTGTATGTTGTTGAGAAGGGGGTGTGTCTCTGGTTTTGTGTGTGTGTGTGTGTGTGTGTGTGTGTGTGCTCACAAGAGAGTATGCTCCTACACCTCTATATGTGCATGCTTTCTCCTGCCTATAAGGTTCAGGAATATGGATGTTGGTGCGTAAGTGTCAGAAGAACAGGAGGTTGTGCATGGTGGAATTGGAAGTGTCACCCATCACAGGCACTCCTCAACTGCAGGAAACCTGCCAGGCACTGATCGGTCCAACAGGAGGGTGGCAAGCACTAAGAGGCTTGAGCAGGTACTTGCAAAGGATCCTGTGAGAGCTGTACCTAAACCCCATGCCAATCTGGGCCCTAGGGGCAGAGAATCAGAATCAAATGCCTGGACTTGAGGACCCGGAACTGGGCCCACCTACTCAATGCCCAGCCAGGACACTGGGACTGGGCCAGGCTCAGAGATTGATCCATCCTGTGGCTGATTGAGCCCACCCACACAAAGGTCCCCTAAGCTGAAAGCCAGTTCTCTTTTTGAAGAGGCAGACTCCTCTGTCTCTGGTTACACTCTAACAAGTTGCCAGATCAAGATACCCAGAAAGAAGGCTCTCTCAGGATGATCTTCAGCTGGTAGGGCACCCACGTGGTGGTGTCAGAGCTCAGGGAACAGAATAATGTAAACTAGGCCACAGGTGTTGGGGGTGGAGAATAATGTTATCAATTTGCATTAGTCCCAACATTGGCTTTCCACTTAGCTGGAGGAGGCACTGCACTGGAACCAGAGAAATGATTGGCGCTGTGTGTCCCTGAGGCCTTCAGTTTCACTGATATGAGCCTGGAGTGTGACAGGAAGTAAAAAGAAGCTTCCCACCTCTTGAAAAGTTATGTCTACTTACCCAGGCACCCAGGTTGGTATCTCACATACCCCTCAATATGAGTTCTGGTGGATGCTGCCCCACAAAATCATCCATTCATCTGTCCACGTCAGACATCCAGAGTGACTGGCTGCCCACTTGCACAATCTCCCCTGCAGGCCACCTAACATGCTGAGTTGATGACAAGGACATATCAAAAGAAGAAATGAATATTCCATCATAGCCTGCCCACTTGAAAACCAAGCTCTGGCCTCAGGACCCCAATTTTAAGAACGTACTAAGTAAGCATCTTCAGGCAACTGACCAGGAAACCAGGCAACAATTATGAGCTAATTCCAGCAACATCACAATCTCCCTCCTCTCTCTAACCCTCCACCACACCTCCATACAATCCAGCCATTCACCAACCACCATGCAGCACTTAGGGGAAACTTTAATCTTCTTTCTTCCTCCAAAGTCCCCAAGTCACTCTCACCATGGATCCAACTTTCTGTATCCTAGCATACACTCAACTATCTGCCTGAGCAGGGCCTAGACACCCATGCAAATCAGTGATCTCTGAAGAGATTCAAGTGGACTCAATATGACAGGCAACTAGACACAAAGCACAATGAGCATTTATCACCTGTCCCACCATGATCCCTGCAGCACATACCCTCCTCTCACCATCTCCTCCTAGACCAATTCACACAAAGGTCTATTTTTCATACCTACCTGTCTACATAGCTACCTATCTACCTATATTCCTACCTATCTACATATCTATCTTCACACCTCCTTTTGGGTCACCAATATATACATTTCTAGGTACATTTTCTAGGGCAGAATCACCTATCTGTTTACCAAATGATGAATACCATAGTCATTTGTGAAATATTTATCAGTATCCACCAGCAAGCCTTTCTTTCAAGAGCACGGAGAGTCTCCAGATTTCCACCCCTGCACTATCGAGAGCTTAAGTCACAGCTGCACTGCACTCAGGACCTGGGAGGCTGTGCTTTCCAAGTCAGGGTAGCCAAACCTGGTGTTGCAGACCCTATTCTCTGGTCAGCTAGATCTTGCTGGCTCACAGGACTTTCCTTAGACTAGTAGTCCACAGGAGTGGAGTCCCTAGTCCTGCCTGTGCAGCCAGAATAGAGTGGGTACAAAGCATGTCTGCCACCATTTTCTGATAGGCATAGGGATGTAAAGGCGGAGTCCTCAAAACTATTCTGCTAGATAGTAATAGAGTACCGAAATCACCAACTGCCTGGCTGCATGGGCACTCTTCTTGTGCCATTTAAGGCAAAGAAACAAGCAGCTGCCACTGTCTACCAACAACATGGACAAGCACTGGGGTTTACACTAGCAAGAGGTGGGTGTCCATTCAGGATATTGGAGAAGCCTAAACTGTGGTTTTGTATGTTGTGGTGTAGGGGATGTGTCTCTCTGTGTGTCTGTGTGTGTGTGTGTGCATGTGTGTGTGTTTGGGCAGTCGCATGCATGCATATATATGGAAGGTCGCAAGAGACTCTCTCTTGCTTCTTTGTGTGTGCATTCTTTCTCCTGCTTATAAGGCTCAGTAATATGGAAGTTAGTGCTTAAGTGTCAGGAGGACAGGAGGTTGTGCATGGTAGAGATGAAAGAGTCACTCATTACAGGCACTTTTCAACTGCAGGGCATCTGACAGCCACTGAAGTGTCCAGCAGGAGGGCAGCAAGCACTAAGAGGCATGAGCAGGTACTTGCAAAGCATCCTGTGAGAGCTGTACCTAAACCTTATGCCAATTTGAACTCTAGGGGCAGATCATCAGAATCAAATACCTAATTGAAAACCAGAAGCTGGGCATGCTCACTCAGTGCTCAGCCATGACACTGGGACTGGGCCAGGCCCAGAGATTGATCCAGCATATGGCTGCTTGACTCCACTCATACAAAGGTCCCCTAATCTGAAAGCCAGTTCTCTTTTTGTGGATACAGACTTTTCTGCCCCTGGTTACACTCTAGCAAGTTGCCAGGTCAAGGCACCCAGAAAGAAGGCTTTCACAGGGTGATTCTCAGCTGGACAGCCACCAGGTGGTGGTGTCAGGGTACAGGGTAAGTTGAACAGAGGCCACAGGGGCTGTGGGTGGGCAACTAACCTTCTCCATTGTCATTAGTCTCAACAGTAGCTTTCCACATAGCAGCAGGAGGCCCTGCACTGGACACAGGGCAATGGGTGGGCAGCTCTGTGTGTCCCTGATGCCTTTAGTTTTCCTGGTGTGAGCCCAGAATGTGGTGGGAAGTGAAAAGAAACCCCTCATTCCCTGAAAAATTTTATCTACATACCCAGGCCCACAGGTTGGTATTGCAGGTACTCCTAAATTTGAGTTCGAGTTGATGCTGCCCCACAAGTCATCCAGTCATCTGTCCACCTCAGAGGCCCAGAGTAGGTGGCTGCTTACTTCAACAATCTCACTCCCAGGCCACCTAACATGCTGAGCTGAGGACAAGGAAATATCAAAAGAAAAAATGAATATTTTGTCCAAACTTGCCCCCTTGAATACCAAGCTCTGGCCTCGGGCCCCCAGTTTTAAACATGTGCTAAGTAAGCATCTCCAGGCAACTGATCAGGAAACCAGGCAACCATTATGAGCTAATTCCAGCTCCCTCACAATCTCTCTCCTCTCTCTAAGTCTCCACCCACCTCCAACACACCCCAGAACTTCACCAACAGTACTTAGGGAACACTTTGATCTTTTTCCTTCCTCCAAAGTTCCCAAGAACTCTCACCATGGATCCATCTTTCTGTATCCTAGCACATACTCAACAATCTACCTGACCAGGAGCTAGACACCCATGCAACTCAGAGCTCTCTGAAAAGATTCAAGTGAACCCAAGATGACAGGCACATAGACACAAAGCACAGTGAGCATTTGTCACTTGTCCCACCAGGATCCCTGCAGCACATCACCTCCCCTCACCACCTCCTCCTAGACCAATTCATACCAAGTTCCTTTTAGGGTGCCCATTGGAAACTCTCTTGGTGCCTTCAAACTTTCTTTACAAGTGCTTAGTGCCTCAGCATGATAACAACTGCCTGGATCTCCACATCTATCTATCTATCATCTATCTATCTATCTATCTATCTATCTATCTATCTATCTATCTACCAAACTATCTATCCATCTATCTATCTTTCTGTCTGTCTGTCTGTCTGTCTGTCTGTCTGTCTGTCTGTCTGCCTGCCTGCCTTTTTCCAAACTTTCTACCTTACTAAATATCTACCTACCTACCTACCTACCTACCTACCTACCTACCTACCTAATTACACACCTCTTACTATCTCCTTTTGGTTCACCAATATATACACTTCCAGGTACATTTTCTAGAGCAGAAGCAACTCTCTGTTTACCAGATGATGAATTCCATGGTCATTTGTGAAATGTGTTTCACTATCAACCAGCAAGCCTTCCTTTCATGGGCACTGAGATCCTCCAAAGGTTCTCCCCTGCACTTCTGTCTCCCCTTGTGCCTTTCTACACCTTTTGAGCACCTTTCTATGCCCTGGGCACACATATAGCCTTAAGGGTTTACGCTACCTCCAAACTTGACTTTCTCAAAAAAAAATGCTGAGCTCAACACCATAAGAAATGAAACAGCCAGGTCACAACCTGATCCTGCTTCAGGGCCATCAGAGGTCTGGGTTTCCTGCCTAGAGGTTACACAACAAATATGTACATAGAAACACACCCACAAAGACAGACAGACCAACAGATAGACAGACAGACAAAGAGAGAGAGGAGGAGAGAGAAAGGGAGAGAGGGAGAGAGAATGGAAGAGAGAGAAACAAAATAAACAGAGACAGAGAGAAACAGATACAGAAACAGAGACTGAGAGAAACTCTGGTTTCTCAGTTTTGTGGGATCTGAGACTGTCCAACCATGTCTATTCTGAAATCTATGGATTTCCAGAACCATGTCTATTCTTTTAGAAATCCCTGGATATGACAGAGAAGGCCATGTGGTTTTTTGTACATTCATCCTGGCTCACCTCTCTGGATGCTAGTGAAGATAACCTACTCAAGAGAAGCCCAGTCTCTGTAGCCTCTTTGTGTTTCAGGCATCAGAGTCAGGAGGCTTTCAAAAAACCAGGCCCAGATGTTTTCCTGCAGCCTGGGCTGTTTTGAACACCCTTGAGACTACAGCATACTCTGAATATTTCTATTCACTTTGACTCCATGCAAAGAAACTGCCTAGGCTCCTACCCTTTTGGGCACACCATGAGGTTGCTTGCATAGGATGATGGGGGAGCCTCTCAGACCATTCAAGAGTTCTGAGGACTTGGATGATTTTCTGATAGGACCGCGACTCCTACCCCCACCTGAAGCCCAGTTCCAGAATAGAGCCTTTTCTAAAAAAAATAGTAAAGACAAAGATGACATCCATAGACTTAGGAGGGGGCAGAAGTGAGGCTGAGGTTGGCAGGGCAAACATTACCTCCTTAAATATATCTGGCCACAAAAGCTACCAAGCCCTGAGATGTTGAGGCAGCTCAGAAGCAGAATAGACTATCCCCACAATCTGACTCTTTGTGGGTTATTAACAATGGGGATGTGGGGGTAGGAAGGGCATCGTGTAAGGCAGCTGCTGGGCAGCCTCAAACAGAAGCAAAGAAGATGCGAATCACTCTGGTGAACAGAAATGGGCTAGTTGCCCACAAGAATGCAGATACAGTCCTGGCTCCAGATGCCTATGTAGGGAGGTCCTGTGATTCTGTCAAACCTAAGATGTCTTCCTGTACTGCACTCAGAACCTTGGAGGCTTTGATTCCTGATTCATCCTGGTTGTGATATCATGAGTGTGACATCAAATATATGAAATTATGGGCATGACATGGATGAGAATCATAAGTATGACATCAAGTATATGACATCATGGGTGTCACATCATGAGTGTTACATTAATTGTATGACATCATGGGCATGACTTGGGTATAAATCATAAGTATGATATCACTGGTATGACATCATGGGTGTCATATCATGAGTGTGACATCAAGTGCATGACATCATTCATATGATGTGGTTAATATTCACAGGTATGACATCATGGGTGTGACATCATGGATGTTACTCATGTGTATGACATCAGGGCTTTGAAATCATGAGTCTGACATCAGTGTATGACATCATGGTTATCACATGGTTTTGCCATGGCTGTGAATTTTGGGTATGACATCACGAGTGTGACATCACAGGTATGATATCATGTGTAACATCATGGATATGACATCACTGGTATGACATCAGGGCTATGAAACCACAGGTATGACATCACGATAGTGAAAACGTCAGTGTGACATCAGGGGTGTGACATCATGAGTGTGACATCACATTTGTGATATCACAGGTGTAACATCATGTGTGTGACATCATGGGTGTAATATCTATCACAGGTATATGACATCATGTATGTGATGTCACGTAGTGGTTTTGGAAAGAAGGACATCTTCTACAATTGACATAGGAAGATAACATGGACTCCTACAGCAGGTGAGCAGCTGGTATATTTGCCTTCATTTTAACCAAAAGTTTTCCACAAATGTTTTATACATGTTCAATTTTCTAATGAATTTTTCCCCACCAAACTTGATTTTTCTAGGGATTTTGATACAGGACAATTTCAATATTTTTATCTTTTTTTTCTATATTTGTCTTCATTTTAATCAAATGTCTTCAACAAAATTTTTACAATATTTTATCAAATTTTTTATATTTCTCTTAATTCATCACTAATTTTTAAACAATATCTTCAGTTTTGTCAAACTTTTTTTCATGCAAATTTTCTACTTTTTTCTAAAGTTTTCTTAAATCATCTTGAATTTTCTAATGAACTTGTCCATGTCAGTGTTGAATTTTTTAAGGATTTTGTACAAATGGTTTCAATAATTTCATACTTTTTTCTATACTTGTCTTCATTTGAACGAAAATTTTTCCATGAATGTTTGATATTTTTCAATATTTTTTCTATATTTTTAAAAATTTTATCACTAATTTTAATAACATTTCTCTAAGGTTATCAAGTTTTTTATATTTTAATTTTAATTTATTATATCAGTTTTCATACTACAATGCTATTTCTTTTGTTCTTAATATTTTTTAATTTAATTTAATTTAATTTTCGTATATCAGTTCTCAAGCTACACTGTTATCTTTTTAAAATATTTTCTTTAATTTAATTTTATTATATTTTATTAATTTTCATGTTACAATGTTTTTCTTTTTTAATATTTTATAATTTAATTGAATTTAACTTTATTACATCAGTTCTGATGCTACAATTCTTTTTTTCATTTTTTAAAAATAATGTAAAATTTAATTTAATTCTTTAATTGATATTTTATTTTATATTGTACTTCCATTTTAATTGTTATTGTATTTATTTTTTATTGCATGATTTATTTATATTTCAGACATCATCCCGTTGCCCGATTTACCCCCACTCCAAAATTCCCTATCCCATCTCCCCTCCTTCATTTTGCTTTTACACCATTATAATGACATACATTAGAAATGCAATCTTGTTTACTTGAGAACTAAAAGAAAATCGCCCTAATTTAAAAGCAGATATTGATGGATGACACATACATATTGAGACATGTATGTGCTGTGGTTTGTGCCATTTGCTTGGAGGAGGTGTTTTTTATTTTCATTTATGTAGTTTTGTCCTTTCTAGATTATATGTATGTAATACATATTACATTACATATATAATATATACTTTGTATAATATATGATATTATATACATAAAATATGATATATACTATACTATATACTATACTGTATGTATATAGTATACTACATAAAATACTGTATACTGTGTACATTATGCTGGTTTGAACAGATTATATGTTTAAACAAGAAAGTAAGGATTGCTATAGCTTGAATGGCTGCTTTATGTAATCATTTAATGATTTCATAGATTTATCATCCCTGGAAGTCATCCATAAACATAGTAACATCATTATAAAGCAAACACATAGAAACTGTCTCAATCAATTATAAGCAATACATCATTATAAAGCAAACCCAGAGTAATTCTGTCTCAAAAAATCATAATCAATACATTATTATACCAAACCCAGAGAAACAGTCTCAATCAATAATAATCAATACATCATTATAAAGCTAACCAAGAGAAACTCTGTTTCAATCAATCAATCATAATAAATACATCATGATAAAGCAAATCCGGAGAACTCTGTCTCAATCAACCATGATCAATAGGTAATTATAAAGCAAACAGAGAGTGTCTAGTGAGAATACTATTGTATTGAAAGATTAAGTATATCATGGCAATAGGCTAGAAGCTAGAAACATTTATATCACTAGGACCACAAAATTTAATTTCTCCAGCCATCAGAATATTTAACAAAACATCAAAAGAAAAACAGGGACATTAAAATAAACAAACCTGTAGCACAATGTTCAGAGTAAAAACAATCTCCTTAGGGGCATCATTAGAGGACATCTGTCAAGGTGCTATATAAGAGTATGAAGCACTCTTCTCATCCACATATAAAGGAAAACGGTGAACCAATTTGTTGATATTATATGACACAGTCTTAGAAGCTCTTTGAGCAAAAGGTTCTGATGAAAAGATGGTTTCTATGCCCTGTACTAGTGATATTTAAATGTCCCATTTTCACCGCAGTGATAATATTGATAACTGAAAAGTAGAACAATATTTTTTGAGTCTGCTGGAAGAGGCATTTACAATTTTGGCTTCTTTCCTAACCAAATATTTCATAAAATATTCCTTAATGTTCATGGCTAATTTCACAGTGCTTCTCCCTTGTAAACATTTAGCTCAGTTTCTGTAACATGTGTGACAGATATAGGAATCTTAATCGAGATATAACCATTTTGGGTGCCAGAATAATAGTCAGGATTTTAATGAATTATAGATTTTTTTGAGTTTAGACTTGTTAAAAGCTTATATTAAGATATCTTTCAAAAATTGCTAATGCTTCTTATTCCAAACAAGAACAAGCTCAAGAAGCTGGACAGACAGCTAAAGAGATAAGAGTACTGATTGTTCTTCATGATTAACTAAGTTCAATTCACTGGACCCACACAGTGGTTTACAGTTCTTTGTGGCTGCAGTTGTACAGGAACTTACACTTTCTATTGATGAGTGCACATGAGTGGAGCGAATGACATGAACCAGGCAAGTGACAGCAAAAATCATTAATAACAACACATACATGACATAGGCAGGCAAATAACTGTGATTTAAAGGACAGGTGGGTCTACAGAGTTAGATCTAAACAACCAATTGGACTTTAGTCCCAACACTGGTTTGCCACCTAGCAGCAGGAGGCTCTACAGTAGACCCAGGACAATGGGTGGGCTTCTCTGTTTGCCCATGAGGTCTTCAGTTTTTCTAGCCTGAGCGCAGAGTTTGGTGGGAGGTGAAAAGAAGGACCCCATTGCAAACCTTAGTATATTTACCTGGATACACAGGTTGGTATCTCAGGCACCGCTCAATATGAGTTCTGACTCATGCTGACCCACAAAGTCATCCAGTCATCTGTCCACCACTTAAGGGTGTGGTAGGAGGTAGGCAAGCACTAAGAAGCCTGAGCAGGTACTTGCAAAGGACCTTTCAGGAGCCCTACCTAAACTGAGTGCCAATCTGGACCATAAGGGAGGAGCCTCAGAAATAAACTCCTGGACTTGAGGAGCAGGAGCTGACTCCACACACTCAGTGCCTAGCCAGGCCCATGGGACTGGGGTGGGCTAGATATTGATCCAGCACCTGCCTCCCTGACCCTGCCCACACATGGTTCCCCTAAAGTTGACAGCCAGTACTATTCTTGTGGATGCAGATTCCACGGGTACCTGGGCACACTCTCTCAAGTTTCCAGATGAAGGCAGTCAGACAAGAAGGCCCTCTCAGGATTATCCTGGGCTGATATGACAAAGTTGTGTTTGAGTAGAGATCTTGGGGTACAGGGGAAATTGAACAGGGGCCATACAAGTTGGGGGGATGTTGGAATCAACCCTCTCAATGAGGCACTAGGCCCAAAATTAGCTTCCCACCTATCAACTAGAGGCTCTGCACTGGACACAGGGCAAAGGGTGTGGTGCCCTATGTGTCCCTGAGGCCTTCAGTCTCCCTGGCCTGAGCCCAGAGTGTGGTAGGAGATGAAATGAAGGCCCCCCGAGAACCTTGGTATACTTATAAGATATCTCAGGTACCAATCAATAAGAGTTCAGGTGGATGTTGCCCCACAAAGTCATCTGTCCACCTCAGCAGCCCAGAGGGGCTGGGTGCCCACTTCCACAATCTCACCTGCAGGACACCTAGCACCCTGAGCTGAGGACAAGGACATATCAAAAGAAGAAATGAATATTCCATTCCAACCTTCCCCCTTGACAACCATGCCCTAGCCTCATGCCCCAATTCTAAGCACCTACTAAGTAAGAATCTTCAGGTGACCAGTATTCCAGACAACCATTATGAGATAATTCCAGCTCTCTCACAATCTCTCTCCTCGCTCTAGACTTCCACACCACCTCCTTCACACCCCATCACTTTCCCAACCATCATGCAGCACTCAGGGGACACTTTGCTCTCCTAATTTCCTCCAAAGTACCTCACTCACTCTCACCATGTATCCTTCATTTCTGTATAATAGTACACATCCACTTAACTACATGTGCCTAGGGTATGCAACTCAGAGCTCTCTGAAAGGATTCAAGTGGACCCAAGATGACATGCACCTAGACACAAAACACAATGAGTATTTCTTACTTGTCCCACCAGGATCCCTGCAGCACATCACCTCCCCTCACCAACTCCTCCTAGACCAATTCATACAAAGGTCCTCTGAGGGTGCCCATTGGAAATTCTCTAGGTGCTTCAAACTTTTTCTCCATGTGCTCTCTCCCAGAGTATGATAACAACTGTTTGGCTATTTACCTATCTAGGTAACTATGTATGTATGTATGTATGTATGTATGTATGTATGTATGTATGTATGTACGAATGCATCTATGTATCTATGTATCTATGTATCTATGTATCTATGTATCTATGTATCTATGTATCTATGTAT
>JANHMN010000005.1:121085998-121104874 GCA_030674055.1 Rhabdomys pumilio | reverse complement strand
TATAATACTGTTTGTTGTAGCTTGGTGTGTGTGTGTGTGTGTGTGTGTGTGTGTGTGTGTGTACGTGCTGACAAGGGAACATGCTCTTGCAACTCTGTGAGTGTGCTCTTTCTTGCCTATAAGGTTCATGTATATCGATGTGGGAGCCTAAGTGTCTGGGAACAGGAGGTTGTGCATGGTAGAGATGGAAGGGTCACCCATCACAGGCACTCCTCAACTGCAGGACACCTGCAAGAGACTGAAGGGTTCAACAGGAGGGGGTCAAGCACTAAGATGAATGAGCAGGTACTTGCAAAGGATCCTTTAAGAGCCCTATTAACACCCCTGCCAATCTGAACCATAGGTGCAGAGCCTCAGGAAAAAAAATGTCTGCACTTGAGGACCAGGAACTGACCCCAATCACTCAGTGCCCAGTCAGGACACTGGAACTGGGCCTGGCCCAGAGATTGATCCAGCACATGCTTGTCTGACCCCACCCACATTGGGATCCCCTGAATCTGACAGCCAGTTCTGTTCTTTGGGATGCAGACTACACTCTCACTGGCCACATAGTCTTGATTTGCCAGGTCAAGGCACCCAGCCAAGAAAGCCTTCCAAAAATGATTGTTGGTTGATAGGCCACCCTGGTTGTGGAGTCAGATAGTGTGGGTAGCAGGAGAAGTTGAACCGAAGCCACACAGGTTTTGGGTGGGGAACCATACCCTTTCATGTGTAACTACTCCCTACACTGGCCTCCCACACAGCAGCAGGAGGCTCTTCAGTGGATCCAGGGAATGGGTGGGCTGCTCTGTGTGTATCTGAGAAGTTAAGTTTCCCTGGACTGAGCCTAGAGTGGAATGAGAAGTATAATGAGAAGCCTCATGAAAACCTTGGTCTACATACCTGGGCACACAGATTGGAATCTCAGGTTCCTCTCAATATGAGTTTTGGTGGATGTTGCCCCACAAGGTCATCCAGTACTCTGTCCACCTCAGAGGCCAAGAGGGGCTGGACACCCACTTCCACAATGTCACCTGTAAGCCACCTAGCACCCTGAGCTGAGGACAAGGACATGTCAAAAAAGAAATGAATATTCCATTCCAACCTGTCCCCTTGACAAACAAGCACAGGCCTTGGCCCACAGTTCTAAGCACCTATTAAGTAAGCATCTCCAGGCAACTGGCCAAGAAACCAGGCAACATATTATGAGCTAATTCCAGCTCCCTCACAATCTCTCTCCTCTAACACTCCACCTCACCTCCACCACATCCCAGTCAATCACCAACCACCATACAGCACTCGGGATATTTTGATCTCCTACCTTCCTCCAAAGTCTCCAAGTCACTCTCACCATGGATCTGTCTTTCTGTATCCTAGTTCACCCCCACCTACCTACCTCTGTAGGAACTCAGTACGCATGCAACTCAGAGCTCTCTGAAGGGAATTAAGTGGACCCAAGATGACAGACACCTAGACACAAAGCACAATGACCATTTTTTTCCTTGTCTTACCAGTATCCCTGCAACAACTTCCCTCCCCTCACCAACTCCTCCTAGACCAATATACACCAAGTTCCTCTGAGTGTTCCCACTGGAAATTCTCAAGTTGGCTTCATACTTTATCTCCAAGTGCTCACTACCACAGCATGATAACTGCCTGACTATCCACCTACCTATGTATGTATGTATGTATGTATGTATGTATCTATCTATCTATCTATCTATCTATCTATCTATCTATCTATCTATCTATACACATACACACACACAAATACTCACACAGCAAGGGAGAGACAAACAGTCAGACATACAGAAATAAAGAGACATAGAGACAGAGAAGGAGAGAGACAGAGACGGAGAGAAACTCTGAACTCCCAGTTTTCTGGGATCTGAGAGAGTCCATCTGTTAATTTCAGAACCATGTCTATTCTTTCAGAAATTCCTGGATATTGTAGGGAAAGCCAGGTGTCTTTTAAGCATTCATCCTGGCTCAACTCCTTGGATGTTAGGGAAAGTAAATTAGTCAAGATAATTCCAGATTCTTCTGCCTGTTTGTGTGTCAGGCATCAGAGCCATGAGGCTTTCAAGAAACCCCGCCAGGATGGTTCCATGGCTGCCTGGGCTGTTTTGGACACTCTTTGCACCCTTGGGGCACTCCATGAAGTTGTTTGCAAAGAATGATAGGGGAGTCTCACAGACCATTGAAGGGTTCTGTGGACTTGGGTGATTTTCTGAAAGGCCAGAGACCCTTACCCCAACCTGAAGCACAGCTCCAGGAGAGAGACTTTTATTTTAAAACGTAAATAAATAAAAGGAAAGCCAGAGATGACACCCTAGACCTATGAAGGTGTCGAAGTGGGGCTGGAGTTGGTAGAGAGAACAGTGATTGCTTAAAGATTTCTGGCCACAAAACCTACTGATCACTAAGGTGCAGAGACAGCCCAGAGCAGTATAGCCTTTCCCCAGACATGGACTCCCCGTGGGTTATTAACTAAAGGATGTGGGGGTTGGGAAGAAGTCCTGTAAGGCTGCTGATTGGGAGACTGAAAAAAAGCAAGGGAGACCCAGATCACTCTGATTAACAGGGATGGACAACTCACCCACAAGAACCCAGATGCAGCCTGGCAGCAGATGCCTGTGTAAAGAGGCCGTGTGACTCTGCAAAAACTAACATGTCCTCCTGCACTGTGCTTAGGACCTGGGAGGCTGTGCTTCCCTCATCAGGCTAGCCAAACCTGGTGTCACAGGCCCTGTTTTCTGTCCAGATGCATCCTGCTCGCACACAGGCCTCTCCTTGGGCCAAGAATCCTTCAGGAGGCCCTAGTCCTGCCTGTTCAGCCATAATAGAGTGTCTCCCAAGCAGGTCTACCACCATGTTCAGAGAGTCACAGTGATGGGCAGGAGGAATTCACAAAACAATTCTGCTTGATGGCAGGAGAAAAAAATGCAAACTGCCAGGCTGCATGGGCAATCTCTCTCTTTGCTTTCTAAGGTAAAAAACACCAACGAGATACAGCAATCCACCAACATTCTGGTCAAGCACTGTGGATTCCACTTGCCAGAGGTGGGTGTCCATGCAGGACACTGTGGATTCCTAAACTGTTTTTGTATGTTGTTGCAAGGTGTGTGTGTGTGTGTGTGTGTGTGTGTGTGTGTGTGTATGTGTGTACACTTGCACATGCAAACATACTTTGTCACCTCTGTGTGTGCATGCTCTCTCCTGCCTTGAAGGTTCATTAATATGGATGTGGGTGCATAAGTGTTGGGAAACAATAGGTTGTGCATGCTAGATATGGAAGGGTCACCCATCAAAGGCATTCCTCAACTGCAGGGCAACTGCCAGCCTCTGAAGGTTCCAGCAGAAGGGCGGCAAGCTCTAACAGTCATGAGTGGGTATTGCAAAGGATCCTGTGGGAGCCTTACCTAAACCCCTGCTAATCTGGACCCTAGAGGCAGAGCCTTATAAACAAATGCCTGGATTGAGGACCAGGAACTGACCTCTCCCACTCAGTCCCCAGCCATGACACTGCAACAAGGTCTGGCTCAGAGATTGAACCATCATCTACCTGCCTGACCCAGGCCACATGAAGGTCCCCTAAAGCTTACAGCCAGTTCTCTTCTTAGGGATGCAGACTCTACGGTTTCTGGCCACACTTACTCACTTCCCAGGTTAAGACACCTAGCCAAGAAGGCCCTTTCAGGTTGATGCTCAGCTGATAGGGGAACCTTGTGGTGAGTCACAGAGCTCATGGAATAGGGAAAGTTGAACAAAGGCCACATGGTGTTCGGATGTGGAACCAACATTTTCCATGGGTACTAGTCGCCAAACTGGCTTCCCAAATAACATCAGAAGGCTCTGCACTGGACATAGGGCAATGGGCGGGCTGTTCTTTGTGTCCTTGGGGCCTTCAGGTTTCCTGGAATGAGCCCAGAGTGTGGTGGAAGATGAAAATAAGAGCACCCCTGAAGACCTTTAGCTACTTACGTGGGCACACAGGTTGTTATCTCAGACACCCCTCAACATGAGTTCTGGTGGATGCTGCTACACAAGATCATCCAGTAATCTGTCCACCTCAGAGGCCCAGAGGGGCTGTCCACCTACATCCACAATCTCTCCTGCAGGTCACTTAGCACCCTGAGCTAAGGACAAGGACATATCAAAAGAAATGAATATTCCCAACCTGCACACTTGACAAACAGGCTGTGGCTTCAGGTCCCCAATTTTAAGCTCCTACTAAGTAAGCATCTCCAGACAACTGACCAGAAAACCAGGCAACCATTATGAGCTAATTCCACCATCACTCCCAATCTCTCTCCTATCTCTAACCCTCAGTTCCACCTTCACCACACCGCAGCCCTTCACCAACCACCATGCAACACTCTGGAGACACTTTGCTCATGTTTCTTCCTCCAAAGTCCCCAAGTCACTCTCACCATGGTCCTTCTTTCTGTATCCTAGCACACACCCACCTACCTACCTGTGCAGGGGCTAGGCACACATGCAACTCAGAGCTCTCTGAAAGAATTCAAATGGACCCACGATGACAGGCACCTAAACACAAGGGACAATGAATATTGATCACTTGTTCCACCAGGATCTTTCCAGCACATTCCCTTTCCTTACTAATTTCTCCTAGATCAATTCATACCAAGGTACTCTGAGAGTGCCCACTGGAAATTCTCAATGTACCTTTTCAAACTTCCTTTGCAAGTGCTCACTACCACAGCTGACTGGCTATCCATCCAACTATCTATCTATGTCTGTCTGTCTGTCTCTCTGTCTCTCTGTCTGTCTGTCTATATACCTACTTATCTATCATCTATCTGTCTATGTATCTATCTATCCATCTATGTACCTAGCAATCTATTTTTATGTTTGTCTATCTACCTTTGATCTACCTACTGACTAACCTATCTACCTACCTACTTACACACCTCTTAACTATCTATTTATCTATCTTTCATCTATCTATCTATCTATCTATCTATCTATCTATCTATCTATCTACCTATCTCTTTTTTCTACCTACCTACCTACACACCTTCTACTATCTTCTTGTGGCTCACCAATATATACACTTCCAGGTACATTTTCTAAAGCAGAAGCTCCTCTCCTTTTACCAGTTGATAAATGCCATGGTCATTTTGAAATGCTTTTTAATATCTACCAGAAAGCCTTCTTTTCATGATCACTGAGAGTCTCTAGAGTTCCACCCCTGCACTGTGGAGAGCTTAAGTACAGCTTATGAAAGAAAAGCCCTCTAACAATCTCCAAGAAAGAATTCCACCATTGCTTTCCACTTCTACCTCTCTTCCTAGCTTCCTGGAGGCGTCTTCTCGGATATAACCAACGTAGATCTTTCTATACAGGTAGGCCTGCTCATAGTTCTCAAAGGTGTAGGGCCCACAACCCCAATGAAGGATGGTTACTACCACCCTCCATATTATTTGCTTCTAAGCAATTGTCTCATATATCAACCATGACAAAGAGGTATCACCAGGAACAATTCCCCTGTTGTGCTCCTCAAGCCTTTCTACACATCATGCACAACTGAACTATGACCTGAGCACACATACAGATGTAAGAATTTTTTCTACCACCAAACCTGGCCTTGCCAGACAATGCTGAGATCAACACCATAAGAAATGATACAACCAGGTCACAAACTTGACCAGCTTCAGGGCCATTAAGAGCCTAGTTTCCTCACTAGATGACACACAGGAAATATATACATAGAAACATACAAACACACAAACACAGACAGACACACACAAAGAGAGACAGACAGAGAAAGAGACAAACAAAAAAGACAGAAACAGACAGACAGAGACAGAGAGATAAAGGCAGAAAGAGACAATGACAGAGATAGAGAGAAACTCTGAACCTCCAGTTTTCTGGGAAATGAGACTGTCCATCTGTTAACTCCATAACCATGTCGATTCTTCCATAAATCCCTGAAAATGGCAAAGAAGGCCAGATGTCTTTTGAGCCTTCATCCCGGCTCATCTTTCTGGATGTTAGTGAAGGTAAGCTAATCAGGAGAAGCCCAGTCTTTGCTGCCTGTTTGTGTGTCAGGCATCAGAGCCAGGTGGCTTTCAAGGGGCCCAGCCTGGATGGTTCCCTGGCAGCCTGGGCTGTTTTGGACACCCTTGAGAGTACATCATACCTTGGCTGTTTCTACTCATTTCCACACTGAGCCAAGACACTGCAGAGGCACCTTCCCCCCTTGGGGCACACCGTGCAGTTGTTTACGTAAGATAACAGGGAAGCCCCACAGACCATTGAAGGGTTCTGGGGTCTTGGGTGATTTTCTGGTAGGCTTGTGACTCTGACCCCCACATGAAGCACAGCTCCACGACAGAGACTTTTCAGAAGCAAAAAAAGCAGTAAAGGAAAGGCAGAGATGACATCCCTATGCCTGGAAATGAACAGAGGTGAAGCCAGACTTGGCAATGAGAACATTAACTGCTTAAAGATATCTGGCCACAAAAGCTACCAAGCACTGAGATGCTGAGACAGCTCAGAGAAGCAGAATAGCCTGTCCCAACACCCTGGTTCACAACAAGGGGATGTGGGAGTTGGGAGGGCAACCTGTAAGGCAGCCACTTAAGAACCTCAAACAAAATCAAAAGGGACCTTTACCACTTTGTTGAACAGCGACAGGCAGTACAAGTCAACTACAAGGACCCAGATGCAGCCCTGGGTGCAGATACCTTTATAGAGAGTAACTGTGACTCTGTGAAACCTTACATGTCCTCCTGCAGTGCTCTCAAGACCTGGGAGAGTGTGCTTCAAAAGTCAGGCTAGCCAAACCCTGTGTGGCTGGCCCTGTCCTCTGGTAAGCTGGATCCTGCTGACTCACAGGTCTCTTCTGGGCCAAGAAGCACACAGGAGCCCCCAGTCCCTGTTGTGCAGTAAGAAGAGAGCAGCTCCCAGGCAGGTCTGCAGCCATGTTCATAGAGGCACAGGGATGTGCAGGAGGAAACCTGAAATGAATTCCAATTGATGGCAGTGAACCACTGAGAAGGTCAACTGCCAGGCTGCATATGAGTTGAAACTCTGCCCTTTTTGAGGCAAAAAACTCCTACCAGATACCATTAGCCAACAAAAACATGGCCAAGCACGGGGACTTTCACTTGCCAGAGGTGGGTGTCCATGCAGGACACTGGGAATTCCTAAGATATGATAATTTTATGTTGTTGCATGGGGTGTGTGTGTGTGTGTGTGTGTGTGTGTGTGTGTGTACGTGTGCATGTGCCTGTGTGTGTGTGTGTTTGTATAGGAGCTCAATCAGGAGAATGCTCTCACACCTCTGTGTGTGCATGCTGTCACCTGCCTATGATGTGGATGAGGGTGTGTAAGTTTCAGGGGACAGGAAGGTGTGCATGGCAGAGAGGGAAGTGTCACTCATCACAGGCACTCCTCAACATCAGGGCACCTGACAGTCACTGAAGTATGTAGTGAAGTAGGTATGAAGTATGTAGGTCGCTGACAAGCACTAAGAGGCTTGAGCCTGTACTTGCAAAGGACCATTCAGTAGCCCTAACTAAACCCATGCCAATCTGTACCATAGGGTCACAGCCTCAGAAAAACTCCTGGACTAGAAGACCAGGAATTGACCCTGCCCACTCAGTGCCAAGCCAGGCCACTGAAACTTGGGTAGACCCAGAGATTGCTCTAGCAGCTGCCTGCCTGACCCTGCCCACATGAGTGTTTCCTAAACTGATAGCCAGTTGTTTTGGGGGATGCAGACTCTGCAGTTCCTGGGCATACTCTCTCATGTTACCAGGTCAAGGCAGCCTGCCACAAAGTCCCTCCGAGGATGACCCTGGTCTGGTTTGGCACCCTGGTAGTAGAGTCAGAGAGCTCAGGAAAAAGGCGAAGATGAAGAGGCCACACATGATAAATGTGGAGAACCAAATTTCTCCATGGGTACTAGTCCCAACACTGTCACCCACCTGGCAGCAGGAAGCTCTCCAACGGACCCAGGGCAATGGGTGGGCTGCTCTGTGTGTCCCTGACATCTTCATTTTTTCTGGACTAAGCCCAGAGTGCAGTGGGAGATGAAAAGCAGGTCCCATCCTGAAAACTTTGGTCAACTTATTCAGGTTTGTATCTCAGGTACCCCTCAATATGATTTTTAATGGATGCAGCCCTTCAGTGCCATCCAGTCATCTGTCTACCTCAGAGGCCCAGAGAAGCTGGCTGCCCACTTCCACAATCTCACCTGCAGGACAAATACCATGCTCAGCTGAGGACAAGGACATATCAAAAAAAGAAATGAACATTCCATCCCAACCTGCCCACTTGAAAACAAATCTCTGGCCTCAGGCCCCCAATACTGAGCACCTACTAAGTAAGCATCTTCGGGAAACTAACCAGGAAACCAGGCAACCATAATGAGCTTCTTCCAGCTCCCTCAAAATCTCTCTCCTGTCTCTAAACCTCCTCACAACCTCCACCAGATACCAGCCATTCACCAACCACCATGCAGCACTCGGGGGCACATTGATCTCCTTCCTTCCTCCAAAGTCTCCAAGTCACTCTTTCCATAGATCCTTCTTTCTGTATCCAAGCACACACTCAACTACCTACCTGAGCAGGGGTTAGGCACCCATGCAAATCAGAGCTCTCTGAAGGGATTCAAGTGGACCCAAGATGACAAGCACCTAGACACAAAGCACAATGAGCATTTATCACTTGCCCCACCAGGATCCCTGTAGCACATCCCCTTTCCTTACCATCTCATCCTACACCTATCCACACCAAGGTTCTTTGAGGATGTCCATTAAAAATTCTCAAGGTGCCTTCAAACTTTTTATGTAAGTGATCTCCTGCACACACAAGTGTGTGATAGTTATCACTACAACAGCATGATAACAACTGGCTGGCTATCCACCTACTTATATATCTAATCTGTCTGTCTGTCTGTCTGTCTGTCTGTCTGTCTATTTTTTCATACCTAACTGTCTCCATTTCTACCTACCTACCTACCTACATTCACACCTCCTACTATCTCTTTTTGGGTCACCAATGTATACATTTCCAGGTACATTTTCTAGGGTAGAATCACATTTCTGTTTACCAAATAATGAATGCCATGGTCATTTGTGAAATTCTTATCACTATCCCCCAGAAGCCTTCTTTTCATGAGCACTGAGAGTTTTCATGGGCCAACCACTGCACTGTCAAGAGCTTAAGTCAGAGCTGCACTGCACTCAATACCTGGTATGCTGTGCTTCTGAGTCAGGCTAGACAATCCTGGTGTTGCAGGCCCTCTTCTCTGGTCAGCTGGCCTCTTGCTCACACACCTCTCCTGGGCCTAGAAGTCCACAGGAGGCCCTATTCCCACCAGTGTGGCCAGAATAAAGCGGCTAACAAGCATGTCTTCCATTATCTTCATATAGGCACATGAATGTGAAGGCAGAATTCTCAAAACAATTCAGCTAGATGGCAGTAGAGCACTGAGAACACCAACTGCCAGGCTATATGGCCACATTCCCTCTGCCCTTTAAGGCAAAAAACCCAACCAGCTGCCACTACCTGCCAACAACATGGCCAAGCACTGGGGCTTCAACTGGCCAGAAGTGGGTGTCCATTCAAGACACTGGGGATGTCTAAACTATGATTTTGTATGTTGTTGGGAAGGGGATGTGTCTCTGGTTGTGTGTGTGTGTGTGTGTGTGTGTGTGTGTGTGTGTGTGTGTGTGCAAACGTATATATATATATAGAAGCTCACAAGAGAGAAAGCTTTTACACATCTATATGTGGATGCTTTCTCCTGCCTATTGGTTCAGGAATATGAATTATGGTGCATAAGTGTCAGAAGAACAGGAGATTGTGCATGGTGGAGATGGAAGAGTCACCCATCACAGGCACTTCTCAACCGCAGGGAACCTGCCAGCCACTGATGGTGCAGCAGGATGGTGGCAAGCACAAAGTGGCTTGAGCAGGTACTTGCAAAGCATCCTGTGAGAGCTGTACCAAACCCCATGCCAATCTGGACCCTAGGGGCATAACATCAGAATCAAATGCCTGAACTTGAAGAACAGGAGCTGGGTGTGCCCACTCAATGCCAAGCCAGGACACTGGGACTGGGACAGACCCAGATATTGATCAAGCCTATGGCTGCTTGACCCCACTCACACAAAGGTTCCCCAATCTGAAAGCCAGTTCTTGTTATGTGGATGCAGACTTTTCTGTCCCTGGTTACACTCTAACAGGTTGCCAGGTCAAGGCACTCAGAAAGAAGGCTTTCCCAGTATCATCCTCAGCTGGTAGGGCACACAGGTGGTTGTGTCAGAGCTCAGGGAACAGGGTAAGTTGAACAGAGGCCACAGGAGCTGGGGTGGACAACTAACCTTCTCCATTGTCATTAGTCTCAACATTGGCTTTCCACCTAGCAGCAGGAGGCTCTGCACTGGACCCAGGACAATGGGTGGGCAGCTCTGTGTGTCCCTGATGCCTTTAGTTTTCCTGGTGTGAGCCCAGAGTGTGGTGGGAAGTGAAAAGAAATCCCCCATCACCTGAAAAATTTTGTCTACTTACCCAGGCACACAGGTTGGTTTCACAGGTACTCCTAAATTTGAGTTTGAGTTGATGCTGGCCCACTAATTCATCCAGTCATCTGTCCACCTCAGAGGCCCAGAGTAGCTGGCTGCCCATTTCAACAATCTCACCCACAGGCCACCTAACATGCTGAGCTAAGGACAAGGACATATCTAAACAAGAAATGAATACTCCATCTCAACCTGCCCCCTTAACAACCAAGCCCTGGCATCAGGTCCAATTCTAAGCACCTACTAAGTAAGCATCTCCAGGCAACTGACCAGGAAACCAGGCAACCATTATGAGCTAATTCCAGCTCCCTCACAATATCTCTCCTCTCTCTAACCCTTCATTGCACTGTTCAGCTGGGCAGTGAACAGGGTCTGGTGGGATCACCTTTAAGGGGGAATGGGGAAGCTTGTGAAAGCAAAGGGGGATGGCTTGTCTGTAGTATGATTAAACTTTATATTTTGTTTTTTCACACAGTGGTTATATACATAAAAATGCAGGATATGGAGAAGGGGATGATGCAGGGGTATAGGTGTTCAGGAGGAGTACACATATCTTCCAGAACAGAGTGTCAGCTGGGTGAATGTTCAGGAGACAGATCACTATGACTTCACCTATGATTTATTTGTTTTTAATCTAAGTTTGTACTATCCAAAAAGGTTACCTATTTATGACTAAGACTTGGCAACTTTCCACCAAAGCTACTTGTTTACAATAGCTAATAATCATCTCTTTCTGTGCTTTTCTACAGAGACCCAAGACTTTGTGTTAGCAGGCATGTATGTCATGCCTATTGAAGATTTTAGGCCTATGGCTGATTTTAGGCCTCCAGTGTATAAGTAGGGCTACCCCTGACATCTCCTCCCTTCTTCAAGTATAGAAGGGCAGTGGCAATTCTAATCTTGTGAAGACTTTAAAGAAAATTTTGCTAACAGGGGTGTTTGTGAGGCATGGGCAGAAGAGAAGGTCTGGTGGATATTTAGTTTCTAGGAGACCTGAATTCCCCTAGTATAAAGGATGGAGGTCTAAAACATCCCCTTGAAACAGGGGCTAGTTATGAGAGCCCTTTCAACAGACTTTGATATCCCAGGGCCTTTTTTACAGAAATTGAAGGTCTAAAATCCATTTGGTGGGTGAAAGTATGCAATAGGGCCACCATCCTACTGGGAAGAAAGACAGGGAATATTAGATGCTCTTTTATGTAGTATGAGTGGTATATGTTTCTCTTGATCTGACAGCCCTTTAAGGAGAAAAACTCAAAGCAACTTGATAGGAATAGGAATATATAAGGACCACGTAAGGCGAAATATGTGCTCAAGGCCTGACTTGGCAAATGGGGTCTAGGGCAATGATAGTCCTAGGAGAGTTCTGCTATTTTGTTCAATGTAGTGAGAAGCAGTAAGTTAACACTGGGAAAAGTGAACTCCATGTAAGAAAGAAAATCCCTGAGGCCCTATTGACAGAAACTCCATCAGGCAGTGTGAAGTTGCCATATACATTTCTGTCAAAGGTAAAGATCCAGGGTACCTTATATAGTGGAGAAAGTTTCCAGCAGTGATAATAACTTTCCATTCTTATTCAGAGTTTTGTATCTTTATAGTTTCTGTTCGTTCTAGAAGAAAGCATGCAGTACCTTATTTCTTTTCCCCAGTGGTTTGGATGACTGTTGCTGACTAGGTTATTTCGAGTTTGTTCCATTATCCAGACTGAAGCCGATATGTTGACATTATTACATTTCTCTGGACTTGCCTGGCATTAGATGTCACAGTTTCTATGTTCTGATTCTAAACTATTGGACTATTGGACCTTAAACCAGAACAGACTAGGGTCCTTTTTTTTTTTTTTTAAAAAGTCACTTTTGGATCTATGCCTGATCAGTTAGGTAGAAAATCTACTTTGACCATATGCTGGAAGGTCATGGGTCCCATTTTTGAGAGAGAATATGTTGGAAGGATAGGGAAAAGCAGGAAGGTCACATAATCACTCAGGCAAAAGATTACATTGCAAATTGAAAGAAGGTGCAGAACATACCATATCAGGTGCAAATATCCTCACAGTCCAGAATAACCATGTGCTCTGACACTCTGAGATGTGCTTCCCAGCAATCAGAGAATTTTTTCCTTATAAATTGACTTGCAATCTTTGGCTCTATGTTCTCCACAAGCTGTTCAGCAGCAGCAGAGTCATGGGCAACAAAGATGGACCTGCTCCATTTTAAGTGGCAATCTTAAAGATAAAAGTTCGATCAGGGCTCAGATTGCTACTGTCAGGTCCAAAAATATAATTTTATGTCCCAGGATATCCAATGAAATTGGTATGCTCTCCCTTCAGTCACTTGGGGAATACTTGTCACCAGGACAACAGGGAAACATTATTACCTCCTAGAGAAATAGAACTGAGGATTCTATGATTAGAAGTGGATTCTCTGAAGAAACCATTGTCAGGATATGTTTGTGCAAAACATGGAAATTTTTATACTCTGATCATCTCTCCTGTCACAAGGAAATCAGGATCTCCCTTCTTTACTGGGGTACTCACTCCTTCTACCTTTGATTAAGGAGACATCATATTTTCTCACTGAAGCAAAGGGAGGCTCAGATCATTTCAGTATGTCCAAATGAGGCTTAAACATTCATTTAGGTTGAGGTATCCCATACAACTTCATGAACATCTGTGTGAGTTTTTATACCAGTGGCTTCTCTGTCAGCCACTTAATCAGAAGAATTGTTATTAAGTCACTTTCAAATTTAAGGGTGTCTAGATTTCCCTTATTCCAAGAAGATAGAACATGTGCTTCTTCATTGGCAGAGTATGCATTGTCAAAGTTGCTTCATATCATCATTAGTGAACATACAGTTTTCCTTGAGCTGAAGGAGAAATTTGAAAAACATTAGTCCACAATTTTCTGGTATTGTGAACTGAACTTCAGATATTTTTCCTATTGTTTCCCAGATTGCTTACCGTAGCTCATGAGGTCTTAGTATTGCCTCACCTTCTAACTGTTCTTCAGTCTAGGATATCCATATCTTTAGTTGAAGCAGCAGAAGACCAAATAGAGTTACCGTGATTAATGATCTTCATGAGTATATGACCTCAGCATGATTACCTCCTGAGAATTATGTTCAACCAACCAGAACCATGATAGTCTTATGATTTCACAATGTGTCATGTGACTTTACTCAAAGAAGTGGGATAACATTCCAGGATTTGCTTCCTCCTCTTGATTTCTGTGAACTTTGACCAAGTGGATCAATGCTCCTTGGTCAGAGGTAAAATATCCCACATGCTCCTGAGCAGAAGGGATTGTTATGAAAGCCTATTGGGTTAAAGAGGTAACTTTGGAGGCCTCAATCATCAGAGGAAAAAAATACCAAAATGTTGGAAAAGAGAAAGGCCTTCAACCCTGTTGGACCGTAGGGGAGTATCTCTGCTTACCTTCTGTAGAGGGAGGTTGACCCAGGAATTAATAATATATATTGTAGTATAATAAGATTATAATATGATAAATTTCATATATTCTCAGTTATTCCTGGATATTTTATTGACATTTTATTTTCTTTTATATTTCAGATAAAAGTTACTATCTGAAAATGTGTAGTTTCCATGAACAAATTTAATGTATCATTTATTACTATTAGGTAATATAATGTGTAATATATACTACTATAATATATTACTATATTAAATATTAATATATAATAATATAGTAATACATAATGTAATATAAAATCATAGGATTAATTTAGTATATTCTCACTTATTTTAGATATTTTATAAATATTTCATTTACGTTTCAGAAAAAAATCTAAAAATGGAAAATGGCAATGAAGAAATCCAATATATCTTATTTTATTATTGGAACATACAATATTTATAATATATTATAAAATATATTAATATCATTATATAATATGTAAATATATAACAATATAAAATATAATAAAATGTAATGAAATAGGATTGGATATGTTTAATATATCATTTTTTATTATTGGATTTTTTAATTCCATTATACATAAATTTACATTTCAGAAAAAATTTTAATCTGAAAATTTATAATTACCATGAGCAAATTTTTTAATTTTTATTATTGGATAATATAATATATATGATACATTTTAATATTATACTAATATTAATGCATAATATGTTAATATATAATAATATATGATATCATACAATGTAATACAATAGGATAAATGTAATATATGCTTATTTATTATTGGATGTTTTATTGACATTTCATTGACAATTTTTTCCAAATATATTTACTATCTGAAACTGCATAGTTTCCATGAGCAAATTATATAGTATGTTATATATTATATTATATAGCATATATTATATATGTTATTTAATGTATATTATATATATAATCTAGATTCTACAAAACTACATAAATTAAATTAAAATACAAGTCCTTCCTTCAAGGCAACAGCACAAAACACATTATGTTCATGTTTCAATATGTATGCGTCATCATCAATGTCTACTTTTAAATTAGAGCAATTTCCTTTCATACTCAAGTAAGCAGGATTGCATTTCTAATGCATGTCATTAAAATGGTATAAAAGCAAAATGGAGGAGGGCGATGGGAGAGTTGTTTTATTTATTTTTTATTTGTTTATTTTATAATTTTTTATCTGTTTATTTTTTATTTGTTTATATTTGTTTTCATTTTTATTTTACACACAGTGTCATTGTGATAATAACATGAAAAGAGCCTGTGTTTTATATACACAGTGTGGTTGTGAAAATAACATGGAAGAGAACATGTGTGGTACATACAGCACGCATGTGACAATGCAATGTAAAAAGAGAGTGGAGTGTATGTAATATTCTAATGTAATCATGATGGATTTAAGAAATAAGGTGTCACATAGGCCCTCAATGATGAAAGAAGTCCTGAGACCTATGACATAATAAACCAAGGACGTCAGACCTTGACAACATCTTAAGAAGGCCACAGATACAGCCCCTCTACCATCAGCATGCAAAAGAATTGGGAAGTCACAATGGGAGCTCAGATAGACTCATCTAGATTCAGGACAATTTATGCCTCCAGCTAATAATTCCATCAAGTCTTGCTCCCTCAGAAGTAAACTGATCCATGACATTAAGGGGGCTGATACACTTTTATAATATCTTCTGAAGAGGGCCTTAGTCTTATTATATCTAATCATAGCAGCACCTGACATTAAGGGTGTGCCAAAGAGATCAGGTGACCTAGAGAATAAAAACATTTTATTCTTCCTCTATCTGCACTGGAGTGGTCTGAGTCATGCCCCTCAGATAAACCAAACTATAGAACTGTCTTTGTGACTGAGTAGTGTGTCTCAAACATTCAGGCTAGCCTGTAATGTGCTTCAGACTGAATCTTTTTCAGCAAGAATGCACAGGGGATTCTCTCTTTGTTCATGGGTGACTCAGGTCTACCATTCAACTAAGAGAAACCAGAGATTCTTCCTCAGACTTTATTAGTCAGGAAATACACCTTTGACCACCCAAAAGATCCTTAGAGAACTCTGAATTCAAGTCCCGTTGCCACTGAACGATAAACTTGAACTGGTTCCAAGGCCATCTATCTCTAATCTGCTCTCCAGAAAGGTAACTGTCCTCCATGCCCACACACGTGCAGCTTATTTTAAGCTTAAATAGGGAACAGATCCAGGGACTTTGACACAACTAGACAGAATAAACCTCAGATCACTGTCACGTAAGCAGTGGAGTCCTCAGAGATAAAAATTTTCTAGAGTTCTCTGAAGACTTGGAGACTTGTATTGCTAATATTAATATTTTATTGTAATATATTATGTATTTTATGTTATCCTATCATAAATAAATATATATTAAATTTTTTCATGGCCATTACCCATTTTCAGATGATATTTTATTAAGCTTTGGCCATAGGACAGCGTTTATATGTTTCGTGTTCATATATAACTCTCTCCTCATGTGACTTTTCTTTAAAACTGATTGAATTTTATTGCTTTGATTTATCCAGAAAATGAATGGATAAATAATAAATAAATGAATAAAAGAATAAGTGTGAATCCTGAGTCAGCATCCTCATCTATGATCAATATCTTTGATTGATGATCCATTAGCTACAGGTTGGGGTTCACTCTATTATTATCAATATTATTAATATTATTTATTTTATGAGTGTGACATCATGGGTATGGCATCATGGGTGTAACATCATGAGTATGACATCACGAGGTCTACTTCCTCCATATTCTTTCTTTTCCAATAGCTTTGGTGTGTAGTGGGCTAGAAGGGAAGTTATGAAAAGTCATGAAAAGAAGGCTTTGAAAAATAAAAGTTACACACTGTCTAGTGGGAATACTATTGTACTGAAAGATTACGTATGTCATGGTAATATGCTAGAAACTAGAAACATTTATATCAGTAGGACCATGAAATTTAATTTCTTCAGCCATCAGAATATTTAACAAAACATAAAAGAAAAACAGGGACATTAACATAAGCAAACCTGTAGCACAATGTTCAGAGTAAAAACAATCTCCTTAGGGGCATCATTAGAGGACATCTGTCAAGGTGCTATATAAGAGTGTGAAGCACTCTTCTCATCCACATATAAAGGAACATGCTGCACCAGTTTATTGATATTATATGACACAGTCTTAGAAGCTTTTTGAGCAAAAGGTTCTGATGAAAAGATGGTTTCTATGCCCTGGACGAGTGATATTTAAATGTCCCATTTTCCCCACAGCGATCATATTGATAACTAAAAAGTAGAACAGTATTTTTTTTTGAGTCTGCTGGAAAAGCCATTTACAATTTTGGGTTCTTTTCTAACCAACTATTTCATAAATTATTCCTTAAGTTTCATGGATAATTTCACAGTGCTTCTCCCTTGTAAACATTTAGCACAGTTTTGTTACATGAGTGACAGAGACGGGAATCTTAATCGAGATATAACTAATTTGGGTGCCAGAATAATAGTCAGGATTTTAATGAATTATAGATTTTTGAGTTTAGACTTGTTAAAAGATTATTGCAAGATATCTTTTAAAAATTGCTGAAGCTGCTTATCCCAAATAAGAACAAGCTCAAGAAGCTGTACAGGTAGCTTAACAGTTAAGAGTACTGGCTGCTCTTCACCATGAGCTACGTTCAATTCACTGGACCCACACAGTGGTTTACAGCTCTTTGTGGCTGCAGTTGTACAGGAACTGGCACAGTCTACTGACGAGTGCACATGAGTGGAGTAAATGACATTAACCAGGCAAGTGCTAGCAAAAATCATTAATAACACATACAAGACATAAGCTGGCAGATATCTGAGATTTAAAGGACAGGTAGGTCTACAAAGTTAGATTTAAACTACCAATTGGAACTTATGCCCAGCTCTGGTTTCCAACCAAGCAGCAAGAGGTTATGCAGTGGACCCAGGACAATGGGTGAGCTTCTCTGTGTGTCCATGTGGCCTTCAGATTTTCTGGCCTGAGCCCAGAGTTTGGTAGAAGATGAAATGAAGGCCCCCACCTGAGAACCTTGGTCTACTTACCAGAGCACAGAGGGTGGTATCTCAGGTATCCCTTAATATGTGTTCTGGTGGATGCTGCCCTAAAAAGTCATTCAGTCATTTGTCTACCTCAGAGGCCCAGAGGGACTCAGTGCCTACTTCCACAATCTCATGTGCAGAACACCTAGTACCCTGAGCTGAGGACTAGGACATGTCAAAAGAAGAAATGAATATTCCAACACAACCTTCCTCCTTGACAACCATGTCCTAGCCTCAGGTCCCAATTCTAAGCATCTGCTAAGTAAGCATCTCCAGGTGACCAGGAAACTAGGCAACCATTATGAGTTAATCCCAGCTCCCTCACAATTTCTCTCCTCTCTCTAACTCTCCACACCTCCTCCACCACACCACAGACCTTCCCCCCCACCATGCAGCACTCAGGGGAAACTTTGCTCTCCTATCTTCCTCCAAATTACCTCAGTCATTCTCACCATCGATCCTTCTTTTCTGTATCCTAGATACACCCACTTAACTACCTGTGCAGAGGTTAGGCACACATGCAACTTAGAGCTCTCTGAAGGGATTCAAGTGAACCCAAGAAGACAGGCACCTAGAAACAAAGCACAATAAACATTTCTTACATTTCCCACCAGGATCCCTGCAGCAATTCCCCTCCCCTCACCAATTCCTCCTAGACTAGTTCAAACCAAGGTCCTCTGAGTTTGCCCATTGGGAATTCTCAAAGTGCCTTCTAACTTTCTCTCCATGTGCTCACTACCAAAGCATGATAACAACCGGCTAGCTATCTACATACTTATGTAACTATCTATGTATTTATCTATTTATCT
>JANHMN010000005.1:121031721-121085898 GCA_030674055.1 Rhabdomys pumilio | reverse complement strand
AAAAAAAAAAACACACATTGAAAGAGGCCCCTTGTGACCAAATGGACAATCAAACTTCCAATTCTAAACATGAGAGTTGCAAACCATCTTCTTTGTCAAAAACTGAGCTCAGACATTCTTAATCTTCCAAAAAATGATAGAAAATCAAAAGCTACTCCCCAAGAAGGCATAGCATCTTCTATTTCTACAAAAGAGTGCACACAAACCACTCTCTCTCTCTCTCATGAAGAGAGCCTCAGGCATTCCACCTCTCCTCGTGAGATTCCCAGACACATTACTTTTACCAGGAGAAGACAGAGGAATGCCTCTGATACCCACAGAGCCCTGAAATTTTTTTTCTGTAGACCAAGAAGGCATAGAGTCATCTCTAGATGGAGACAGTCCTCATGGGGGTATCAAGTTCTCATCATCACCACAAGAGAATACCAGCCACCCTGTTTCTACTAAGGATGGCTCAAAACATGTTCCTATTGTCTAAGAGAAAGAGAAACCTTCTATTAGTTTCAAATGGGAGTGCATGGCTTTAGTAAGTATCTTCGGGTATTCATCCCTCTACATATTCCAAAAGGGAGTGCTACAACATTCCCTGTTATTCAAGGAAATTACAGACGTACCATATGTCAACCAGGGGACCTGGTACCTTCCCTTTCCTACCAAGGGAGAGACCCAGCACTTCTATATGAATCTGGATACCCTCTTTTGACCCTTCTGACTTAGGGGGCCACAGATACACACATTTTGTTCAAAGCAATCTCAAAAAGATCTCACTGCAAAGGGGGAGATGTAGTTCTATCCTTCCCCCTAAAGGAGCTATCAGTCCTTCTCAATCTGACCAATGTGAACTCAGACTTTCCAGTTATCACCAAAGGAACGTTGGATATGTCTCCCCTGTTTCAGGCAGCCTCAGAATGTTTCAGGCTGAAAGAGATGGCCTCTCAAATGCCCCATATAAGACATTGCCCCTCAGAGATGCTTTTTATGACAAAACAGAATTCAAAAATGTGTCTTCTAATCAAAAATGGATCAGACCTTCAAGCTCTGCCCTAGGAAGCTTCCAACTTACCCGTTCTTCCCAACAAGGCATCAGAGCTTCTCAACCTACCAAGTGGAAGCTCTAAGGCAGTTCATCTCAAGAGGGTGACCTGGGCCCTACTTTCCTTTACCATGGCATTTTTAATTCTTTTTTCCTTTAATCTAAAAGCCACACTCATGTTTTTCCACTCTGTGTTTCATATAAACAGCTGGAGTTTAAAACATTTTCTTTTCATCAACCATCTATGAAACTTACACCTTCCACTCTTAGCTGCCTCAGATACACATTGAAGCATCAGGTTGGCTCCTCTGACTAAAAGCATGGTAAGTATTCTCCTTCTGATTAAGAGTAGCTCACAATTGTATAAAATGTGCACCTTGTGGAGAATAACATGTACTTCTTCTGACCAATGTGGATCTAGGTCTATTTGATCTGACCTAGTTGCTGAAAAATCAACTGTCTATATCTTAGTTTCACTGAGTGCATCTTACTCTGATTCTCTGAACTCATGACCTCTGTACAAAGAACAGGACCTGGGTGCCTGAGGTCCTAATGACTAAAAGTAGCCTGCAAAGTCATAAACTCAGTGTATATATTAAGGTTTGTCAGCAGAAACAAGAAACAAGAAAGCCATGCCATGTTCAAAAGTAGGCAGGTGATTTATCAGGAGACCTAGCTGGGAATTGCCTGTTAGCGTGTTGGAGATTAATTACACTGCTTCCTGGCCTGCATGACATGAATGTTCTAGGTTCCCATGAAGACTGGATAAGCAAATGTTCAAGCCTTGTCTACTCTTCAACTTGACTCTTGATCTTCCCCAGATACAAGAGTCTTTGAAATTTCTTTCCCCAACATAGTATGAGGCTTTTGCCTCTAAAGATTGGTATCCTTAATAGTTTGGGGATATGTCAACATTCTTATTCTGTCCATAGGTCCTCCAAATTGTGTTTCTGATGCAGAACCAGGAAGGTTCACACATTCTACAATCTCTGAAGTGGAGCTTACATCATTCTCAAGGGCTCACAAGGTCCTCAGGCATTCTCTGTATTAATCATGAAGCCGCATGCATACCAGTCATTCTCAAGTAAGCTTCAGACATACAGCCTAAGAACTATCGATCTTCTAAACTTCTGTATGTTTCAAGAAGATTTTTGATCTGTCCATTCTGGACCATGGATACTCAGATCTTCCCCAAATAGCGTAAGTGACCTTAATCTTAACTGTCTAGGATCAATGTGCATCACAACTTTCACCAGTAACATAAGGAAAGTTCAGATGTGCCCTCTCAACATCTAATGTGTCACAAACTCCCCATTGTCAAGGGAGTTTTAACATACAATTCCTTTGAGAACCTGAAATCTCAGACATTCATTAGTTGCTCAAATTAACTTCAGAGTTATCACTTTAGAACTAAGTTGTCACATAGATCCTCAATGACTGAAGAGGTCCTAAGACCTACAGCATAATAAGCAAAAAACTTTAGATCTTGACGAGAAGACCACAAATACAGCTCTTTTATGATCAGCATGCAATAGAATTGATGAAGTCACAATGGAGCCTCAGATGGACCCTTCTAGATTTAGGACAATTTATGCCTCCAGCTAATAACTAAATCAAGTCATGCCCCCTCAGAAGTAAATTAACCGATGACATCAAGGGGCTGATACACAGTTGGAATATCTTCTGAAGAGGGCCTTAGTCTTATTTCCTTTAATCAGAGCAGCCCCAGAAATTAATGTTATGCCAAAGGGGTCAGCTAACATTGAGAATAAAAACATTTTATTCAACTTCTGTCTACATTTGAGTGGTATGATATATGTCCCTCTGATGAAGCAAGTTATAGAAATAATTTTGTGACCGAGGAGTGTGTCTCAAACATTCAGGCTTGCCTGTAGTTTCCTTCAGACTGAGTCCTTTTGACCAAGAATTCACTAGATCTTCTCTCTTTGTTCATGGCTGACTCAGGTCTACCATTCAGCTAAGAGGATCCAGAGATTCTTCCTCAGACTTTATTGGCTAGAAAATATACCTTTCACCACCAAAAATATCAGAGAACTTTGGATTCAAGTCCCATGTCCTCTGAACAAAAACCTCAGCCTGGATCCAAGGCCATCTATTCTATCTTTAATTTGCTCACCAGAAAGTTAACTCTCCTCCTCAGGAACACCTGTGTGGCTTATTTTAAGTTTAAATAGAGAACAGATCCAGGGACTTTGACCCAACTTGTCAGAAGATACTTCAGATCACTGTCAAGTCTGCAGTGGAGTCCTCAGAGATAAGAATTTTCTATAGACCTCTGAACACGTGGAGGCCTGGAGTGCCTGGACCAACCTCCTCTACAGAAAGTAAACAGGAATACTTACCTACTGTTCAACAGGGCTGAGGGCTTTTCTCCTTTTTAAAATTTTGGTATTTTTTTCCTCTGATGATTGAGGCCTTAAAAGTTACCCCTTTGACCCATAGGCTCTTATTATAATTTCTTCTGCTCAGGGCCCTGTGGAATATTTTAACTCTGACCAAGGAGCATTGCTCTTTTTGGTCAAAGTTCACAAAAATCAAGAGGAAGAAGCAAATCCTGGAACTTTATGTCACTTCCTTGATTATGTCACATGACATATTGTGAAATCATCAGTCTAGCTCAATTCTGCCTGTTTGAAATTAATTCTTAGGAGGCAAAAATGCTGAGGACAATGCACAAGGTGATCATGAATCATGGCATGTATATTTGTTCTCCTGTTTTTTCAGCTAAAGATATGGATATACTAGACTGTGAAGAACAGTTAGAAGGTGAGGCAATGCTAGGACCTCATAAAGTAAGACAGGCAATTTAATTTTTGCTCAAAATATTATGGAAATTTTTATACTCTCATAATCACTTGTTTCACAAAGATATCAGTACCACTTTTATTCCCAGAGGTACTCACTCCTTCTGCCTTTGATTAAGGAGTCATCATATTTTCCCACTCAACTAAAGGGAGCAGCAGATCATTCCAGTTTGTCCAAAGGAGGCTTGAACATTCATTTAGGCTGAGAAATCCCATACAACTTCTTGAACATCTGTGTGAGTTTTCATGTCAGTAGCTTGTCTGAAGACTCCATAAGCAAAAGAATTTGTATTAACTCCTTTTCAAATATAAAAGTATGACTAGATTTCCTTTATTCCAAGAAGATATAATGTATGTTTCTTTCTTGGCTGAGTATGTATGTCAAAGATTCTTCCCTGCATCATTACTGAATGTACAGTTTTCCTTGAGCTAAAGGAGAAATCTAGAAAACAATAGTCCACAACTTTCTGATATTGTGGACCGAGCCTCAGATAAGTTTCCTATTGTTTCCCAGATTTCTTCTTCAACTCAAGAAAAACTGTAGGCTCAATAATGATGTAATGAATAATCTTTAACATAATACTCTGTCAACGAAGAAGCATCCATTATCTTACCTTTGAATAAGGGAAATCTAGGCACATTCTTAAGACTAAAAAGGACTTAATACAAATTCTTCTGATTACAGAGTCCATAGAGAAGCCACTGACATGAACACTTACACAGATGTTCAGGAAGTTGTATGGGATTCTTCAACCTAAAGGAATGTTTAAGCTTCCTTTGGTCATACTGGAATGATCTGAGACTCCCATTGCTTCAGTGAGAAAATATGATGTCTCCTTAATCAAAGGTAGAAGGAGTGAGTACTCCAGAATAGAAGGGAAGATCTGATTTCCTTGTGACAGGAGAGATGATCAAAGTATAAAAATTCCCATAATGTTTTGAGCAAACATCCCCTGACAATGGTTTCTTCAGAGAATCCACTTCTAGTCATAGAATCCTCAGTTCTATTTCTCTAGGAGGTCTTAATGTTTCCCTTCTGACCTGGTGACAAGTCATCCCCAAGTGATTGATAGGAAGGCAGAACCCTCTGAATGGATATTCTAGGACATAAATTGATGTCCTTGGACCTGGCAGTAAAAGTCTGAGCCCTGATCTAACTTCTATCTTTAAGATTGCCCCTTGAAATGGTGCAGGTTCCATCTTTTTTGTCCATGCCTGTGCTGCTGCTGAACAGCTGGTGGAGAACATAGAACCAAGATTACCAACTCTCTAAATGCTGAGAAACACACCTCAGTGTCTCAGAGCACATGGGTATTCTGGACTGTGAGGACATTTGCACCTGACAAGGTATTTTCTGCACTTTCTTTCAATTCCCAAAGTTACATTTTACCTGAGAGATTATGTGACCTTCCTGGTCTTCTCTATCACCACAACATATTCTTTCTATAAAAATGAGGCCAATGACTTTCCACATGTGGTCAAAGTAAGATTTCTACCTAACTGATCAGGCAGAGTTCCAAAAGTGACTCTTTTTTTTAAACAAGGGACTCCAGTCCACAATGGTTTGAGGTCCCGCAGTCCAAGTACAAAATCAGAGCATAGAACCTGTGCCACCTGAGGCCAGGCAAGTCCATAGATATGTATGTAATAATCTTTCTGCCTAGATCTGGACAGCTGAACAAACTAGAAATGACCTAGCCAGCAACAGTTATCTAAACCATGGAAAGAATAAGGTGCTGCCTGTTCTCCCCCGGAATGAACACAAACTATAAAGACACAAAACTCTGAATAAGAACTGGAAACTTAGGATCACAGCTGGAAACATTCTTCACTGTATAAGGTACCTGGGACCTTTACCTTTGACAGAATTGTATATGGCACCTTCACACTGCCTGAAAAAGATTTTGTCAATAGGGTCTCAGAGTTTTCCTTTCTTAGATGGGACTCACTTTGCCAGTGTTAACTGACTCCTTCTCACTACATTGAACAAAATGGCACAACGCTCCTAGAACTAGCATTGCCTCAGACCCCATTTGCCAAGTAGGGCCTTGAACACACATTATGTCTTATGTGGTCCTTATATATTCCTATTTCTACAAAGTTGCTTTGAGTCTTTTCTCATTAAAGGGCCATCAGATCAAGGGAGTCTTATATCACTCATTCTACATAAAGGAGCACCTAAAATTCCCTGTCTTTCTTCCTAGTAGTATTGAAGCTTTTTGTATATGTCCAAACACAAAATGGATTTTAGACTTTCAACTTCTGCAAAAGGGGCCCTGGAAAATCATAGCATATTGAAAGGGCTCTCATAACTAGCTCCTGTACCAAAGGGCTGTTTCTGACCTCCATCCTCTATACAAGAAACTTCAGTTCCACCTGTGCAAGTAAAGAACCACCAACCCTTCTCTTCTTTCCATGCCTCAAAAACACCCCTATTAACTAAATTTTCTTTAAAGCTAACCCCAAGGTTTAACTTGTCTTTACAACACATTTGCAACCAATGGTACCTCAAATTTCTCTGCTTTTAGATCTTTTGATAAACAATAGGAAGCTGTAATCTAATTTCATACTCTGTGCCTCAAAGTAGGTCATCAAAATGCACCATTCCTATCATTTATTCACAGATGAGGGCAGTTGAACACAATCTTGAAGAAACTTCAATGCTTTCATAATTACTTTTCTTGTTGGAAGACTATTATGATCATTGCTTGGACTTTCCAAGTTTTCACACATATGCATATGGGGAAAATAATTGGTAGCTAGTGAGGCATAATCAGAGCATTTCTCCAGTACCCAATTTAACCTAGAACCTTCCCTGCTGCCCATGGGTGAACTGGATATTTCTGTCCTGAAAAATATGACCAGGAACCTCTACCTTATGAACCAAGACATTCAGGATTTCTCCTTTATTGAAGGTGATCTTAGAACTTCCCATTCTAAGAAGAGGTTCTCAGAACTCCTCTATTGCCTAGTTACTTCACACACATTTGTTTTTTGAAGTGCTTGAGAGAACTTGGCCTCTGCCCTTCCCTTCACAAACAATGTGGCCTTGGATATTTTCTACCTCTGCAAGGGGGACTGTGAACCACTGTCTTTGACCTAAGGAAGCTCACACATTATTTCAAAAGTGACATTAGATATACTCTTTTGAATAATAATGTATCTTGCCTAGTATCCTTAACCATTCTCTTATGTTTTTGAACTACCTCCAATCTATATATTATAATAAGAGAAATTCTAGCTTTTTGCCTTTTATCATGGTGGCTAGGAAATATATGTTACACTCTGGTTTGAAGTCCCAGGTCCTATGTGGAGAATTATTCACTGGATAGTACATTATGCTCTACAGTCTGATCATATTGTTGCTGCCCATACATGGACATATTAAGAAGAAATGAAGGAGGCAACCTAGACAGGGACAACCATCCACACTGTTTGAAAAATGCTTGTCTTGTTGCCTGAACTACACTTGACCAAACACGAACCTCTACCAACTAAAGAAGAGTTGGAAGCTGAAGAGCAGTGCTGGGACCTCTCATTAGTGAATAAGGGAACAGGGACATTCATGTCTAACAGGATGCTGCATGGCACTTATATCTCTCCTAGGACTTTCTATCCCATACTTCTGCAGAACTATGTCTCAAAGTATTCTCTTTCTCATAACTGGCCCAGTATTTCCTCTCTGCCTAAATTACCTCAGTCCTTTTACTTTACTGAAGAGAATGTCAGTCATCCCTCCTACGACTAAGCCTACTGCAGACCTTCCCCATTTCCCAAGTTGGTCTAAAGTACTCATTTAAAGGAAATACACTCAAAATCTCTGTTTCTTTGAAAGTGGACCTATCATTTCTCTTCTGAGTAAAAAGGCCTCAGGCCAAGTAAACCTTATGTTTACATTCCCTCTGTAGAAGCCAGAATCAAATCCACTCACATGCAGTTCAATATAGTGTAAAAGGTGACTACGATTATCTCTTTCAACCACAAGGACTATAGACATCCAGTTCCTGGCCAATGGTATTTATCTCATGGAACAATGATGACAGAGACCACAGGTTTGGCTTCTATGGCCAAGAGGGACTCATTCATTCCATCTCTAGTCATAAGAGCTTCAGATGTAGCCTCTCGTTATGGGATGCCCGAGAGCATCTCTTCATTCCAAGGGTAGCTTACACTTGACTTTAAGCTCATCTTATGTTAGTGGCAATGCCTGTGACCAAGATTGCCAGGCAAACACAATTGTGACTTCACAGTGAAACCTCACAAGTGTCTGTGTGTAGAACAGAGGGCAGAAAGTAGAAATCTAAACCTAACAGATATGTAGTCTCCATAGAGGTAGTTGTCAGAAGTGCAATATTTCTGTCTCTCATTTCCAGAGATACACACAACAATACTACCTCGAGGGGGCATCAGAGTTCAGACAGTCTCTTATCCTGATGGAAGAGGATGCTGATTGCTTCTTGTACTCTTCCCAAATATACAATATATGGATAGTGGAGGTGTGGAAGAGTATTTGGACACAAATGATGCAGTATCATACTCACGGTAAGCTAGATTTTTGTACTGAACAGTGAGGTGATTGGATCTTGCTATTGGTTAAACATTGCCAGGCACTGTTTTTATAAGCAAAGAAGTTCAGGATGACCCCATGTGTTGCATTTATGAATACAGGCTACTCAAACTGCATGTATTCTCCAGGCATCTCACACCATCCCCTTTGGATGAAGGGGCATCAGCATTTAACTTAGGTTAAATGGCTTTCAGGCTTTTCTGCTCTTACAAATGCTACCCTAAACCTATCCATTCTGTCTAAGGTCAGTTATAAGAATGACTGGAGTTTACTACTGGGATCACAGAATTGTCATTTTCCCCAAGGGGTCCAAGATCAAAGGGTCCTGTAAGCATCCCCCACCTACATATGGGCCTCAAATATAATCCTCTAATAATGAACTTTACATAATTTCACTCTAATCATGGCCACTAAGAAAATACCCGTGTGACCAAAGGGGCTTCATTTAATTCTGATCTGTGTTAACAGAGCCTGAAACTTAGGTCATCTGTTTTTCATATCATCCTTCATGCACTTGCTCACATAGGTGATGACAATCTTCAGGAGGACTTAGAGACAAACAATCATGACTGATGAATAATGCTTAGATGACTGCCAGGCCTACCATGGTGTACCTGAGGATAGGAATCTTCTAAACTGTGAAACAGTCTTACTTCTTCTGCTCAAAGTAGGCTAGGACACTTCCTTATCCTTAAAGAGATTTGGGACTTTAAGCAGAATTTAATTATGCATTAATCTTCTACTCCTAAACATCATTGCTTTAGACAAACAACTTCTGTCCATTAAATATCAAATGCACCCTCTGTATATAAGAGGATCCAGTATCTATCTTATCAGATTGACAAGGCCTGAGATCATCTTTACCTGCCCAAGGCCTCAAACTCCTCTTCAAGTCAAAAAGGTGTTCAATAATTACACACTCTGATCAAGAAAGATTTCAAACCATTCACTAACTGATGAAGGAGGGCACAAAAATTCTGCTTAACTGTGTCTCATATCCAACACCTCATCTGATAGGTACATCAGAATAACTCCTTTTGTTCCAGTAGTCCTCAAATCCACACTCTTTGTGCAAGAGGCCTGTAAATGTCATTTTTTCATAGTGGATCTTTGGTACGTTTCCTTCTGCCTATAGGAGGAACCTCAGACACTCCATGCGTGCTCACAAATATTTCCTCTTTCCCCTCTGTCTAGGGGGCAACAACTTTCTCTTAATGTGTGCATTTACCTTAAATCCTTTTTGACAAAAGGGAGACTCATGCCAACCCTCACTTGAAAGGTGTCTATAAATCTTGTTCTGCTGACTTTATGTGCGTACTATATCCATACTGTCTAGGATAACTTTCAAGCTTAATCATGCTACATAGAGTCTCAGATATTCCTTCACTAAAGAAAGAGCCCTTGGACTTATTTCCTCTAAACATAGCCTTCAGAGCCCAAAGATAACTGTTCAACCTGTTGGAATAAAGTAACAACTGCTGCCTGGAGTTTTACAGACCACACAAAGTATATGGTCATTCTAAATACTAAAAAAGAATCGGAAGGTGATCAAGCAATTCTAGAAATTCTTCTGCTTCACAAGGAATTTACATTTACTCCAATGCAAAATAGGCTTTTTTATTCTATTGAAATTAGCCAAAGATTTTACCCCTCTGAGAAATAGCTATAGAATTTCACTTTTCACAGAGTTTCTCAGAAATCCTGCTTATGACCAGGGTGCTGCAACACTCTTATTTCCATGAATTCTGGCACATTACCTCTTTCAGGAAGGTCATAACCATCTTACTTCCATGCAAAGATGCCTAAGCTCCTCCTCCAAACTACACAGCAAGATTTAGACATTCATAAGAAAGTATGCTCAAGACCTGGCCTGGGTGATCAAAGAAATTCCACAGATTCGCCATCTTCCCAGTGCACTAACAAACAACTTTTAATTTCGGCGGTCTGGGAAGCCCTGTACTGACCTAAGTGATCTCAGAGCACTGTCGACTGAGGTCCACAACAGAAGAGTATCAAGGCAAGTGTAAATTAGACTACGTTCTTCATTTTGTTCCCTCAGACACTGACAGTCTGTCCTCCAAGCAGAGGAATATGTGGATGAATATATATTTGAGGAAGACACTGAACCTGAGACTACTGCATTGCAGCCTCTTAGAAGACTTCTAAGATATCTGTTGTGCCTAGCATGTACATTCAGATGATGCATATTCTAGATTGTGATTTCAAGTTTCAAGCTGATAAAGGAATGTTCTATAATACTCAAGGTATCAGTCAACCTTCAACTTCTGCTCAATAGTGCTCCAAATATAAGAGTAAGGGAGGCTGAGCCTCTTCCACACAATCCTGGGGAGCTCTAATCTCATTCTTCTACTTGAGCGCATCTTAGATCTATCACATGCCCCCAGAAGGGCAGAAACAATTCCTCTTCTGCACACAGGGCACTTGGATATGTCTCCCCTTATCCAAGGTACTGTGAGTACCCTCTATTATTGAATTGGCTTTTAGACTATTTCCTCTCTCTAATTATAGCCAAAATATTCCACTTCTCATCAAAGGATCCTAACCTTGCCTGTTCTAATAGAGAACTACAGTCCACCAATATCCAAAGGATTCTCAGAACTTCAAAATATTCTCCTGTGGGAGTTTACTCACTAAGTATTTAATTGGGCCTCAGATTCTTCTGTTGTGTCCAAAGGAATTCCAAACTCCTGCCTCTGATTCTCTATTGGGTCTCAGATTTCATTTTTTCCAGGCCATCTTCAAATATGCCTTTCTAGCTGAGGTGGACATCACATTGTCCTCCTCTGGTACAGGGTCCTTAGACATTCCCCACCCTATCTTTAGGATCTATAGTACTTCAATCCACCCAAAGTAACCTCCAGACCTCCCAGGCTTAAAGTTCCAGAGTTCAAGCTTTGAGAGTGCAGCCCAGAACAGAAGCTCACTGACTCAAGACAGAAACCAAAATAATGGGTTCCCCGCATTTCATACCTAAACCTAGCAGCTGAAAATATGCTTAAAAAGAGAACCAAAGTGGGACTGCCAGCCAGGATTTCTGAAGAATACTCAGGCAGCTGCCTGACCAGGAACCACATTCACTACAGTGGACAAATGTCTCTGAGGAGGAGCTGCTAGCTGATAAAGCAGTACATGGAATGTGCTGCATTTCATGAGGTAGGCTGGGACTTTGATCTTATCTCAAGGAAAGAGTCTGCAAATTTCCAGCTCTACTCAACCAAACGTGCTATTTAACACCTTGGAATATGGTGTCTGATCTAGGCAGAGACACTACAGCCTAGACAGTCATGTTGACTAGTGGCCACTTTTTAAAAAAAAAAATTACTACAGCACCACTTACCGATCTGACCAGTCCCAATACTTTACAATACTTTACAACAATACTGTGTTGTAAAGCTGGCATAAAAGATTATGTAAACTCACATTTCCATGTGTACATCACTATTGCTCCTGTTACCCATGGAGTGTGTACACTTGAATTTTTATGTGGCTCACCTAAGCAAGAATCCATCAAAGCCCAGTAGTTCAGAGGTAAAATATAAGATTTTAGGCACCCCTCTGCCTTGTTTAATTTATTTTTTTTCTAGTAAAGTTGAAAATAAATTCATTTCTCACATAACATATTCTGCTTATCCCACAATACGTTCTTACTCCTCAGAGTTATTTTCCCACCTCTCTGGCATCCAGATCCACCCTCTTTGTGTTACTCCTCAGGTAATAACAAGCTTTTAACAAAAAAACAATCAAATATGACAAAATAAAGTATAAAAAATTTAAGTATCATGATACTGAGGCTAGACCAGGAAAACCAACAAAAGGGAAAGTGCTCTAATAGTAGGTACAAGATTCAGAAACCTACTCATTTACATACTCAAGAATCTCATAAAAATCCAAAGCCAGAATATATTTGTGTGTGTGGGGGGGTATATGTGTATGAGTATGTATATGCAAAGGGTTTCCTTCCTACAAACTTGAGAAAGACTTGATGCTTCAGTCTCTCTGAGTTTATATGAGTCTTGTTCAGGAGACTCAAAGGGTCTGGTTCTGCTGATGGCCTCACCCCTGTCTGGCTCTTACACTCTGCCTGCCATTCTGCAGCATTCCCTGCACTCTTAGGGGAGCCATGATGGCTGAATAAGGTGATGATCTATGAGTATAGGAGAATATCATTAGGAGTCATTTCTTCTATTTCTTTTCTTTTGTAGACCACTACTGTTTGACTGTACCCTAGGTGTCTGGGCTATCTACTCTCAGGTTCTTGGTCGCACAAGCCATCTTTTGTATGGGTTCCATCTTAAGGAATGCACCTTAGGTGAAATCAGTTGTTCTTTGTTCACTCCCACAAGTTCTCTACAACATTAACCCAGATTGTCTTGCAGGCAGAAAAGTTTCATAACAAAGGTTTCATGGCTGAGTTAGTGTTTACATTTTTCTTTTGTTAGACTCCAGAGTATCTTCCTGAAACAAAGGGACTAGAATGTAAGAGTGATGGACCTGTGTAGGCAACAGCTTTCTTTGTGACATTATGGGTATAACATCATGGGTATGACATCACGAGTGTGACATCACAGTTGTAAAATGACTGGTGTGACATTATACATGTGACATTATGGGTATGACATTATGAGTATAATATAATGGGTGTAACCACTGGATTGATATCATGGGTATGAAATTATGGGTGTGACATTACACATGTGACATCACACCCATGGTGTCATACCTGTGATGTCATGCACATGATGTCATACCTGTGAGGTCACACCCATGATGTCATACCTGTGATGTCACCCCTGTGATGTCACACCCATTATGTCACACTCCTGATGTCACACCTGTGTTTTTAAACACATGATGTCACACTCATCATGTCTTTTCCATGATGTCACAACCGTGATGCCACACACATGATGTCACTCCCTTGATGTCATTCACACCTGTGATGTCACATGTGTAATGTCACACTCGTAATTTCATACACATAATGTCATACAATTGATATCACACTCATGTTACACCTGTGATGTCACAACTGTGATGTCAAATCTATCATAACCATGATTAATACACATTTCATATCCGATTTCTTACCTGTGTTGTCACTCCCGTGATGTCACACCTGTAGTATCATACCCATGATTCATTACCATGACATACCCATGATGTCATATACTTGATGTCACACTCATGATATCACTAGCATGTTGTCACAATCATGATGTAACACATGTGATGTCACACCTGTAATGTCATAGCTGTGATGTCATACTTATAATTCTTACCCATGTCATAACCTTGATATCACACACATGATGTCACAAGCATAATGTCCTACTTATGACTCATAATTATATCATACCAATGATGTCAGATACTTGATGTAACACTCATGATGTCACACCTGTTATGTCACATTTGTGATGTCATACTCATGATGTTATACCCAGGATGTCAACCCTGTGATGTCACACCCATGATATCATACCGTGAGGTCACCCAAAAAGTCACACACATGATGTCACACTCCTGATGTCTTTCCCATGATGTCACACGTGATGCCACACTTCAGATGTCGCACTCATAATGTTACACCTGTGATGTCTCAACTGTTATGTCAAACCTATGATATCACACCTATAATTTATATACATTTCATACCCATGCTGTCATACTTATGATGTCACGCCGGTAATGTCATATATCAGTGATGTCACTCCCTTGATGTCACACCCAAAATTTCACAACATGATGTCATACCTGTGATGTCACACCCATGATGTCACACTTGTGATGACATAGTCTTTTGTCATATTAGTGGTGTCACACCTGTGATGTCAAACTCATTCTGTCATATTTGTGATGTCCTACAGTTGGTGTCACAATCATGATGTCATACCAATGAGGTCACACCTATGATATCACATTCATAATGTTACACCTGTGATGTCTCTACTGTGATGTCAAATCTATCATATCACAACTATGATTAATACACATTTCATACCCGTAACATCATTCCTGTAATGTCACTCCCGTGATGTCATACCTGTGATGCCATACCTGTGATGTGTAACACCTGTAATGTTATACCTGTGATGTCACATGTGTAATGTCTCACCAAGAATTTTATACCCATAATATAACCTGACATCACACCCATGATTTGATACCTGTAATGTCACACACATGTCACAACTGTGATGTCACAGCCAGGATGTGATACACTTGATGTCACACCTGTGATTTCACACATATGACATCACACTCATGATGTCTTTCCCATGATGTCACACCCATGATGTCACACCCTTTATGTCACACTCATGTTGTCACACCCCGTCATTTCACACACATCATGTCACACTCATGATGTCATTCCCATGATTTCATAAGCATTATGCCACACACGTGACATCACACCCATGATGTAACACCCATGATGTCACACTCATAAAGTTACACCTGTGATATCTCACCTGTGATGTCAAACCTATGATATCTCACCCTTGATTTTTTTTCACATTTCATACCCATGATGTCATACCTGTTAAGTCACATGTATAATGTCACATCCAGAATTTCACACACATGGTGTCACACCTGTGAATTCATACCCATGTTGTCACACATGTGATGACACACCCATGATGTCACACTTGTAACGACATACCTCTGTCACACTAGTGTTGTCACACCTGTGATGTCACACTCCTGATGTCATACCTGTGATGTCCTCCAATTGATCTCATAATCACAATGTCATACACTTGAAGTCACAATCATGTTATCATACCCAAATAATACAATACTATACTATAATACTATAATATGTAATAATCATAAAACAAAAACAATAAAAATAATAATGAAAAAATAATATAATAATAAACTAATACTGATTATAAAATATGAATAATAGTAATAAATATTCATATTAAGATAATGATATAATGAAATAATACAAATACTAATGCTACTACTAATAATAAAATAATACTACTAAAACAATATTATAATAATAATATAAAAATAATACAAAAATGTGTTAATTGTGATTATTCTTTTTTACCAGTGATAATGAGATAATAATGAAATAAGAGTATAACAATAATAAAATGTTAATAACAATAATAAAATATAAATAATTCAATTAAATATTAATAATAATAAAATAATGATGATATAATAATAAAATAATACTAAAATTAATGATAATGACAATACTAATAAAATAATAATAAGATTAAAATAACCATAGAATTATATGTCAATAAGATAATAATAATAATAAATAAAGAAATAATAATATGATATAAACAAAATATTAATAATACTGATAAAATATGAATAATAATAATGAATATTAATGATAATATAGTAATAATAATAATAAAATAACCAGGAAATAGTAATGATACTAATAAAATAAAATTAATAGTAATAATACAATAATATTTTAATAATCTATAAATAATAAAATAGTAATAAGATTATAGTAATAATAAGGCAGTGCCTTCTGATGGGCAGGGGCTGAGTTGAGGGGCAGGGCTTCAGAGGACACCCATAATGTCCAACTTATGACTCATAACCATATCATACCAATGATGTCACATACTTGATGTAACACTCATGATGTCACACTCTTGATGTCACATCCTTAATGTCACTCTTACCCATGATTTCACACCCTTGATGTCACATTCATATTATTACACCTGTGATGTCTCAACTGTGATGTCAAACCTATGACATCACACCCATGATTTATAAATACTTTACACTTCTGATGTCATACATTTGATATATGTGTAATGTCACATCCATAATTTCACACCCATGATTTCATACCTGTGATGTCATACCCTTAATGTCACACCCATGATGTCACACTCCTGATGCCACAGTTGTGATTTCACACACATGATGTCACACCCATGATATCACACAATGATGTCATACCTTTTATGACATACTCATGATTCATAACCATATCATACCCATGATAACAGACACTTGATGTCTCATCAATGATGTCATACCTGTGATGTCAAAACCTTAATGTCGCACCCATGAGGGCACACTCATAATGTCACCCTCATGATGTGACACCTATGATGCCACACCCATGATGTCACACCACTGATGTCATACATGTTATATCAGACTCTTGATGTCATACCCAGCATGTCCTATATTTTATGTCACAATCATGACATCACACCCATGATGTCACAGACATGTTAAACCTGTGATGTCTCAATTTGATGTCAAACCTATGATATCACCCCCATGATTTATACACATTTCATACTTGTGATGTCATACCTGTGATGTCACTCTCATGATGTCATACCTGTGATATCACACCCATGATGACATACGCATGATGTCACACTTGTAATGTCACTCCCATGGTGTTACACCCCTAATGTCTCAACCATGATGTCACACCCATGAGGTCACACTCATGATGTCACACTTGTGATGTCACACTCGTGATGTCACAACCCTGATATCCTACAATTGATGTCCTACAATTGATGTCACAATCATGTCATACATTTGATGTCATAAACATGATGTCATGTCACACACATGTCATATGTATGATGTCATATACTTGATGTCCCACCCATTATGTCCTTCACTTTATTTCACAATAGTGATTTCATATTGTGATATCATACCTGTGATGTGACACCCATGATGACATACCCGTGGTGTCCTACAATTGATGTCACACCCAAAATGTCTCATCAGTGATGTCACACACTTGATGTCACACTCATAATGTTATACCTTTGATGTCTCATGGATGATTTCACATCTATAATGTCACAGCCATGATGTCAATCCCATGATTCACATGATTCCTACAGATCTCATATACATGTCATACCCATAATGTCAATGAAAACTTTGGATTTCACACCTGTGATGTCACACCTATAATGTCACACGTATGATGTCAAACCAGTGATATTACACTTCTGATGTCACACTTGTGATGTCACACTCATAATGTCATATCTGTGATGTAATACCTGTGATGTCAAATCCATTATGTCACAACCGTTATATCACAACACACTTGTGTTGTCACACCCATGATGTCATTCACGTTATGTTACAATCATGTTGTCACATTGGGATATCATTAAATTTGACAGTTTAATGTAGGACTGGTTAACAAAAATTGTTAGTTTTGACATAGCACTAGTTATTATTAAATGGGAAAATTCAATATAGGATTAGTGAATATTAAATTGGAAATTACAATATTTGGACTAGTTAAAATTAAAGTATAAATTTCAATGAACAACTAGTTAATATTACATTGGAATTTTTAAAATATTGTGAATTTTTATAGGACTAGTTAAAATTAATTTGTAAATTTCAATATAAAACTAAATAATATTAAATTGTAAATTTCAATACAGTACTAGTTAAAATTAAATTGTACATTTGAATATAGGACTAGGTAAAATTAAATTGTACATTTGAATATAGGACTAGATAAAATTAAATTGTAAATTTCAATATTGGACTACTTAATATTAAATTGGAAATTTCTGTATTCACTGAGTTATTATTAAATTATATTTTTAAAAATAGGACTAGTTAATATTAAATTTTAAATGTAAATATAGGACTAGTTAAAATTAAACTTTAAGTTGCAATATATGTTCAATATATGTTCAATAAAATTGTAAATTTCAATATTGGACTACTTAATATTAAAATGTAAATTTCAATATAAGACTGGTTAATATTAACTTGGAATTGTCAAAGTATTATAAATTAAAATTTAGTACTAGTTAGTATACTATTTGAAATTTTGATATAGTATTAGTTAATAGTTACTTGTAATTTTCTGTGTACTCTTAACTTTTAATTGTAAATTTCATAGTGAACTAGTTAGCATCAAATGGTAAATAAAATATAGGACTTGCTAATAATAAATAGGAAATTTTAATATATCACTAGTTAAAATTAAACTTAAAATATCAATATAGGACTATATAATATTAAATTGTAAATTTCTGTATATGACCATTTAATATTAAAATGTAAAATGTAATATAAGACTAGTCAACATTAAATGGCAAATTTCAATATAGGACTAGTTAATATTAAGTTAGAAATTTCAATATACAACTAGTGAATATTAAATTGTAAATTTCAATATAGGAATATTTAAAATTATATTGGAAATGTCAACATATTGTGAATTTCAATAAAAGACTAGTTAATATCAAATTGGAAATTTCAATACAGGACTAATAAAATTTTTTTGAAAATTTTTGAATAAAATGAAGATAAATATATAAAAATTTTAAAACTGTAGAAAAATGCTAAAATATTTTGAAATTGTCATGGAAAATTCATTAAAAATTAAAAATTATTTAAGAAAAATTTCAGAAGAAATTTAATATTTGCATAAAATGCTTGATAAAATTAAAGACATGTTTAAATATTCATGATAAAAATTAAGATCAATATAGAAACAACTTTTGGAAATATATGATACATTTGTGGACAATTTATGGTTAAAATAAAGACAAATATAAAAAATAGTATGAAAATGTTGAAATTGTAGAAAAATACATTAAAAATTCGAGATTGACATGGAAAATTTCTTTAAAAAATTGAAGGTGATTTAAGAAAAAATTGAGGATAAATTGAATATTTGCATAGCAAAATGTTCTTTAAAATTGAGAAAATTTTTAAAACTTAGAGATAAATATTAAAATATAAAACAATTGAAAAAAATATAAAATATTAGTTGAAATTTTTTGGTTAAAATAAAAACAAATATAGAAAAAAAATTATACAGATATTAAAATTGTTTCCAGGAAAATCATTTTAAATAATTCAAGTTTCACACTGAAAAAATTATTAGAAAATTGAAGATGATTTAGCAAAAATTTGTGAAAAAGATGAATATTTGTATAAAATATATTTGATAAAATTGAAGATATTGCTTTAAAATGAGTGAAAAAACAAAGATAAATATTGAAAACATATAAAAATTTTGGGAAATAATTTTGGTTAAAATGAAGACATATATAGAAAAAAAGGATGAAGATACTGAAATTATTTATAGAAAAATCCCTAAAAAATTCAAGATTGTCACAGAAAAACTCATCAGAAAATTGAAGATGATTTAAGAAAATTTTCAGAAGAGATTGAATATTTGCATGGAAACATGTTTGATAAAATTGAAGACGTTTGAAAATTTAGTGATAAAAATTAAGAAAATATAGAAATATTTGATAAAAAGTTGTAAAAAATTTGTTGAAAATTTTTAGTTAAAATGAAGACAAATATTTAAAAAGAATAATATATTAAAACTGTGTGTACAATCACTAAAAAATTTTGAGATTGACATGGACAAGTTCATTAGAAAAGTGATGATGTTTAAATCATTTTCAAAAAATTTGAATATTTGTATGGAAAAATATTTGATAAAGTTAAAGACATTGATTTATAAATTAGTGATGAAAATTAAGATAAACATGGAAAAACTGTTGAAAAATTATACAAATGTGTTGAAAAGTTTTGGTTAAAATGAAGACAAATATAGAAAAAAATATGAAAATATTGAAACTATTTCTAGAGAAATAAAAAAATTCAAGATTGACAGAATAATTCATGAGAAAATTAAAGATGCTTGGAAAATTTTAGCAAAATTTAGAATATTTGCATGTTAAAAATATTTGATAAAATTGACATTATTTGAAAAATTAGTGATAAAAATTAAGACAAATATAGAAAAAAACTGCTAAAAAATATAAAAGATTTTTCTGGAAAAATTTTGGTTAAATTTAACAAATGTAAAAAAAAGTACGAAAATATTCTTACTGTTTGTTGAAAAATCCCTAAAAACATGCAAGATTGACAATTAGTAATAAAAATTAAGATAAATATAAAGAAAATTATAGAAAAATATAAAACATTTATGGAATAATTTTGGTTAAAATGAAGAGAAATCTAGAAAAAAAGTATGAATTACTGAAACTGTAGAAAAATCACTAAAATATATTCAACATTGACATGGAAAAATTCAATAGAAAATTGAAAATGATTTAAGTAAAATTTCAGAAGAAATTGAATATTTGCAAGAAAAAATGTTTGATGAAATTCAAGTTATTGTTTTAAAAAGTAGTGAAAAATAAAGAAAAATATAGAAAACACTGTTAAAAATCCAAAATATTTGTAAAAAATTGTTAAAATAAAGACAAATACAGAAAAAAATGAAAAACTGATATGGTTTGTAGAAAAATTTTTTTAAAAATTCAAGATTGATTGACATAGAAAATTTAATTAAAATATTGAAGATGATTTAAGAAAAACTTCAGAAAAATTGAATATTTGCATTGAAAAATATTTGATAAAATTGTAGAAATTGCTGAAATCATTCATGATAAAAATTAAGTTGAATATAGAAAAATTTGACGAAAAAATATAAAATATTTATGGAAAAATTTTTATTAAAATTAAATATATCCAATAAAATATATGTATAGTTGATATGACTTAATATATAATCATTAGTTGGAGGCAAATTGAATATACATATATATATTCATTATATATATAATATGTTATTATATATGTAATGTATATATATTATATATCTGTTTTATATTTATATTATATAATATATATTATGCATATATATTATATATAATATGTATTATATATAATATACATATATTATACATAATACATTACACATATATACATGTATATGTATGTATATATGTATGATATTTCATTATATATTATATATATATACATTAGATGTTAAAATTCAGCAGACATTAAAATGTGCTATGAAACTTCACATGCATTCTGATGCTTTTTATGGCATGACAATGTGATGTAGACACAATCCTTATACCTGCCAACGTACAGTAATGTATGTGGTCTACTGAATGGATGATCCAAATTATATGTGAGAGCCTCTGACATATATATTACACTGAGTGTTGCTGAGTTTCCAATATTATAATTACAACTGAGCATGCTCTATTTTAAATGTAGTTACATATTTATAATTAAAAATACATATATTCATACATACACATATAAATAAAGTTTCATTTTATATATATCTATATATAAAATAATATATAATTTGTAATATTATATTATATGTAATATATAATACATGTATTTCATACATACCTATTATATAAAATATTTTATATATTATATAATATATTCATATAGTGATCTATGTAATATACATATATATACATATATAAACTTTAATTTCATATATATGAATGTATATAAACTAATATGTAATATATATTATGATAATATATGTAATATATAATACATATATGATACAATATATACATATAATATGTGTAATATATAATTTATGTGATACAATATATAATATGAAATGTATATATTTAATAATATATATGATACTATTCATGAATTAAAATATTATAAAAGCAAAATGGAGGAGGAAGAATAAGAGAAGGGGTTCTTGGGGTGATAAACTGGACAAGAGAATGACGTCTGAAATGTAATAAATAAAACATGCAATAAAAACTAAATAAAATAAAAATTAAAAAAATTAAATACAAAAAAAAATAAAATATTCAATAAAAATTAAATTAAAATAAAAAAGCATTATAGCATGAGAACTGATACAATAAAATTAAATTAGATTATATTTAGAAATATTATAAAAAAAGAAATAGCATTGTAAAGTGAGAATTGATAAATTTAAATTAAATTAAAAATATTTTAAAAATGAAATTGCATTGTAGTGAGATAGCTGATATGACTACTGCTCCTGACAGCCCACGAGGCTTCTGAAAAATTATGCTGAAAAGCACGTAAATTTAATGATAGAATTTATGCAAAGTCATCACACAGGAAATTAATCTCCTTTTTCAAAGATAAAAATACATTGACTGTTACAAAATATTCCACATCAAATACCAGATTTTTATTTCATACTAAGGGTGCCTGCCACAATTGGTGAAGAAATAAAACTCATGGCAGTGATGCGTTAGGACAGCCGATTTTATGTGAAAAAATAATCAATTTTTATCTGAGAAATACCTACATGGATATAGGAGTCAGACTGGTTTATTTATTTATTTATTTATTTATTTATTTAATTTCTTCTTATTTGTTTTTATTTTCATTTTTTATTTTATCTGTTATTTCTTTTTATTTTATATTTTAATTATTAATTTTTTAGTTTTTATTTGTTTTTATTAGTTTTACTTTTCTTTCCTCTTCTTTTGTTTTAATTTTATTTTATATTTTTTGTTTTTGTTGTTTTTATTTGCTCTTCTTTTTTTATTGTTTATATCTTAAAATATTTTCTTATATTTTTATTTTTTAATTTTATTATTTATTTGTTTTTATGTATACTTCATTTTATTTGTGTTTATTTGTTTTTATTTTATTTTTTATTTCTTAACTTGTTTTTTATTCTTTCTCAATCTGTTTTTATTTTTTTGTATATTTTTGGTTTGATTTGTTTTTATTGTTTCTTATTTCTTTGTGATTATGTATTTACTTATTTCTATTTATTGGTTTCTTTACCTCTAACAAAACCAACGACAACCTCACTTCTGTCCATAGTCTTTGAGACCACGTGATGTGTCAAGGAATCTCCGTGATTTTTTTCCCACAAAAATTCCAAACAAATTGTTGGAGCTGAGTTATTCACATGGTGTCAGTCATCATGGCAACATAAATATGTATTTATAGAAACAAATTTTTTAAAATTATAATTTAATATTGTCTGTGCTTAAGCACTGAGAAAAATATTCCTGAACTATTTTCTTGTTCAATTTTATTAATACATTATAGAAAAAATAATAAAAAATAATATAAAAAATAATTTAATAATCCTGAATTATTTTCTTGTAAATTTTTATTTAAAAATCATGAAAAAATTTTAAAAAAATAATAATTTAAGTTTTGGAAAAAATTCTTTGTGTGTGAAATCAAATGCTAATGTGTGTATTCAAAAAGAAGGGTAACAATAACAGCTTTAAAGTCACAGGGAATAAAGCATGTGTGACACACACAAGCATTGTTGTGACAATAACACATCAAAAGAACATGGTGTGTTCACATGTGTATGATATTCTAATGTAATCATCATGATTAACGCTATTGCATGTTCATATGTATGTGATATTTTAATGGAATCACCATGATGGAAGCCAGAGCATGTTCAAGTGTAAGTGATATTCTAATGTAATCATGATGGAAGCAATGGATTAACGATAATAATATAATGATGATATAATAATGAAACAATAGTAATACTAATACTGTTAATAATAATAAATTAATAACAATAATAAATTATTAATGAAATAATGACAATATAGTAATAATAAAATAAAAATAAAAAGAGCACGTCTTAACTCAAACGGCACATATAACATGATTTAGTGTTTTCAGCTCTCTAATAGTTGTCTTTAGCTCGAATAGTACAAATGCTTTTCTCTTTGCGTATTTATACTGATGGTTACTGCATTACATTCTATAATGCGTTTTAGCTGTAATAGAGGTACTTAATTGTATATACCATACAAAACAATGAACTATGCATCGTTGGCTAGTACAGTGTTTATGTAAAAATAAAAAAACATTTATATCAATATTTTTATTTATATTTACATTCACATTCACAGTCATTTTATATATATTTATATTCATATTCATCTATATCTATATTTATATTTATATAATTCATTGGTCTCAGTATTTCATATGAAACCATATTAACTCTTTAATTTCTCTTTTCTTCGTCCCATGCCAATTTTCTGGTAGAATGTCTGGAACAATGTCTGATAACAAAAATGGTAAATAATGTAATTAAAATGACATAAAAGGAAAAAGGCAAAAGGGGTATGGAAAAGAGGATGACTTCTGAACTGTAAATAAGTAATGTATAAAATAAAAATTATCTAATTGAAGTATCCAACTAAAAATGTCTAATTAAAATATCTAATAAAAAATCCAATATTAAAATACCCAACAAAAATAAAACATTAATAAAAATAAAAAATATTATAAAAAAAGACTTCTACATCAACAGAATGTAAATATATGTAAAAATATAAAATACCTAATAAAAAACTTTTTAAAAAATTGACTGAGAAAAAGAAGAGCAAATGATTGTGTACCTCAAGGCATAATTCAAATTTCATAAGACACATTTATATAATTTATATGATTTGATGTAATTTTATACTTTTTATATAATTTATATAGTTTGTATAATTTATAAGACTCATATAATTTATGTATATTTATGATTAATATAATTAATATATAATATAGAAATTTATATAATTTTAAATAATTTATATATTTAAATAATATAATTTATCTAGTTTATATAAGTTATATATTATATATTATTCATATAATTTATATAATTTATGTTTTATATAATTTTTATAATTTCACATAATTCATATTTGTATAATTTTATATATTTTACATTATTTCATATACTTTATATAATTTATGTATCTTATATAACTTAGATAATATATATAATGTTATGCAATTTGTATAATTTATATAAGATTCAGTGACATGAACACATGGAGCTTAAATATATTCATGGCCACGAATATTATCTAATAATAATAATGTGATGTTGAAAAAAATAATTTACATTATTTTTATATTATATATTTACATTATATATTTGTATTATATGTTTACATATTTTTATATTATATATTTACATTAACACCATATTTACATTATCATGTTTCTATTATCATTAGTATTTATCAATGTTTGGGTAAAGAAAAGATTCTTGGCACTTCTTCTTTCTGTAAGTAAAGATTGTGAGAAATTGCCCTGTCAGAAACACTATATTGCTATATACAAGATAACTTTATATCACCTGATAGATAGAGTATACTGCTATATATAGGATAATGTTCTATCAATTAACAGATACACTATACTGCTATATATGAGATAATGTTACCTGATAGATACATTATACTGCTATATATTGGGCAATTTTATATTATGTGACAAATAGACTAAACTGTAATATATAAGATGAAGTTACATCACCTGAAAGACAGACTATACTGCTCTATATGGAATAGTGTTATCTCTCATGACAGATACACTATACTGTTATATGTAGGATAATGTTATATTATCTGACACATACACTAAACTGCTATATATATATTAGATAATTTTATTTCAACTGACATACACTATACTGCTATATATGGGATAATGTTATCTCACATGACAAATACACTAAACTGCTGATAATGTTATATTACCTGTCACACACACTAAACTGACATACAGAATAATGTTATATTACTTGACAGATATACTATACTGCTGAATACATGATGATGTTATCTTACATGACATAAACAGTAGACTGCTATATATGGTAAAATGTTATATTAGCTGACAAATAGACTATACCTCTCTATATAAGGTAATGTTATACCAACTGACACATACACTATACTGCTATATAAAGGATTATGTTATATTACGTGAAAGGCAGACTATACTGCTATTACTGCTATAAATGAAATATAGTTATATTATATGACAGATAAAGTATACTGCTATATATAGGATAATATTTTATACCTGACAGATACATTACACTGCTATATAAGGCGCAATATTATATTATGTGACAAATAGACTAAATTGCAATATATAAGATAAAGTTACATCACCTGAAAGACTATACTGCTATACATAAGATAATATTATATCACCAGAGAGAAAGCCTATCTACTATGTATGGGTTAATGTTATATTAACTGACAGATACAGTAAACTGCTGTATATATAAGAAAATATTATCTTACATAACTGATACACTATACTGTTGTACATGGGATAATGTTATATTACCTGAAAGATACACAATACTGCTATATATATATATATAATAATGTTATATTACCTGACAGATACACTATATACTGCTAAATACGAAATAATGTTATATCTCCTGACACATAGACTATACAGCTTTATAGGTGATAATGTTATTTTAAAAAATAAGAAAAATATGAAAGAAATTTGATAAATCTGATAACAAACAGAAAAATTTTGAAAAAGAGTGAAACTGTTTTTTAAATCTATCAAAAATTGAAGATTGACATGGAAAAAATTTCTTTTGAAATTTAAAGTGATTTACAGCAAATTAATGATAAAAAAGTTGTATGAAAAAATTGAAACTGTTTTAAAAATTTTCAGTAAAAATTGAAGATAGACATAGAAAATTTTCTTATGAAACTGAATGATTTTTAAGGATCATTTCTGATAATATTGAAGATATTCATTGAAATGACAAAACTTTAAGACATTGTTGGAAAAAATTAGTGATAAAATTTAGATATAGAAAACTTTTTGAAAAATTATAAAACAATTTTGAAAACATTTTTGATTAAGATGACATCAAATTTAGAAAAAATATATGAAAAAATTGAAAATATTTCTATAAAACTCCAGAGTAAACCTGAAAATTGACTTAAAAATAATTTTTACAAAATGAAAATGAGAGAAAAATTATAATGTATGTATATAAACACATATTATATATAATATGCCACATATAATAATATAATATAAAATATACTTATAATAATATAATATAAAATATACAATATAAATATATAATAAAAATATATAACATATAATATATAATATACAATAAATATAAAATATAATATAATATAAAATATAAAATATATAATATATAATATAAACCATAATATGTTATGCATAAGCTATAATGTAAAATCCGTAATTCATAATTTATTATCTATTATCCATAATACATAATATATAATACATAATACATAAGATACGTAATACATTATACATTATACATTATACATTATACATAATACATAATACATAATACATAATACATAATTTATAATCTATAATCCATAATACATAATACATAATAAATAATACATAATACATTATAAATATAAATAATATATAATATATAATATATGATAAATATATAATATATAAAATATAACACAATAAATTGATATAAAATATAAAATATAACTAGATATATTATATATACATATATATATAATTTATAATATATGTGTATATTATATGAATATTTATGTCTATATAAAATATATAATGTATTTGCCTGCATATCATATGTCACATATCACATTTTGCATATAACCTATCACGTATCATATACTACATCATATAGGATATAGCATATAGTATATATTATGTGATATACGCTATACTATATACTATATACTACATAATACATTCTAATACATTCTATATTCAATATTCTATATTCTATATTCTTCTATATACAATATATGACACACTATATACTGTATACTATATACTATATTCTATATTTTATATACAATATATGATATACTATATACTATATACTACATATGTATGCTATATGCCATATACTATGTACTATGGAGTATATACTACATATTATATAATATCTACTATATACTATATACTATAAAATATATACTATACACTATATGTTAAATGTTACATGTTACATATTATATAGGTTATATATATATGTATATATGTAAGACACATTATATAACATAATATATTAATATACAATATATATATATAAATGTACAAATAATCATGTGGATGCCACAGCATGTTTACTAGTACATGATATTCTAATGTAATTATGATGGAAGCCATGGCAAGTTCACACGTATGTGATATTCTAAGGTAATCACTGTGATGTGAACTGTGGTGTGGTCGGTTCACATAATTATAGTCTGATAATTATAATAGTTATACAAATAATAATAGCAATAAAAACAATAATAAATTAATAATAGTTGTTATAGTATAATAATACTAAAAACTTAGTAAGCTAATGTTAAAAATACTACAGAAAAAATCACAATAATAATTTTAATAATTTAATAACAATAACACAATTGTAAAAATATTAATATTATTAATAATAAACTTATGAATAACAATTAACAGTAATTGAATGGTGGAATAATAATACTATATTTATACTAATACTATTAATAACATAATTATGATACAATACAAATATAATACTATAATATGTTAATAATAATTATAAAAAGATAGCAATAATAAAAATAATAATGAAATATTAATATTACCAATTATAAGAGTATAAATAATAATACTAATAAATATTCGTAGTAATATAATGTTATAACAATAAAATAATACTAATACTATTGAGAATATCATAATTACAGTAAAACTATGATATAATAATATAATAATAATATAAATATAATACTAAGATATAATATTAATTAAATATTACCTTATTAATGATGTAATAAAGAAGTAATAATATAACAGTAGTAAAATATCAATAATATTACTAATAGATATACAAATAGTAATTCAAATAAATGTTAATAATTTTAAAATAATGATATGAATAATAAGAATATGATATGGATAATAATAATACAATAACAATAATAATAGAATAACAATATAATAATATCACTATAGTAAGATAATAATCATAAAATATAAAAAAATAAATTATTTTTAAAAATATTTTTAATATATTTATATTTTTATAAATTATTTTAAATAAATTATAAATTATATTTATAATATATTTATATTTTATAAACTATTTTAAAAAATAATGATGCTGATAATAAAATTATAAAGAATAATATTAAACCATGATGTAGTAATAATAATGTTAATAAAATGGAAATAACAAAGATAATACAATAAGCTAATAAAAATAAAAATTATAATGGTTATACAATTAAATAAGAATTATAAAAACATAATAAAATAATAATAAGAAAAGAGATATTATAATGATATGATAATATAACAATAATACAGTAAACTAATGATGATTAATTATAATAATAATTAATTATTAATAATAATCTAGTAAATTTATATTAGTAATAATATAATTAAACAATAAAATAATCTAAAATGATAAAATAATAATTTAATAATAGTCATTTAATAATAATGATGTAATGATTATATAAATCAATGACAATAAAACAATAAAATAATATTATTTTTGATGAAATAATACTGACATGATGATTAAATACTATTAATTTTAATGTAATATTAATATAATATGATGAAATTATATTAATAATAATAAAATAATATTAATAATAATATGGTAATGGCTTACCATAATATTAATAATTACATGAAATAATAATATTGATTATAAAATATAATAAAATAATAATAAATAATGGTTATAATAATATTAATTTATTTGTTTGAACTTGGGCAAATACTTTGTCTCTGGACATTCTGCACTCAGTCATACACAAGAGTTTACAAATGTGCTATTTTTATAATAATATTATGCTAATATTAATACTTATATATAGAAAATTTTTAGAAAATAATAATATTAATAACAATTAAATATTTCATGAATAATATAAATAAAATAATATTAATAATAGTGTTAATAAAATAATAACAATATGAATATTAATAATATTAATAAACTAATACTGTTGAAAATAATATAAAATTAAAAATATTATTACAACAATAATAATAATAAATAATACTAGTTAACTTTTATGATGTTACAGGGTGAAAGTAGTAATAATGATATCATTATTATTATTTTACTATTTTAATGATAATATGTATAATAATATATATGATAAGAATATATTTTATAATATAATATGGTAACATATATAGCATAATAATATATAATAATATATATATATAAGTAATATGATAATATAATAATAATATAATAATATTAATTAAGAAATATAAATATAAAATAATAATAGTATTAATGAAAATAATATAATAATGATACAATAATAAAAATAACAAAATAAAATTAATGTTAATAATCTCAATATAATAATGGTAATAATAATAATAATGATAATATAATTAATTTTCTATGATGTTTGAATAAAGTAAAACAACTAAAGCAGTTTACCTTGATGTGTTTGCATCAATAATTAGCAGCTACAAACAATAATAGCATTAATAACAATATAATAGAAATAAAGTGACAATAAGATTAATATAATACTGTTAATATAATCATAATAATAAGAAACATATAATGTTAATATCATTAATATAATACTAAAATAATATGAAGAAAAATATTAACATAATGATAATAAAATAAAATAATAATAATAATTAACTATGGATGAAATTTTATTAAAGTAATTTGAGGTGAATGACCTCCTCTCAGCCTCCCGACAGAGACTGGATCCTCTGACAGCTAAGCATCAGTCTTTGCCTTAGACTATGTAAAGGATTTTTAAGTGAGAATTACTTTTATTTTTACGTAAGTGCATGTTTACAACATATATTTATATTTCTCTTAATATTTATATTTACATTTATATTTACATTACATTAGATTTATAATTACATTTAGATTTACATTTAATTTTGTTTACATTTATATTTATATTTATGTATATATATTATTCGTATTTATATTCAAATTTATAGGCATTTTTATATTTACATTTACAGTTATATACATTTATATTTTATTTAGATTTAGATTCATATTTATATTCTTTATATTCACATTCAAGTTCATATTCATATTATTTATAGTTATAGTTATATTATTTATATTTGAATTTATATTCATAAGCACATTTACATTTACATTAATAATATTATTTATATTAACATTAACATTTAGATTCATATTCCCATTTACATTTATATTTACATATATATTCCTTATAATTATATTCATATATATTATTTATATTTATATTAGTACTCATATTTACAATAAATTCATATTTCAATCAATATCATTTTTATATTTACATTCACATTCACAGTCAAATTTTATATTTATGTTTACATTTACATTCATTTATGTTTATATTTGTATAATTTATTGGTCTCAGTATTTATCATGAACCTTATTAACTTGTCTTTCCACACCCACAACCCCTTCCTGGTAGAAGGTCTGCCACAATGTCTGATAAAAAAATTGGTCAAGAATGTAATTTTTAGAAAAGCAGAAATCTAATCCCTGCCCCTGCAGAGTGGCGCTGCCATTTTGTCCGGCTCCCGGATCTGAGGCCTGGTCCAGACCCACTCCCTGACCACTCCCCTGTGGACACCAGACTCCTCCCAAGACATCATAGAGGGTCCACTGAACCCAGAGTGGTGGGTAAGAATACCCAAACACAGCTCTACACCTATAGCTGGGTGTGGGGAGCACTCAGAATCCAGCAGAAACCCAAACCCTGGGGCCTGGTGCAGACCCGTGCCCTATTAACACTGGTGTGGACACCAGTCTCCTCTCAAGACAACCTAGAGGGTCCACTGAACCCAGAGTGGCAGAGGAACAACTGAACTTAGAGTGACAGACATCCTTAGAGGAATCACTGCACTCAGAGCAGTGGACACCTTATCCTGAGACACCCTAGAGTAGACACTGCACCAAGAACAGCAGACACCTAGCTTGTCTGCTTCCTTGGAGGCACCATATCCTGAGACATCCTGGAGATACCACTGTACTAAGAACAACTGGAGAAGATCACAGAGACATCTGTACCCTGAGAAGACCAAACACAAGCAAGATAACTGGAAACACAGGTTTCACTCAGAGACAGTGAGTACAGGTAGCACTAGAATTAACCAGATGGTGAAAGGCAAGCACAAGAATGTAGGCAACAGAACCCAAAGTTAAATGGCATCATCAGAACCCAGTCCCCCAATCATAGGAAGCCCTGAACACCTCATCACACCAGAAAAACAGGATTCAGAATTAAAATTACTTCTCATGACGATGATAGAGGACTTTAAGAAGGACATAAATAACATTATCAAAGAATTTAAGGAGAACACTGGTAGACAGATAGAAGCCCTTAAAGAGGAAACACAAAAATCCTTTACTGAATTGCAAGAAAACACAACCAAACAGGTGAAGGAATTAAACAAAACCATCCAAGATCTAAAAATGAAAGTAGAAACAATAAAGAAATTACAAAGGGAGACTACCCTGGAGATAGAAAAACTAAAAAAAAAAGATCAGGAGTCATAGACACAAGTATCACCAACGTAATACAAGAGATAGAAAAGAGAATCTCATGTGCAGAAGATACCATGTAAAACATTGACACAACTATTAAAGAAAATGCAAAATACAAAAAACTACTAACCCAAAACATACAGAAAATCCAAGACACAATGAGGAAGCCAAACTTAAGAATAATAGGTATAGATGAGGGGGAAGAATCTCAACTATAAGGACCAGTAAATATCTTTAACAAAATTATAGAGGAAAACTTCCCTAACCTAAAGAAAGAGATGTCCATAAATATACAAGAAGCCTACAGAACTCCAAATACTTTACACCAAAAAAGAGATACCTCCTGCCACATAATAATCAAAACATTAAATGTACAAAACAAAGAAAAAATTACTAAAAGAAGTAAGAGAAAAAGGTAAAGAAACATATAAAGGCAGACCTATAAGAGTTACACCAGACTTCTCACCAGAGATTATAAAAGCCAGAAAATCCTGGACTGATATCATACAAACCCTAAGAGAACACAAATGACAGCCCAGACTACTTTACCCAGTAAAACTCTCAATCAATATTGATGGAGAAACCAAAATATTCCGTGACAAATCCAAATTTACACAATATCTTAACACAAATCCATCCCTTCAAAGGATAATTGGTGGAAAACTCCAACAAAAGGAGGGAAATTACAACCTAGAAAAAATGAGAAAGTAATCTTCCAAGAATCCTAAAAGAAGATAGCTATACAAACATAAAACCACTGCCAATAACAAAAATAACAGGAAACAACATTCATTTTTCCTTAATATCTCTTAATATCAATGGACTCAATTCTCCAATAAAAAGACATAGACTATCAGACTGGATACATAAACAAGACCCAACATTTTGCTGCATAAAGGAAACATACCTTTGTGAAAAAGACAGACACTACCTCAGAGTAAAAGATTGGAAAACAATCTTCCAAGCAAATGGTCCCAAGAAACAAGCTGTAGTAGCGATTCTAATATCAACTAAAATCATTTTTCAACCAAAAGTAATCAAAAAAGATAAGGAAGGTCATTTCATATTCATCAAAGGAAAAATGTACCAAGAGGAACTTGCAATTCTGAACATCTATGCCCCAAATGCAAGGGCACCCACATACATAAAAGAAACTTTACTAAAGCTTAAAGCATACATTGCACCTCACACAATAATAGTGGGAGATTTCAACACCCCACTCTCAGCTATGGACAAATCATGGAAACAGAAACTAAACCAAGACACAACGAAACTAACAGAAGTTATGAACTAATTGGACTTAACTGACATCTATAGAACATTTCATCCTAAAACAAAAAAATATATATACCTTTTCCTCACCCCCTAATGGTACCTTCTCCAAAATAGACCATATAATTGGTCACAAAACAGGCCTCAACAGATAAAAGAAGATTGAAATAATCCCTTGTACCCTATCAGATCAACTTGGACAAAGACTACTCTTTGATATGGACAAAAATAATGGAAAGCCCACATACATGTGGAAACTGAACAATGCTCTACTCAATGATGACTTGGTCAAGGAAGGAAAAAACAAAGAAATTAAAGGCTTTTTAGAAGTTAATGAAAATGAGGATACATCATATCAAAACTTGTGGGACGCCATAAAAGCAGTAATAAGAGGAAAACTCATAGCTCTAAGTGCCCACAAAAAGAAACTTGAAAGGGCATACACTAACAACTTGACAGCATACCTGAAAGCATTAGAACAAAATGAAGCTAAGATACCAAAGAGGAGTAGATGGCAGGAAATAATCAAACTCAGGGCTGAAATCAACCAAGTTAAAACAGAAAGAATTATACAAAATATCAACAAAAACAGGAGCTGGTTCTTTGAAAAAATCAACAAAATTAACAACCCCTTAGCCAGACTAACCAAAGGGCACAAAGAGAGTACTCAAATTTATAAAATCAGAACTGAAAAGGGAGACATAACAACAGAAACAAAGGAAATTTAAAAAAATCATCACATCCTACTACAAAGGCCTATACTCAACAAAATTGGAAAATCTGGATGAAATGGATAATTTTCTAGATAGATACCAAGTACCAAAGTTAAACGAGGAGCAGATAAACCATCTAAACAGTCCCATAACCCCTAAAGAAATAGAAGCAGTCATTAAAAATCTCTCCACAAAAAAAAGTCCAGGGCCAGATGGTTTTAGTGCAGAATTCAATCAGACCTTCCAGGAAGACCTAATACCAATTCTCTTCAAACTATTCCACAGAATAGAAACAGAAGAAATAATACCCAATTCATTCTATGAAGCTACAATTACGCTTATACCTAAGCCTCACAAAGACCCAACAAAAAAAGAGTACTACAGACCAATCTCTCTTATGAATATTGATGCAAAAATACTCAATAAAATTCTCACAAATCGAATCCAAGAACACATCAAAACAATCATCCATCATGATCAAGTAGGTTTTATCCCAGGAATGCAGGGGTGGTTCAGTATTCAGAAATCCATCAGTGTAATCCACTACATAAAAAAACTCAAAGAAAAAAAACACATGATCATCTCACTAGATGCTGAGAAAGCATTTGACAAAATTCAACATCTTTTCATGTTAAAAGTCTTGGAAAGATCAGGAATTCAAGGTCCATACCTAAACATAGTAAAGGCAATATACAGCAAGCCAGTAGTCAACATCAAACTAAATGGAGAGAAACTGGAAGCAATCCCACTAAGATCAGGGACTAGACAAGGCTGCCCACTCTCACCCTACCTATTCAATATAGTACTGGTAGGCCTAGCTAGAGCAATTAGACAACAAAAGGAAGTCAAAGGGATATAAATAGGAAAGGAAGAAATCAAAATTTCTCTATTTGCAGATGATATGATAGTATACTTAAGTGACCCTAAAATTTCCACCAGAGAACTCCTAAACCTGATAAACAACTTCAGTAAAGTGGCTGGATATAAAATCAACTCAAACAAATCAGTAGCCTTCCTATACTCAAAAGATAAACAGGCTGAGAAAAAATTAGGGAAATGACACCCTTCACAATAGTTACAGACAATATAAAATATCTTGGAGTGAACTTAACCAAGCAAGCGAAAGATCTGTATGACAAGGACTTCAAGTCTCTGAAGAAAGAAATAGAAGATCTCAGAAGATGAAAGGATCTCCCATGCTCCTGGATTGGCAGGATAAATTTAGTAAAAATGGCCATCTCTCCAAAAGCAACCTACAGATTCAATGCAATCCCCATCAAAATTCCAAATCAATTCTTCATAGAGATAGAAAGAATGATTTGCAAATTTATTTGAAATAACAAAAAACCCAGGATAACGAGTACAATTCTCAACAATAAAAGAACTTTTGGAGGAATCACCGTCCATGACCTCAAACTGTACTACAAGGCAATAGTAATAAAAACTGCACGTTATTGGTACAGAGGCAGGCAGAAAGATCAATGGAATAGAATTGAAGATCCAGAAATAAGCCCACACACCTATGATCATTTGATCTTTGACAAAGGAGCTAAAACCATTCAGTGGAAAAAGGACAGCATTTTCAACAAATGGAGCTGGATCAGCTGGAGGTCAGCATGTAGAAGAATGCAAATGAATCCATTCTTATCCCCTTGTACAAAGCTCAAGTCCAAGTGGATAAAGGACCTTCACATAAAACCAGATACACTGAAACTAATAGAAGAGAAGGTGGGGAAGACCCTCGAATACCTAGGCACAGGGGAAAAATTCCTGAACAGAACACCAATGGCTTAGGCTCTAAGAACAAGAATTGACAAATGGGACCCCATAAAATTACAAAGCTTCTGTAAGGAAAAGGACATTGTCAATAAGACAAAATGGCAACCAACAGATTGGGAAAAGTTCTTGACCAATCCTACATCCAATAGAGGGCTAATATCCAAAATATACAAAGAACTCAAGAAATTAGACTCCAGACAACCAAATAACCCTATTAAAAATGAGGTACAGAGCTAAACAAAAAATTCTCAACAGAGGAAACTCGAATGGCTGAGAAGCACCTTAAGAAATGCTCAACATCCTTAGTCATCAGGGAAATGCAAATCAAAACAACCCTGAGATACCACCTCATACCAGTCAGAAAGGTTAAGATCAAAAACTCAAGTGATAGTAGATGCTGGTGAGCATGTGGAGAAAGAAGAACACTCCTCCATTGTTGGTGGGATTGTAAGCTGGTACAACCACTCTGGAAATCAGTCTGGCAGTTCCTCAGAAAACTGGACATAGCATTACCTGAGGATCCAGCTATACCACTCCTGGGCATATACCCAGAAGATTCTCCAACATATAACATTGACATATGCTCCACTATGTTCATAGCAGCCTTATTTATAATAGCCAGTAGCTGGAAAGAACCAAGATGTCTCTCAACAAAGGAATGGATACAAAAATTGTGGTACATTTACACAATGGAGTATTACTCAGCTAATAAAAATGAATTCAAGAAATTTTTAGGTAATTGGATGGAACTAGAAATTATCATCCTGAGTGAGTTAACCCAAGCACAAATGAACACACATATTTACTCACTGATAAGCGGATGTTAGCCCAAAAGCTTCGAATATCGAAGACTCAACTCACAGACCACATGAAGCTCATGAAAAAAGAAGACCAAGTGGGGATGCCTCAGTTCTACTTAGAACGAGTGACAAAATTACTCAAGGGTGCAAATATGGAAACAAAATATGGCACAGAAACTTAAGGAAGTGACATTTGGAGACCATTCTACCTGGTATCCATCCCATGTACAGTCACCTAAGCTAGACACTGATGTGGATGGCTGGAAGTGCATGCTGTCAAGAACATGATATAGCTGTCTCCTTAGAGGTCTGCCAGAAACTGACACATTCAGAGGATGAGGCTCACAGCTAACCACTGATATGATCAAGGGTTTACCAATGGAGAAGTTAGAGAGAAGACTGAAGGATTAGAAACGGGATATGACCCTATGAGGAAAGCAACAAAACCAATGAACCAGAGCTCCCCAGGGTCTATACCACCAGCCTTGGAGCACATATGGAGGTACCCATGACTCCAGCTGTATATGTAGAGGAGGATGGGCTTATCGGGCATAGGTGGGAGAGGAGATTCTTGGTCCCATGAAAAACGAACACAGAGTGGGGGGGGATGTGAGGGTAGGGAGGGGGTATTGGGGGTGGGAGGAAGGTGGAGGCACAGCCTCATAGAAACATGAGGAGTGGGGATGAAACAGGAGGTCTCTGGGTGTTGGGAAGAAGTAGGGTAAGGGGACAAAATATGAAATGTAAATATAATACCCAATTTAAAAAATTTTAATTGGGTATTATATTTACATATTTTAAAAATTTTTATATTTTACATATAATATATATATTATATTTTATATTTTTAAAATTTAAATAAAAAAGAAAGCAAAGAATGAAAAAAAATGAAAATAAAAAAAATTAGCTTGATACTAAAATTTGTTTTGAGAATTGTATATTGCAGAATAGACAGCCTTGGTCTATCTACTCATCAAGCAAGCTGAGCAGACCTGCTCAAACCTACGATGTCCTGGAATTCCATCTGGATGCAGTGAAGACACAGCCTCAGAGGCTTATCAATTTACTCTTCCCCTCAATGCCTGTAATCAGCTTGAAGAAGTTAATGAAGAGTCAGCACCCCTATTCCCTGGGCTTGGGGACTAAGGTGGTTAATATTGGGCTGTCTTTCTAGGGAAAAGTAGAGGTTTTGTTGGAACAGGGAGGATTAGCTAGGATTTATTGCATAGCCATAACCTATTCGTAGAAATATGTATAATTATTCTCAAGATGAAGTTATAATTTCTTAAATTGAACAAAATTTACTTCAATTTCAAATTTAAGGTTTTCATTGGTACAAGCTTCTTATTGATATAAAAGTGAGATTAATATTGTTACTCTCATAGGCATTGTGCCTGTATAACATATTTAAGAATACAAGGCTTAGACCTAGTCCTTCTTTAACTTTTTTAACTGATTTGAGATGGTTAACCTGTTAGTTAAGGGACTATAGCAAATTCATGGCTTTGAGTTTATTGTTAGGGTGTTTTCTATATTTTATTTAGAAATAGCTGAGAGGAGTAATCAGACAATGGTACAGATTGCCTTACATGGATAGTTGGTTTTCAAAATGTCAGAAGTCCACAGAATTGACTTTACAAACATTTCTGTATTAATGTTCATTTTGATTAGAGACCTGTCTGCTCCTGACAGCTTCCTGTCTTGGATTCTAAGATGGAATGAAACATCTTTGGAGTTACTCCAGTTATGGTGAGACAGCCACCGGGCAAGAATTGCCTCTTCCCATCTAAAGACAAATTATCGTTCAGAAAAGGACACACTTGCAGAATAGTCGACTGATTATATCTGCCTAGACAAGAGTAATCAGCCCTTAATAATTCTGCATCACTAAGGTTGGTCAGATGAAGCTGGGCCAGAAGGCTGAAGATCAGATGCTCCAACGCTTTGTAGTATAGGGACTGTCCAGGTGTTCAGCAGTCTCTATAAATTGGCTAAGTTTTAGAAGCTATGCTTTGTGCTTCCTGTAATTTCAGTTAACTCAGTCATTCTGAATTTCTGATGGGGTTGAAAACTTATAGTCTCTTAGCCAATCTTGGCTATTTACTTTGAGGGAAAAGATTTGAGTGGATGGTTTTCAACTGACATTCATTCTAAAGCCAAAGAAAAAGCCAGGTTCAGAACTCAGTGTTTTAGTTAGTAGAGATGACAGAAGTTCTGGTTAGTCAAAAAAATGATGGACTGGTTATTAGGAATAACTTGTACCTCACTGGTACAAATTGGCATAATTATGCTCTAATTGTATTTTGAGAGAAAAGTTTTATTTTAACAGGAAGGGTGATATGTAGGAGGGGCTAAGGTGGGAGGAGTACAGAAAGGAAGAGAAGGAGAAGAAGGAGAAGAGAAGCTAGGTGATGAGAGAGAAAGAGAGAGAAAGAGGGAGGGACATGGAGGCAGAATTTCATGTGTCTCCACCAGTCAAAGATAGTTGATATATCTAGGTTGGGTATTGGGTTACACTTCTGACTGAGCATTACCAAACTTATAAAGCCTTTGATTAACATTGTAAAAAGAAATTATAAAAAAGCAAAAAGTAAAAGGGGGCATGGGATAGGGGTTTTCTAGGGAGAGGAAATGGGGAAAGGGGATGACATCTGAAATGTAAATAAGATATCCAATAAAAATAGAATGTAATTAAAATTATATAACACCAAGAAGGTGAAGAGAGATGCGAGAGGGGATGACACTCGAAATGTAAGTAAAATATAAAATAAAAATTATTCAGTAAAAATATCTGATTAAAATATCCAATAAAATACATCCAGTAAAATTATCTAATGAAGAATATTGAATAAAAATATTCAATTAAAATATCCAATAAAATATGTCCAATAAAGAAATTAATAAAAAATAAAATATAAAAGACTCTCTTATGCTAACAGGGTGTAAATAAATGTAAATAAATAAAATATCCAATAAATTTTTTTTAAAAAATTGGCTGAGAGAAAGAAGAGCAAATGATTTTTTGTGTACCTCAAGGCAAAATTCAAATTCTATAAGACACAAACATTTAGATAATTTATATAATTTTATATAATTTATATAATTTACATAATTCATATAATTTATATATTTACACAATTTTGTATATTTTATATAATTTCTATAACTTATGTAATATATAATGTATATAATATTATATAATTTGTATAATTTTTACAATATTCACTGTCTTTTTTTTTTTTTGTGAGACAGGGTTTCTCTGTGTAGCCCTGGCTGTCCTGGAACTCACTCTGTAGACCAGGCTGGCCCTGAACTCAGAAATCCACCTTCCTCTGCCTCCCAAGTGCTGGGATTAAAGGCATGCGCCACCACTGATCAGCAATATTCAGTGTCATTAGAACGTAGAGCTTAAGTATTTTCAAGGCCAGCATCAACATCTAATGATACTGATGTGACATTTAAAGTCATATTTAAATAATATTTATATTATATACTCACATTATGCATTTATATTATATATTTACATTATCATCATATATATTTTATGTATATAGTATTATCTTACATATTTTTATGTCTACATTATCATATTTACATTATATTTATATTATATACTTACTTTGTATATCATATTATATATGATACATTATATATTTGTATGTATATATTGCATATATATATATTTGTATATATAATATATATGTATTATATTATATTATATATATATTATTTTTTATTTTTTATATTTTATATTTTTATATATATTTTATATATATTATACATATATATTTGTATTTATATAAAATGTATATATATATGTACATTATATATCTACATTATACATTTATATTATATATTGACATTATATATTTATTTATTTATATGTTTATTTATTTATTGGGTTTTTTTTTTTGAGACAGGGTTTCACAGCATAGCTCTGGCTGTCCTGTAACTCACTCTGTAGACCAGGCTGACCTCAAACTCAGAAATCCACCTGACTCTGCCTCCCAAGTGCTGGGATTAAAGGCGTGCGCCACAACTGCCAGGCTTGTATATTTATATTATATATTTACATATTCCTAATATTTACAATATATTTATATATTTATATTATATACTTACATTATAATTATATTATATACTTACATTATCATCATATTTACAGTATCATTAGTACATCTCAATGATTGAGTAAAAACAATTCCTGGCACTTTTTTCTTCTGTAAGAAGTGATTTTGAGAAACTCTACCAAAACAGGAAGATTCTATCCTAATTATAAAAGACATTATATATATAAGTGCATATATATGGCTATAATAAATAAATATATACATGTAAAAATATATTATATATATATGTATAATTAAAATAGTAAATAAATAAATATGAATAAATAAATATATTATATATATTAAATTTATAATAAATATGAATAAATAAATATATAAAATAGATATATTTTATATATAATAAACATAATGAATAAGAAAACATATAAATAAATATATTATATATGTTATATATAATAAATGTAATAATTATATAAACACATTTAAATAAATATGTCATATGTATAATAATTAAGATGAATATAATAAATAAATGTATTATATATTATATGTACAATAATTATATTATGTATTGCATATATAAAAATATAATAAATAAATATATACATAAATGATATATTATTTATTATTAAATCATTTTCTTTTCGCAATTGTTTAAGCCCATAGGTGGTACATTCAGGAGTTCAACTGCATCTGTGTTCTGAATCTATGCACTTAGTCAAACACAGATGAAAGTATTTGAAATACAACTTGCATTCGTACTATAAGGAGACTACTATTTTGTTCTTATTCTCCAAACTATACCTATAATAGCATGTTACTTGCAAAATAATATTGTGGTAAGTATTATTTAGTCATTAGAGAAGTCTTTCAACATCCAGGAAGGCTTACAGTTGTCAAAAATTTATCTAGGATAAGTCATCTTTACAATACAGAATATCTCTAATATCATTCCATGCATTCTACACTCTATTCTAATTCTCTGACTTGTTCTTTCCATAGCACAATATGCAAGTGATTGTCTAGCCCCCACAGTCTCTGAGGAGGAAGTTTCTGGATCAGTCTTTCTTATTCAGTTACGAGGCTCCAACAGACATCACTGCAACACTGATGGCCTCCGGTTAGAGGGTGCTATCCTGGTGCAAGAGGGACCTGCGAGCACAGTCTTCTCAGCACCCCTTGCCTTTTCCAATCACGATGCTCCTTTAACAATTCCCCTGACAGTGGGAACCAGAGCAGGTAGCACTATGGACTCTAAGGAAGAGGGTCCTCAGTGTCCCTCCCCATTCAGAATGCTTGGATGATTGCCCTGCTACTGCGAGCAGAACTGCCAGGTGAGGCAGCTTGAGACAGGCCGGTGCAGGCTCGAGGACAGCCACTCTTGAGCTTTGCTTGATTCTCGAGAACGATGGTTACTCTAATTCTGTGCCCTTTGTCTACGGACATGTCCGCTTCTTTCTGTGAGTCACCATTGGCAAGTACATTCACTACCCCTTCGAGGCACAGTAGCCCCTTTCCCCTTTCTTTTTTCAGTTTCCTTAATGACTCAAAATGGCCTGATGTGTGGAGAGAGGCCACTGAGCCTCAGCATGGACTTTAGCCTCTAACCGTAGACCTCCGGTTTTCCAGCCTCCACGGCCTGGGACCCTCTTAAGTGTCCCCAATGCAGGAAGCACTTGTCCAGCAGAGTCTCGAGGGACTTTGCACCTCTGGGTATCATTAGACCGAATATGGAAAAGTTCAGGTGCACAAAGCCCTATGAAGACTAGAGATTCAAAAACCCGATGCTAAGTTACAGAAATGCTACAAATGAACGCTGGAAAATAGTGGGGCAGTTTTTGATGCCCTCAAACAGCACCTTCCATTAAATTCGCTGGGCAGGCACATAATTATTTACAGTTGGTCCTGAGAAGGCAATCATAGCTTAGAGCTCATGGGAGAGGATAACCCAAGATTATTCTTCTTTAAGAACCAAGACACAAGAAGGACCCCATGTCCAACACTGCCTAGACAGTCAGTATCTGGAATTGTCTTGTCTCAAAACCTATGTTAGAAACAAACAGGACTTTGGCAAAAAATGTCAATGAAATAATTCTTGATATTTGGCTATACTCATAGATTACTTGCCTGATTGTTAGAGACTTTCTATAGCAGCTGATGGGAGCATATACAGAAATCCACAGCCAAGCATTTAGTGGAGCTCAGGGAATTGACTAGAAGATGAGGAGGAAGGGTTGTAGGAACCAGACGGTCAAGGACACCAGAAGAGGACACCCCACAGAATCAACTAAGCAAAGTTTATAGGGGTTCAAGATGGAACCACGCATCCCCTGTGGGTCTTCAGTAGGCTCTCTACATACATGCTATAGTTGTTTAACTTGGGGGTATTGTTAGACTCCTCACAGTGGGAGCGGGGATGTCTCTGACATTTTTGCCTGTTTGTGGGCCAGTTTTCTCCTACTGGATTGCCTCATCCAGCCTTCATACGATGGTTTATGTCTAGTCTTGCTGTATTTTGTTAGGCCATGTTCAGTTGATACCCCTGGGAAGGCTGCTCTTTTTTGAAGGGAAACAGCAGAGCAGTGGATAAGGGGAAGAAGGGAGGTGAAGGAATGACTAGGACAAGTGAGTTGGAGAGTCTGCAGTTGGAATGTATTATATGAGAGAAACATTAAAAAAAATCAATGTAGCTTTAGAGGTTACATAACTGTACAAGATTTAATATGACCACTGTCTTTTGACAAAATGGAACACACATTTCTTTTCTTCTCTAGGTGGAATTATTTATACTCTTGAATACCTCATACCTTGCAATATTATTTCATGCATGTACAACTCATTCCCTTATGCATTGGGTCAAATCAGACATATGCTTCTCTAAATAAGAGACTCTTAAACCTTCCACTTTTAACCTGGGTGGCTAGAAAAACACGCTTATGACACACAGGACTTCATACCACACTGATTCATGGTTCCAGAGCCCAGAACTCATGTTATGTGTCTTTATGCTGGTAATCAGACATAGTAGAAAATCCTCTCTTCATACTAACCCCTATGTAGCTGATGATAAAATTGATATTACAGAAAGAATGCCTACCTGACTGGTACATGTACTCCAATATTGCTGCCAGCCTGCAATTGTGTTTCTAAACATATGGCTATTCTAGACTCTGAGGATGAATGGAAGCAGAGTGGTGTTGGAGATGTTCCTGGTCACAAGAAAGTACTTAGTATTTCTCAGTTGAACAAATTAATCTGAAAGGTTTTCATTTTGTTCAAGAGGGTTAGCTCCTTGCCGTCTACCATACTCTGCTTGACTCTACCCCTGTAATGCCTGGCATCTGTTCATAAAATACTTCAGTTCCATCCCTTCTAACCCAAGAGAAAGGTTCAGACATTCTCCTTGGGTTGACGTGTCCTTGGAATATTCCACATTTCACCAAGGCTGTCCTCTCTGGTTAGAATTTCAAAAATACAAGCTGGTCCAGGAAATCAGGTATAGCCTTCTGTCCATTTACCCATAATAGTGTGGTTCATTTGCACACAGATCTGAACAGCTGAACCCAAAATTGGACTGGTAGTCTAGCTTGGCAAAGCTATCCAAGCTGTGCACAAATAATACAATTGCTGCCTGATGTCTCAAAGTTTCTACTAATAATATAAACATCCTAAGCTGTAAGGAACTTCAGACTGAGATCACATTTTTCACACTGCTCCATTAAAGAATTTATGAGTTTGTATTGAGGTGATTAATGTCATGGTTTTCCATGTATGTAGTTTCCCTCTTTGTGTTGGAGTTTTTCTTCTATTATCCTCGGTAGGGCTGGATTAGTGGAATGTATTGTTTATATTTGACATATTGTAGAATATCTTGGATTCTCCATCTATTGTGATTGAGAGTTTTGCTGGATATAGTAGCCTGGAGTGGCATTTGTGTTCTCTTTGGGCCTATATCACATCTGTCCAGGAGCTTCTGGTTTCACATTCTCTGTTGATAAGTGTGGTATAATTCTAATAGGTCTGCCTTTTTGTTCTTTTTCCCTTACAATTTTAATATTCTTACTTCGTCCTGTGCATTTAGTGTTTTGATTATAATGTGATGTGGAGAATTTGTTTTCTGTCTAAATTCATATGGTGTTCTTTAGGCTTCTTGTATTTTTATGACCATCTCTTTCGTTAGTTAGGGAAGTTTTCTTCTATGATTTTTTTGAACCACTTCCTGCTGCTTCGCATTTGGGAATCTTCCCTCTCTTCTCTTCCTATTATTCCTAGGTTTTTGTCTTTTCCCTATGTCCTGGATTTCTAGAATGTCTTGGGTTAGGAACTTTTGATTGTTGCATCAATATCATCTATGGTATGTTTTGTAGCTGAGATTCTCTCTTTTATCTCTTATATGCTATTGTAACTCTTGATCTTTTTCCTAGATTTTTCATCTTTAGTGTTGTCTCACTTTTTGTTTTCTTTCATGTTTCTATTTCCATTTTTGACGTCCTGGCTCATTTTGTTCAATTTCTTCACCTATTTGATTGTTTTTCTGTACTTCTTTAGGGAATTATGTGTTTCCTCTTTAAGGGCTTCTACCTATTTACTTGTGTTCTCCAACATTTTTTTAATGTTGTTATTTATGTCCTCTTTAAGGTCCTCTCTCATCCTAATGAAATGCGATTTTAGGTTGGAGTCTTGTTTTTTAGGTGTGTTAAGTATATCCAGGGCTTGCTGTGGTTGGAGAACTTGGTTTTTATGGTGTCATGTGGCGTTGGTTTCTGTTCCTTATGTTCTTGCACTTGCCTCTCGCCATCTGGTTATCTCAGGTATTAACTGGCCTTACTGTCTCTGACTGGATTCTGTCCTTCCTGTGAGACTTTGTGCCTGGTTATGAAGGAGCTCCTGAAAATCAAGCCTTCTCTGGTTGTAGGAGCTGGTCTGAAGCACTGGCTCTGCCCCAGCCAAGTTGTGGGCCAGCAGAAAGATGTGTCTTTAGCAGGGCAGCACAAATTGAGTCTGCCTCCACTGGGTCCCTTGAGGTTACAATTAGGCCAGGAATCAGGGCAGGGGGTGTCTTGTCTTTGAGTCTGGTTATGACAGACAACCTGGGAGTCAAGCTGTCTCTAGATGTGGGAAATGTGACATCACAGTGAAATCTTATCCCTTTGGAATTATAGGCCAAAGAAATCTGTCCTTCTATCAGTTGCCTTGGTAATGGTGGTTAATCACATTAATAATACAGTAATAACTACACACCCTTTTTATATGATATTTATTCTATTATGCTTTTATATTTTTCTCTTTAACATTTCTATTCTTCTCTTATGCTTCATTTTCTAGTTAATGAACTAGCCCCACTCAACCACACACATGCATAAAAATATATAAAACTTATCTCAAACTTACATGAAAGAAACCTATATTAATTCCCTATTTCTAAATCTGTGTTACTTCACCTAACATAATAATCTCTTCTTCAATCCATTTGTCTCCAAATGCCATGGTTTTAGCTACCTTTTCTGTTGACTAAAATTTCATTTTACATATGTATATGTGTATGTGTATGCATATGTATATGATATATATGTATATGATATATATGTATATGATATATATGTATATGATGTACATGTATATGTATATGATGTATATGTATATGATGTATGTGATGTATATGATGTATATGTATGTTGCATATTTTCTATGAAGCTCATAATGAAAAGAAATGGTTACATTTCTTAGCTAGTGTGAATACTGCAGCAATAAACATGCATTGCCTGTATGTCAGTAGTAGGATTTAGGATCTTTTGGGTATTTGTTCAGAGTGTGACAGCTAAGCCATATGATAAGTCTAACTTTTAAAAACCTATATAGTGATTTACACAGTTTATACTAGCTTACATACCACCAGGGATACAAATAAGAGATTAAGAAGTCAAATGATTCCTATTTACAGAAAATGTAATCCTGTGCTTCCAGCAAGATCAAAAACTGGTCAAATACACTGTCAAGATGTGAGACAACCAAATCAAGTTTCTCTGTCAGTAAAATGGTATCTTCACACATATTCTCAATTTTACACTTTCTCAGTGTATCAACTGCTATACAAACATGACCTTTCAAATAATCAACCCAACTAAGGGTTTCAAAAATTATTCTGCACAATATGCTCCAGGTGTGTCAGTGGAATGAAAATGAATGGCCCATAAGAAGCCACTAATGTGAGCCATTAGCATAGTGTGCCTTCAGGAGAATTATATGCCCTTCCAAAAGCATTCCAAACATGAAGTGTTATAGTGACTCAACATATAAACTGTGAGATGCAAAGCAATTGTTTAAGCTGATAGGTGCAACATTCAAGAGTCCGACTGCATCTGTGTTCTAAATCTATGCATGCAGTCAAACACAGATGAAAGTATTTGAAGTACAATTGGCTATATACTACATACTACATACTACATACTACATACTACATACTACATACTACATACTACATACTATATACTATAAGGAGACTAATGTTTTGTCCTTATTCTCCAAAAAATACCTATAATATCATTATTTGCACAATAATAATATTGCAGTAAGTATTATTTAGTCATATAGAGATGTCTTTCAGCATCCAGGAAAACTCAAAGTTGACACAAATTTGTCTAGGATAAGTCATGTTTAAAATACAGAATAATATCTGTAATATCATTCAACATTCTATTCTCTATTCAAATTCTATCACTTCTTCTTTCTGTAGCACAATACCCAATTGATTGTCTAGCACCCAAAGTCTCTGAGGAGCAAGGTTCTAGATCAGCCTTTCACATTAAATTATGAGGCTCCAACAGACATGACTACAACACTGATGGCCTCCAGTTAGAGGGTGCTATCCTGGTACAAGAGGGTCTTTAGAGCACAGTTTTTTCAGTACCCCATGCCCTTTCCAATCATGATACTTTTTAAACAATTCCTTGTCATGGTCCCTCACAGTGAGAACAAGTCTAGGTACCACTCTGGACTCTAAGGAAAGGGTTCTTAGTGTACCTCCTCATTTAGAATGCTTGGATGATTGCCCTGCTAGTGCAAGCAGAACTGCCAGGTGAGGCAGGTTTTTGTGTTAGCAGGCTGACTTAGGCCTATGGCTGAATTTAGGCCTTCAATGTGTAAGCAAAGCTGCCCCTGACAATTATTATCATTAATGATGATTACTTTAGAATATCACTTGAGCACACTTGAGCTTCCATTTTGATTACATTAGAATATCATATACACATGAACATGTCATGGCTCCCCTCATAGTGAATACATTAGAATATCGCATAAATGTGAACATACCACAGCTTCTATAATTATTACTATAAAATATCATGCACATGTGAACATGCCATGGTTTCCATCATGATTACATTGGAATATAACGTACACATAAATCCGCCATGACTTTCATCACAATGATTATATTACAATATCACATACCTGTGAACATGCCTTGGCTTTCAACATGATTACAATAGAATATCATGTACATGTAAACAAGCCACGGCTTTCATCATAGTGATTACATTAGAATATCACATACATGTAACCACATCATGGCTTCCATCAAAGTGATTACATTAAAATATCATAGACATGTAAACATGCCATGGCTTCCATCATGATTACAATAGAATATCATTTACACATTAACATGCCACTGCTTACATCACGGTGATTACATTAAAATATCACATACACATGAACATGCCATAGCTTCCATCATGGTGATTACATTAGAATTTCATACACACATGTACATGCCACAACTTTCATCATAGTGATTACATTAGAATATTACATACACATGAACATGCCATGGCTTCCATCACAATGACATTAGAATATCACACACATGTGCATATGCCATGACTTCCATCATGCTGATTACATTAGAATATCATATACTTGTTACCACGTCATGGCTCCCATCATGGTAATTACATTAGAATATCATGTACACATGAACATGCCACAACTTCCCTCATGATTACATTAGAATATCACACACATGTGAACATGCCATGGCTTCCATCATGATTACATTAGAATATCACATACACATGAACACTCCACTCTCTTTTCATGTTTTATTGTCACATGTATGCTATGTGTGCCACACATGTTCTCTTCCCATGTTATTTTCACAACCACGCCTTGTATATGTCACAATGCTCTTTTCATGTGTTATTATCACAACAACACTGTGTATAAAATAAAAATGAAAACAAATACAAATAAAAATAAACAGATAAGAAATTATAAAATAAGCACATAAAAATAAATAAAACAACTCTTCCATCCCCCTCCTCCATTTTGCTTTTATACTACTTTAATGACATGCATTAGAAATGCAATCCTGCTTACTTGAGAATGAAAGGAAATTGCTCTAATTTAAAAGCAGACATTGATGGATGACACATACATATTGAAACATAAACATGCCGTAGTTTGTGCTGTTGCCTTGAAGGACTTGTATTTTAATTTCATTTATGTCGTTTTGTAGAGTCTAGATTATATATATAATATCTATTATATAACATATATAATATATGCTATATATAATCTAATATATACAATTCTATATAATTTGTTCATGGTAATTTTGCAGTTTCAGATCGTAAGTAATTTTGGAAAAAATTGTCACTGTAATGTCAATAAAATATCCAATAATAAATAAGCATATATTACATTTATTCTATTGTATTACATTGCATGATAACATATATTATTATATATTAACATATTATATATTAATATTAATATAATATTAAAATGTATCATATATATTATATTATCCAATAATAAAAATAAAAAAATTGTTCACAGCAATTATAAATTTTCAGATTCTAATTTTTTCTGAAATGTAAATTTAAATGTAATGTAATGAAAAAATCCAATAATAAAAAAAGAATGTATTAAACATATCCAATCCTATTTCATTACATTGTATTATATTTAATATTATTATATCTTTACATATTATATAATGATGTTAATATATTTTATAATATAGTATGAACATTGTATTATCCAACAATAAAATAAGATACATTGAATTTCTTCATTGCCATTTTCCATTTTTAAATTTTTTTCTGAAACGTAAATGAAATATTAATTAAATATTTAAAATAAATGAGAATATACTAAATTTATCCTATTATGTTAAATTATATTATGTATTACTATATTATTATATATTAATATCTTATATATTAATATATTATAATAGTATATATTACATATTATATTACCTAATAGTAATAAATGATATATTAGATTTGTTCATGGAAACTATATATTTTCAGATAGTAATTTTTTTCTGAAATGTAAAAGTAAATAAAATGTCAATAAAATATCCAGTAATAACTAAGGATATATAAAATCTATCATATTATATCATATTATATTATATTATATATTAATATATTATATACTAATATTAATATTTTATTGTAATATATTATATATTTTATGTTATCCGATAATAAATAAGAATACATTAAACTTCTTCATGGCCATTACCCTTTTTCTGATGATATTATATTGAGCTTTGGTCACAGGACATCATCTTTATATTTGGTGTTCATATATGACCATCTCCTCGTGTGACTTTTCTTTAAAACTGATTGCATTTTATTGCTTTGATTTATTCAGAAAATAAATGGATAAATAATAAATAAAAGAATAAAAGAATAAAAGTGAATCCTGAGTCAGCATCTGCCATCTATGATCAATATCTTTGATCAATACTCCATTAGCTACAGGTTGGGGTTCACTCTATTTATTATTATCAATATTATTATTATTATTATTATTATTATTATTATTATTATTATTATTTATTTTATGAGTGTGACATCATGGGTATGACATCATGGGTATGACACCATGAGTATGACATCATCAGGTCTACTTCCTCCATATCCTTCCTTTTCCAATACCTTTGGTGTGTGGTGGGCTAGAAGGAAAGTTATGAAAAGTCATGAAATGTAGGCTTTGAAAAATAAAAGTTACAAACTGTCTAATGGGAATATTATTGTATTGAAAGATTAAGTATATCATGGTAATATGCTAGAAACTAGAAACATTTATATCACTAGGACCACAAAATTTAATTTCTTCAGCCATCAAAATATTTAACAAAACATCAAAAGAAAAACAGGGACATTAACATAAGCAAAGCTGTAGCACAATGTTCAGAGTAAAAAACAATCTCCTTAGGGGCATCATTGGAGGACCTTTCTCAAGGTGCTATATAAGAGTCTGAAGCACTCTTCTCATCCACATATAAAGGAACATGCTGCACCAGTTTATTGATATTATATGACACAGTCTTAGAAGCTTTTTGAGCAGAAGTTTCTGATGAAAAGATGGTTTCTATGCCCTGGACTAGTGATACTTAAATGTCCCATTTTCGTCACAGTGATCATATTGATAACTTAAAAGTAGAAGGATATTTTTTGAGTCTGCTGGAAGAGGCATTTACAATTTTGGCTTCTTTCCTAACCAAATATTTCATAAAATATTCCTTAAGGTTCATGGCTAATTTCACAGTGCTTCTCCCTTGTAAACATTTAGCTCAGTTTCTGTAACATGTGTGACAGACATGGGTATCTTAATTGAGATATAACTAATTTGGGTGCCAGAATAATAGTCAGGATTTTAATGAATTATAGATTTTTGAGTTTAGACTTGTTAAAAGCTTATTGCAAGATACCTTTTTAAAATTGCTGATGCTTCTTATCCCAAATAAGAACAATCTCAAGAAGCTGTACAGATAGCTGAAGAGTTAAGAGTATTGACTGCTCTTCATGATGAACTACGTTGAATTCACTGGAAACCATACAATGGTTTACAACTCTTTGTGGCTGCAGTTGTACAGGAACTGGCACAGTCTAGTGATGAGTGCACATGAGCAGAGCAAATGACATGAACCAGGCAAGTGATAACAAGGAACTTCAAAAACAACACATTCATGACATAGGCAGGTAAATATCTGTGATTTAAAGGACAGGTGGGTCTACGGAGTTAGATCTAAACAACCAATTGGGCCTTATGCCCAGCTCCGGCTTCCTACCTAGCAGCAGGAGGCTCTGCAGTGGACCCAGGACAATGGGTGGGCTTCTCTGTGTGTCCATGAGGCCTTCAATTTTTCTAGCCTGAGCTCGGAGTTTGGTGAGAGGTGAAAAGAAGGGCCCCCCTGCAAACCTTAGTCTACTTACCTGCGCACACAGGTTGGTATCTCAGGCACACCTCAATATGAGTTCTGGTGCATACTGACCCAGAAATCATCCAGCCATCTGTTCACCACTTAAGGGTGAGGCAGGAGGCTGGCAAACACTAAGAGGCCTGAGCAGGTATTTGCAAAGGATCTTCCAGGAGCCCTACCTAAACCGAGTGCCAATCTGGACCATAAGGGAGGAGCCTCAGAAACAAACTTGTGGACTTGAGGACCAGGAGTTGACCCCACACATTCAGTAACCAGCCATGCCACTGGGACTGGAGTGGGCCAGGATATTGATCTAGCACCTGCCTGCCTGAATCCACCCACATATGGTTCCCCTAAAGCTGATTGTCAGTTCTCTTCTTGTGGATACAGACTCCATGGGTCCCTGGGCACCCTCTCTCAAGTTGCCAAGTCAAGTCAGCCAGACAAGAAGGCCCTCTCAGGATTATCCTGGACTGGTAAGGCACCCTGGTGGTTGAGTAGGGATCTTGGAGTAAAGGGGAAATTGAACAGAGGCCACATGAGTTGGGGGGTTGGAATCAACCCTCTCAATGTGGTACTAGGCCCAACACTGGCTTCCCACCTAGCAGCTGGAGGTACTGCACTGGACGCAGGGCAATGGGTGTGGTGCTCTATGTGTCCCTGAGGCCTTCAGTTTCCCTGGCCTGAACCCAGAGTGAGGTAGGAGATGAAATGAAGCCTCCCCTCCAAGAACATTGGTCTACTTCATGGGGATACAGTTTGGTATCTCAGGTACCCCTCAATATGAGTTCTGGTAGATGCTGCTCCACAAAGTCATCCAGTCATCTGTCCACCTCCGAGAGGGGCTGGGCTCCCACTTCCACAATCTCACCTGCAGGCCACTTAGCACCCTGACATGAGGACAAGGACATGTCAAAAGAAGAAATGAATATTCCATCCCAACATAACCCCGTGAAAACCATGCCCTAGCCTCAGGCCCCATTTCTAAGCAACTACTAAGTAAGCATCTCCAGGTGACCAGGAATCCAGGCAACAATTATGAGCTAACTCCAGCTCCCTCACAATTTCTCTCCTTCTCTCTAACCCTCCAACTCACCTCCACCACACCCCACCCAAACACCATGCAGCACTCAGCGGATACTTTGCTCTCCTTCCTTCCTCCAAAGTACCTCAGTCACTCTCACCATGGATCCTTCTTTTCTGTATCCTAGCACACACCCACCTGCCTACCTGTGCAGGAGCTAGGTATTCATGCAACTCAGAGCTCTCTGAAAGGATTCAAGTGAACACAAGATGACAGGCACCTAGACACAAAGCACAATGTGCATTTATCACTTGTCCCACCAGGATACCTGCAGCACATCCCCTCCCCTTACCAACTCCTCCTAGTCCAATTCACACCAAAGTCCTCTGAGGGTGACCATTGGAAATTTTCAAGGTGCCTTCAAACTTTCTCTCCAAGGGCTCACTACCAGAGCATGATAACAACTGGCTGGCAATCTATGTATCTATGTATCTACGTATCTATGTATCTATGTATCTATGTATCTATGTATCTATGTATCTATGTATCATCTATGTATGTATGTATGTATGTATGTATGTATGTATGTATCTATCTATCTATCTATCTATCTATCTATCTACCTATCTTTTTTCTTGCCTGCCTACCTAACTACATATACCTACCTAACTTACTACTTAACACCTCCTCTCTCTCTCTCTCTCTCTCTCTCTCTCTCTCTCTCTCTCTCTCTC
>JANHMN010000005.1:121014700-121027322 GCA_030674055.1 Rhabdomys pumilio | reverse complement strand
GATAGATAGATAGATAGATAGATAGATAGATAGATAGATAGATAGATCGATGGACAGACAGGTCCACAGATTGGAGGACAGCCAGGCAGTTGTTATCCTGCTGTGGTAGTGAACACTTTGAAAGTAAGTTTGAAGGCACTTTGAGAATTTCCAATTGGCACCCTCAGAGGACCTTGGTGTGAGTTTGTCTAGGAGGAGTTGGTGAGGGGAGTGTATGTGCTGCAGGGATCCTGGTGGGACAAGTGATAAATGTTCATTGTGCATCGTGTCTATGTGCCTGCCATCTTGAGTCCACTTAACTCCCTTCAGAGAGCTATGAGTTGCATTCGTGCCTAGCCACTTCAGAGGTAAGTAGGTGAGTGTGTACTAGGATACAGAAAGAAGCATACATTGTGAGATTGACTGAGGTACTTTGGAGGAAGGTAGGAGAGAAAAGTGTTCCCTGAGTGCTGCATGGTGGTTGGGGAAGGGCTGGGGTGTGGTGGAGGTGGTGTGGAGGGCTAGAGAGAGGAGATAGATTGTGAGGGAGCTGGAATTAGCTCATAATGGTTGTCTGGAATACTGGTCACCTGGAGATTCTTACTTAGTAGGTGCTTAGAATTGGGACCTGAGGCTAGGGCCTGGTGGTCAAGGGGGCAGATTGGGATGAAATATTTATTCTTGTTTTTGATATGTCCTTGTCCTCAGCTCAGGTTTCTAGATGACCTGCAGGTGAGATTGTGGAAGTGGGTGGCCAGCACCTCTGGGCCTTTGAGGTGGACAGATGACTGGATGACTTTTGCGGGCACCATCCACCTGAACTCATATTGAGGGGTACCTGAGATACCATCCTGTGTGCCCAAGTAAGTAGACTGAGATTTTCGTGAGGGCCCTTTTTTTCATCTTCCACTGCACTCTGAGTCCTAGCCATGGAAACTGAAGGCCTCACAGGCACACAGAGCCTAATAGTAAAATATTATTTTAATAATAATATAATAATATAAAATAATTACATAAAGTGTTAATACCAATCATCAATTAATACCAATAAAAGTGAGATAATATGAGATAATAGTATAACAATAATAAAATATTAACAATACTACAAATAAAAATTCAAATAATAAGGAATTAAATAATAATAATATAATGATTGTATAATAAAATAATACTAAAACTAATGATAATGATAATAGTAATATAATAATAATGGTAAGATAATAATAGAGTTATAATACTACAATAAGATAATAATAATCATACAATAATAACATTAATTAATTATATTTTGATGTCATAAAATATTAATAATACAGCTAATAAAATATAAATATGCTAATAAATATTAATGATAATGTAGTAATAATAAAATAATAATGAAGTAGTAGTAATATTAATAAAATATTATTAAAACTGATAATACAATAACAATATAATATTTTATTAATATGTTTAAATAAAAATATTAAATTATTGTAATTTTAATAATAAAATGATATTTATAATATTACTATAAGAATATATGGTAATATATGGTAACAGTATTAACAATCAATGATACTACAAAAAATAATATTGACATAATAAAATCATAATATAACATTAATTGTAATATTATGATTTAATAATTATAATAAACATTAATATATTATAATAATAATAAAAATATAATAACATTAGTAATAAAAAACACGAATAATGTAATACCATAAAAACAATAAAATAATTTAATAATAGTTATAATATAATAGTGATATAGTAATAAAATAATAATAATAACCATAAAACCATAAGATAATAATAATATTATTGATTAAATAACAATGATATAATACTAAGATACTATTATTAATTATGTAATATTAATATAATATAGTCAAATAATAGAAATAATAATGAAATTATATTAATAAAATAATAATAGAATAATATAATATTAATAACATAGTAATCATATTGATGATAAAATATAATAAAATAACAGTAATAACAATAATAATAAAAAGTAGACTGTTTAAACCTTGAGGAAACATTGTTCCTCTTGAATGTCTGTACTCTGTCATATATGAGAGATTATAAGTGTTCTAGTCTTTATAAAAAAATAATAATATATTAATACTTATATATTCATTTATGTTGATATTGATTTTGCCATTAATATTCATATTCATATATATTATTTATACATTTATATATTTATATATTAATATTTATATTTAAATATATTATTGGTATCACCATTATATAATTCATTGGTCTCAGTATTTAGCATGAACTGTATCATCTATTTTACTTCTTTGTTCCATGGCCCATGCTTCTTACCTGGTTGTATGTCTGCCATAATGGCTGATAAAGAATTGGCTAAAAATGTAATTAAAATGATATGAAAGCAAAATGGCAAAAAGGGCATTGAAGAGAGGATAATGTCTGAAATGTAAATAAGTAAAATGTAAAATAAAAATATCTGAAAATGTATTCAATTAAGAATATCAAGAATGCCAGGTGGTGGTGGCGCACGCCTTTAATCCCAGCACTTGGGAGGCAGAGGCAGGCGGATTTCTGAGTTCGAGACCAGCCTGGTCTACAGAGTGAGTTCCAGGACAGCCAGGGCTACACAGAGAAACCCTGTCTCGAAAAACAAAACAAAAAACAAAACAAACAAACAAAAAATATCAAGAATAAAAATATCAAATAAGTTATCCAATTAAAAACATTTGATTAAAATATCTAATAAAAGTATCTGTTAAATAAAACATGAAATTAAAATATCCAATAATAAATATATCCACTAAAATATATTCAATAAAAAGATACAATACAAAGTATCCAATAAAAATATCCAATTAAGACTATCCAATTAAAAATATCCAATAAATAATATCTAATAAAATTTTCTAATAAAAAATATCCAATAAATAAAATATGCAATAAATATACACAATGATAAAAATATTTAATAAATTATATCCAATATTAAAAATATCCCATAAAAAATAAATATAAAATAAAAATATTATAGTAGAGTCTCTTATGCTAACAGGATGTAAATAAATATAAATAAATAAAATATCCAATAATTTTTTTTAAAATATTGGCTGAAAAAAAAGAGCAAATGATTGTGCTCCAAAATGTGTAATTCAAATTCCATAAAACATAAACTTTTATAAAATTTATATAATTCATAAGTAATTATAATTTATATATTTTATATATGTTATATATCTACTTTATAAAATTTATATATTTTTATGTTTTATAAAATTTGTAGTTTATATAATTTTAAATAACTTATATGATTTGTATAATTTTATATTATTTACATGATTTTATATAGTTCATACAATTTTCATAATGTATATAACTTATAAATTACATTCATTATTCAGTTACATAGAAGTGTAAATATATTTATGGCCACCATCAACACCTAATGATATTGATGTGTTGTTGAAAGTGATATTTATATTATATTTATATTAAATATTTTCATTATTTATTTAAGTTATACAATTACATGATCATTATATTAAGTTATATTTATATTCTATATTTATACTAACAACATATTAACATATTTGTATTATATAGTAACATTGTCCTATATACATGATCATTATCATTATGATAAAAGATATAATAAAATATTACTATAATAAATTATAATAAAATAATAAAAATAATATAATCCAAATAAAATAATGCTATCAAATATATTTATATATTGTTAATATAGCAAAAATAGTAATGTTAATATAATAATCATAACATAATTATAACAACATATTAATAACAGTAATAATAAAATAATAATAAGATTAATATAATAATATTAATATAATCATAATAATAACAAAAAATATATAGTTAAATAAACACAAGCAAATAAATACATTGTATATATTACATTTATGATAAATATCAGGAATAAATACATATATAAAAATGAATATATAAAGGTTATATGTAATATACATAATGAATACAAAACATATAAGTAAATATATTATATATATTATATATAATAAATAAATACACATATCTAAATTAAAATATGTAATAATTATTATGAATATATTAAAATTATCATGTATAATATGTAAAATAAATGTACACTAAATATTGCATATATAATTAATATTACCTATAAATATATAAATAAATAAATATATATTACATCTATAAAAGAATTAAATAAATAAATATATAACCCAATATATACATATTTAATGTATAGTAAATGTATAAAATTTATACATAAAGAAATATGTTTTATATAAAATATATAATAAATATAATGTATATGAATATATATGATAAATACAATAATATATATATAAATATATAAGTATAAATTGTTATATTCTTTAATTAAACATAAGTATGAAATCCACTATTTGACATAATTCATAATGCAGTAAAAGAATCCATACTTTTCCATCTAAGCCTTGATCAGCAAAAAATAAATTATTGAATTTGGTAACATTTATTATATTTATCATGTGTATAATACATATAATATATTTATGTATTTATTTATTTATTTATTAATACTTATTATATTTTTCATATACAATATATAATAATGTATAATAATTTTATATAATTTATATAATTTTTTAAAGAACCTTTTTGATAATTTTGAAGTTACTCTTGAAAAAACTAGTGATAAAAATGAAGATAAATATAGAAAAATTCAAAGAAAATATACAGCAAATAAGGAAAATTTGATTAAAATGATGGTAAACACAGAAAAAATAGGAAAAATGTCAGGCAAAATTGAATATTTGCATTGAAGAAATATTTGCTAAACTTGTAGACATTGTTGAAAAACTAGTGATGAAAATGAAGATAAAGAGTGAAAATTTAATGGAAAAGTAGAAAACAAACATAAAAATATGGTTAAAATGATGGGAAATACAAAAATAAATGTATAAAAAAATAATATTTCTAAAAATTTCTAAAAAAAAAATGAAGATTGACAACAAAATTTTTCTTTGAAAATGAATGTGGTTTAAGGAAAATTTCTGATAAAAATTGAATATATGTTTGTAAAAGTGTTTGTTAAATTTTAAGACAATATTGATTAAAACTAGTAATAAAAATAAAGCTAAATATTGAAAATTGATAAAAAAATTAAAAAACAAACATGCAAAAATTAGATTAAAATGATGACAACTAAAGAAAATACTATATAAAATAATTGAAACACTTTTTAAAAATTTTTAATAAATTGAAAATTTAAAAAAAATTATAAAATTAAATATAATTTAATGAAAATTTATGAGAAAATTAAGTATATGTATGGAAAAATGTTTGATAATATTGAAGATTGAAAATCTAGTCATAAAAATATGATGAATAGTGAAATTTCATGAAACATAATTGGAAAATTAAATATTTTTTAAAAATAATTTTTTAAAAAATTAAAGATTGACAAGAAAATATTTGTATGAAATTGAATGTGATTTAGAGAAGTTTTCTCAAAAAAGTGTATATTTGCATGGAAAAATGTTTGATAAAATTGAATATATTATTTAAAAAATTCGTGATAGAAATTAAGATACTGAAAATTTGATGAAAAAATGTGTAACATACATGAAAAATGTTTGATTAAAATAATGAAAAATGCAAAAATGTGACTGAACATGTTTAATCTTCTTAAAATATTGAAAATTGACAAGAAAAATCTTTCTTATGAAATTGAATGTGATTTAAGGAATATTTCTGATAAAATTGAATATTTGCATGGGAAAATATTTGATAAAATTAAAAACATTGTTAAAAAATTGTGATAATAATTAAGATAAATATTGAGAATTTGATAAAAAAATAAAAACAACACATGGAAAAAGTTTGATTAAAATATTGACAAAGGAGGGCCGCGTGTCGGCCACGCTCAGCGGCGGAGCAGAGCGGATGGCGAGGTTTCAGCCGGGACAGGCGGGTCGGCGGTGACGCGAGGCGGAGCGCAGGCGTCCGAGGGCGAACAGCAGCGCGAGCGCTCGGCCCGGGGCTACGGGAGCAGGGGGATAGCGTGGGGGCAGCGGCTGCTGCTGCAGGAGGAGCCCAGGGGACACCACCCCTGCCCGCGCTTTGCTTCAGCCCAGCGCTGCTCCCCAGGGGCCTGTGCGGACTCGCCTGCGTGACGTGTCACGATGTCTGACCAGAAGGCAGTGATCAAGAACGCAGACATGTCTGAGGACATGCAACAGGATGCTGTTGACTGTGCCATACAGGCCATGGAGAAGTACAACATAGAGAAGGACATTGCTGCCTATATCAAGAAGGAATTTGACAAGAAATAGAACCCTACCTGGCATTGCATCGTGGGCCGAAATTTTGGCAGCTATGTCACACACGAGACAAAGCACTTCATCTATTTTTACTTGGGTCAAGTTGCAATCCTCCTCTTCAAGTCAGTCTAGGTGGCCGAGGTGAAGGTGTCAGTGGCGGTGGATGGCAAGCAGGCGGCGTTGCTGGGACTGTTTTGCACTGGGGCCAGCATCAGGAAGTCCTCTCCAATGGCTGTGCTACTGCATGGACGGTATACTCGATTTCATGTGTGTGTCGCAGTAAACAAAAACCAAACTTCTTTCTGTTTAGTTGCCTGGGGAAGAAGGCTGCTTTATGTTTTTGTAAGACGTTAACATTATTTTTTTGGTTGTATTGCACTAGGAAATCTCTCCCACCCCTCCTTTTCTCTTTCTCTCCCTAGATAAAAATAAAAGGCCCTCAGCGAAGCCCTAAAGACTAGGGAGGGCCACGGAATAGACGTAGGTCTGGGGCAGAAGTTAAGCTGCAGCTGCCTCTTGGATGGTGGACGCTACTGTAGGAGGCCGGTGAGGCTGTGAGGACAGGGTTAGGCTTGGCAAGGAGAGGGATAGGAAGGTGGGTGGGGGGATTCCTCTAGTACCAGGGAGAATATTCCACAGAACTGTGACTTTATGTCTTGGGGCAGGGGTGGGTGGGGTGCAGTCTCTAAGGGGTCCTAAGATGTTTGTGGTGTGGGAGTGGGGAGCAGACTCGTCTTGCCGTCTGTCAGGATTTCTAAGTAAGGGCTTGTGTCTTTGTGGGTCACCTTCCCATATTCTTCCAGCCGGAGGTCATGTTGGGAGGATGCTGGAAGTAGGATTAGTTCGACTTTCCCTTTACATTCTATTCTGTCTGCTCCCTGCTTAGACCTCGGTTTTTCTCATGCCTCAGTTCTCTTAGAGCAGCCCCTATTGTTGGCTGGCAAGGGAATTTCTGGTGACTGTAGTTCCTTAGTTAGGTCTTAGCAATCAAACCAAATCAATGTCCCCTCGATTCTTCTTTGTGTATGTATGTGTTTGTCTGTGTGCGTGTGGGGGTGGGTTTGGGGTGGAAGGGTGGGAAGGGGCAGGATAAGTGGAATCTCTAGGGTGTGTGGGAGGTAGGGGGCAGTTAGTTCTAAGTGGGCTTTTATGTTACCTGTTGTGAGGGTGAGGACGGGTTGGTGTCAGACTGTCCCCCTCCCCTCAGGTCACCTTGCTTGGACACACTGCTTTGCCCTGTGGCTGTCTGTTCCCTGGGAAAGTTTTTGGAAGGTCACCCAGAACAGGATGGTCATACTGCCATCTGTCCTGGAGTTAGATCTGGGGGCAGAGGGGGACCAGTTGGTGGCTGATCTCTAGTGGGAAGTGAGAATGGAAGTAATTGGGAGAGGGGCTCCTCAGAATAGGTCTGAAGTATAGTAATGACCTCTGGGAGTCAGGAGGTGGAGAAGGGCTGTGAATGGGAGGAGATTCCAGAGAGAGGGTACAAGGAATACCTTGTCTGTTGGTGACAGGATTGGGGTGGGTGGGGGTTGTCATTGCCAATTGAGCTGCTGATTCTTATGAATCACATTCAGAACTCGCGTAGGGTTAACACTGTAAGGGTTGGGGAAATCTAGATATTTTTTACCCAGCCCATTCTTGGTGGTTGGGGGAAGGCAGGAGAATGCCCCTTCCTCCTAAGCCCTGTGTGTGTGTGTGTTGAGCTTTGTTTCTCTTCAGTGCTGGCAGGGGAGGGTGGCAACTGGTGGTGACTGAGTTCCCTGTTCAAACCTTTGTTGGGTACAAGATTGAATGTTTGGTTTTAGGTTTTATTTTCCTTATGAATGTCCAGACCTGTGTTTCTCCCTGCCCTCCCAGACTCTAGCCAGTTGGAAGTGTCTCGTTTTTGTTCATCTTTCATTTCTGGTGCAGGGACTGAGACCCTGCCACATCTATGCTCTGCATCCACGCCTCTTTTGGACGTTAAAGGTCGATTGATGCAAAAAAAAAAAAAAATTGACAAACAAAAAAAAATGACTGACAAAGTTGAATCTTTTTTTTAAAAATTCCTTTAAAAAATTGAAAATTGATTTAAAAAATTATGAAATTCAATGTGACTTAAAGAAAATTTTTTATAAAATTGAATATTTGCTTGGAAAATATATTTGATAAAAAAGAAGACGTTGTTGAAAACACTAATGATAAAAATTAAGATGAATAGTGAAAATTTGATGAAAAAATATAAAACACACTTAAAAAATTTTAAATGAAAACAAATACCAAAAATATCATGAAAATTTTGAAATTTATAAAAAAAATCCTTAAAAACTTGAAGATTGACAAGAAAAATCTTTATTTTGAAACTGAATTTGTGATTTAAGGAAATTTCTGATAAAATTAAATAATTACATAGAAAAATGTTTGATAAAATTGAAGACATTGTTGAAAAAAGTGATAAAAATTAAGATAAATTGTGAAAACTTAAAAAAAATGAAACCTATGTGGAAGAAATTTGATTAAAATATTGACAGTTTCAAAAAATTGTGGGAAAATGATTAATTATTTAAAAATTCCATAAAATACTATCAGATTGACAATTAAAATAATTGATAAGAATTCGAATAAAATTTATAAAAAATTCTAATAAAATAGAATATTTGCATAAAAAAGTTTGATAAAATTTAAAGAATTGTTGAGAAATCTAGTGATAAATTTTAAATAATTAGTGAAAATTTGTTAAATAAATATAAAACATATAAAAAAATTGATTAAAATGAGGACCATTTCAAAAAACATGTATGAAAATGTTGAATCACTTTTTTAAAAAAAATTAAATATAATACAAGATTGACAAGGAATAAATTTGGTACGAATTTGAACTTGGTTTAAGGAAAACTTCTGATAAAATTGAATAACTGTATAAAAAAGTATTTGAAAACATTGAAGACATTGTTGAAAACACTAGTAATAAAAATTAGGAAAATTTGATGACAATCCATAAAACATACATAGAAAAAGTGATTTAAATGATGGCAAATACAAAAAAGTATGAAAAAGATAAAATTTATTTAAAAATTTTTAAAAAATGAAGTTGGAGAGAGAAGAAAAATTTGATATGACATTATATGTGATTTATGGCAACGTTCTGATAGAGTTGAATATTTACATGAAAAATTTTTGATAAAATTGAAGACATTGTTGAAAATAGTAGAAATAAAAATTAAGACAAATAGTAAAAATCTGATGAAAAATACAAAACATGTAGAAAAGAATGAATTAACAGAATAACAAAAAGTATCAAAAAGTTCAAACTTATAAAATCATGTTTAAAAAATTGAAGACATATAAGGACAAAATTTGATGTGATATATAATGTGATTTTTGAAACATTTCTGATATGACTGAATATTTGCATCGAAAAATGTTTGACAAAATTGAAGATAATTTTGAAAAACTAGTGATAAACATTGAGATAAATAGTGAATATTTGATGTAAGAATATAAAGCATTCATGGAAAAATTTAATTAAAATGATGATAAATTCAAAAACATATATGAAAGAGTTGAATCATTTTTTTAAACAATTCCTAAAATAATACAAGATTGACAAGAGCAAACTTTTATTTGAAACTGACTGTATTTAAGGAAAATTTCTGATAAAATTGAATATTTGCTTTAAAAAAAGTTTGACAAAATTGAAGACATTGTTAAAAAAAAGAGTGATAAAAACTAGGATAAACCATTAAAATTTGATTAAAAAACCAAAACATTTAGAAAATTTTAATTAGAAGTAAGACAAATGCAAAATAGTGTGAAAACGTTGAAATTTATTTTAAAAAATCTTTTAAAAATTGAAGATTCTTAAGAAAAATATTTGATATGATATTGAATGTAATTTTTGGAAAATTTCTCATACAATTAAGTATGGGCATGGAAAATGGTAGATAAACTTAAAGACATTGTTAAAAATGTAGTGATGAAAATTAAGATAATATTAAAAATTTAATGAAAAAATATAAAACTTATATAAAAAACAATTTTCCAATTTAATATTATAATAAATACATTAATAAAGTTTTTTGTTACCAATCTTCAATTTTTTAAGAATCTTATAATAAATGTTTCAAGTATTTGTCATCATTTTATTCAAATATTTTCCATATTTGCTTAGACTGTCAACCTAGAACTGACCTTAATACATGAATGTAATCAAACTGGTATAAAAGCATAAAAGATGAGTGCGTATGAAATAGGTGGTTTTAGGGAAAGAAAATGGGCACACAGGATGACATCTGTATGGTAAATAAATGTAAATACAATATGATATGTTAAATAAACGTAAATACAATGTGATATGTTTAATTTAATATAACATTATTTATTAATATTAGATATTTTATTTACATTACATTTACATTTCAGTAGTAAATTTTCATCTGAAAATAATGTCAATGAAGAAATTTAATATTTTTTTTACTATTGGATATTTTATTTGCATTTCATATATTGTGCCTATACAATAAATAAATGTTAAGCAAAGTTTTCTGTGATTGATACTCTTCTCTCTATGTCATGATAATTGTTCATATTGACAATATTGATGATACTGACTATATTGATTATTGCTTATATAGATTTTACTTCTTATTTCAACATTGTCCTGGGTCCAATTAGATTATGGTGAGGAAAAACCTGATTTCCAAATGAGAGGAAGACAGGAAGTGAATTCAAGATGGAGTGGAGCTGGGGAAAATCTACAAAGAGTATGATATAGTATAAAATATATAAAACTATAATCCATAAGTACTGTGGGAAAAATTAATTATCAATAACTGTGAGTGAAAACTGTAATTAATATGTATTATACATACTAATTATATATTAATAAATGTAATATATTTATAATATATATTTATATATGATGTATATTACATATGTTTATAAAATATACATAATATTTGTATGTATATGTATACACTTAATGTACTTGTATAAATTTATTTATATATGTTATATATTTTATACATAATTTATAACTAATATAAAACTGTTTACATATATATTTACCACAAATGATGTGTATTTATATATATAAATTATAAATATAAATCTATTTATTGATATATATATATGTAAATATGAAATATGAGTCATAAATTTATATGTGAAATACTATTTATTCAGCATATAATATATAATATACAATATATAATATAATATATAATATAACACTTAACAGAGTACATAATGTAAAATATATAATATACAATACATAATATATTATAAAGAATATATAATATGTAATAATAATATATAACACATAACACATAACACATAACACATAACACATAACACATAACACATAACATATAACACATAACACATAACACATAACATATAACATATAATATATAACATATAATATAATATATAATAAATATATAATAAAACATATGATATATAAGGCGAAGTATGAAGTGTGAAACATGAAGTATGATGTACTATGTTTGGTATAATATACAATATAATATACTATATGCAATATACTCTATACAATGTACTATATACTATATACTACATACTATATACTATATACTGTATACTGTATACTATATACTATATACTACATACTATATAATATATACTATGTAAGAAATATATAATAAAGTACATACTACATACTGCATACTACATACTATATACTACATAATACATAATACATAATAGATAATATGATATATGATATATGATATATGATATAAAATATAAAATATATATTTAATAGTATGTAGTATGTAATAATATATAATATATAATATATATAATACATAATACATAATACATAATGCCTAGTGCCTTCACAGGTAGGTAACTGGGTGTGTACTAGGATACAGAAAAAAGGACCAATGTTGAGAGTGACTTTGGTACTTTGGAGGAAGAAAAAGGAGAAAAGTGTCCCCTGAGTGGTGCATGATGGTTATTGAATGTCTGGGGTGTGTTGGAGGTGGGGTGTATGGTTAGAAAGAGGAGAGAGACTGTGAGGGAGCTGGAATTAGCTCATAATGGTTGCCTGGTTGCCTGGTTTCCTGGAGATGCTTACTTAGTAGGTGCTTAGAATTGGTGCCTGAGGCCAAGGCTTGGTTGGTAAGGGGGCAGGATGGGATGGAATACTCATTTCTTCTTTTGATATGTCCTTGTCCTCAGCTCAGCTTGCTAGGTGGCCTGCAGACAAGATTGTGGAAGTGGGTGGCCTGCTCCTCTGGCCCTCTGAGGTCAACAGATGATTGCAAAAATATTATATATTAAATATTTATTATATAGTAGTATATAGTATATAGTATATAGTATATAGTATATAGTATATAGTA
>JANHMN010000005.1:121001088-121014690 GCA_030674055.1 Rhabdomys pumilio | reverse complement strand
ATAGTATATAGTATATAGTATATAGTATATAGTATATAGTATATAGTTTATAGTATATGGTATATAGTATATAGTATATAGTTTATAGTATATGGTATATAGTATATAATGTTATAAATTATATAGATCATAGATCATAGATCATCAAATATCATCATATATCATCATATATTATCATATATCGTATTTCGTATGTCGTATGTCGTATGTCGTATGTTGTATGTAGTATGTAGTATGTAGTATATAGTATATAGTATATGTTATAATCACTTTATGTAATTATTTTTATATTATTATTCCTGTAACTCCCTTATGGGATCTATAACCACCATCTTTATTTCGGGAGCATTTGAAGGCAGAGGCTCATAGGGAGGGGGTCTTCCAGAAGAGGGCCACTCAGGGTCATAATATTTGGCTGCCTCTTCCTCTAGGTCAGTACAATCTGGCTCTGACAAATTGCCATCAACATTTGGTTGTATTTTAGATTCTAATTTTAGATAAATACATTTCTTTTTGATTTGAGCATGAAAGACAGCATTCAAACAAAATGTTTGAACTGCCCCATGCTTGGGGGCCAAAATGTTGAGGACCTCTCTATCAATGTTAGAACCCTCACAGCCAAATGACTTGGGGCCTAAACTGTTAGATCCGCACTGCCTCAAACTGCTCAAGTCTGTGGGTTCAGGGTTCAGCAAGAAAGAGTGTGAGGACAGATGTGAAAAATGGAGACCAGAGAGAGTGTGATTCAATCCCATTTATTCTCCAGTCTCTCCTCTCCAAATCCAAAGTCTTGAGTTCCTAGTCCCTACTTCCTAGTCCCTAGTGCCTCAAAGTCCCAAGTTTCTTATTCCAAGTCCTAAGTGGCTAATGTCTAATTCCAAGTTCTTCCTCCAAGTGCCAAGTGCCTAACACCTAATATCTGATCTCAAGTATCTAATCAATCTTCTTCTGAGCTCTCTAGTCCAAGTGTCTTCTACCTAATGTCTAATTTCTATTTCAAAGTTCTAAGTTATAATAAACTCTTCTGTCTGCCTCTAGCCTTTTATATGTCTCACTTCTAAGTCATGGCCCTAAGTCAAGCCCTTAGGTCATATCTCTAAATCTGATCTCTAAGTCACGCCCTTAAGTCCTTAAGTCTTGGCTCTAAATCACACCTTTAAGTCTCACACACCCAAGGTAAGATCCTCGGTATCTAAAACAAGATGTTATCAAAGTGTGCTCAGCTGTTGTAGGCTATTGTAATCAAGCCTCTTGCCAGGGTATATGGCTCAAGATGGCAGCAAGGATAATAGCCACCTTCTGTCATCTCCCCACAAACACGCTGGCAGACCTACTCAAGAGCCACTCTATTCAGGCTGCATAGGTGAGACTAGGGGTTCCTGAGGCCTTCTAAACCCAGGAGAGGTCTGTGAGTGAGCAGGTGAGCAGAGGACAGGGTTGGCAACACAAAGTTTGGCTAGCCTGACTTGGGAAGCACAGCCTCCCAGGTCCTGAGTGCAGTGCAGGAGGACATCTTAGGTTGCACAGAGTCACAGGACCTCTTTACACAGATATCTGCAGCCAGGCTGCATCTGGCTTCTTGTGGGCAACTTGTCCTGCTCATCCCTGTTCATCAGAGTAATAACGGTTCCCCTTGCTTTTGTTTGATGCTGTCCAACAACTGCCTTCCAGGATGCCCTCCCAACTCCCATGTCACCTTCTTACTAACCCACAGAGACAGGGAGTGAGGACAGGCTATCCTTCTTTTCTGAGCTGTCTCAACAGCTACTGCTAGGTAGCTTTTGTGGCCAGATACCTTTAGGCAGTTAATGTTCTCCCTGCCAGTCTTATCCCCACCTCTTACACCTCCTAGGTCTTCAGTTGTTACTTGTAGCTTTTCTTTCTTTCTTTTTTAGAAAAGGCTCTATCCTGTAACTGTGCTTCAGGTGAGGATAGGGGTCCCAGGCCTGTCAGAAAATCACCCAAGTCCCTGAACATTTTCACTGGTCTGGGATGTTCCCCCATCATCCTATACAAGTAATATCACTGTGGGCCCCAAGAGGGCAAGAAGCCTAGCCAGTGTCTTGGCTTGGGGTCAAAGTGAGTAGAAACAGCCAGAGTATGCTGTAGTTTCAAGGGTCTCACAAATAACCCAGTTTTCCAGGGAATCCTCCAGGCCGGGTTCCTTGAAATCATCCAGGTTCTGATGACTTGTGGAAAAAAACTTGCTGTGGGAGTCCAGCAGTGGGGACAAAGTTGCAAGGGCTAGCAGCAATTTTTTGCTTAAAATATGGAAATTTTTATTCTCTAATCATCTCTCCTGTCTCAAGGAAATCAAGATTTCCCTTCTTCTCTGGGGTACTCACTCCTTCTACCTTTGATTGAGGAGACATTATATTCTCTTACTGAAGCAAAGGAAGTCTCATATCATTTCAGTGAGTCCAAAGGCTTAAACATTTATTTAGATTGAGGAATCCCATACAACTTTCTGAACATCTCTGTGTGTTTTCATGTCAGTGACTTCTCTGAAGGCTCCATAATCAGAATTTGTGTTAAGTCCCTTTCAAATTGACTTGGTAGGAAATTTTTATTACTCCCTGGGGCGTCGGGATCATAAGGATGGATCCTTAAACCAAGACTGAGGTTTCAGAGAGTGGGGTTGAAAAACAATCGTGCTTTTTTATTTAAATGAACTACTATGAAGCAGGACTATGGCACTCATTGTCACACAGAGTTAGATAATGTCTGGCCAAGCCCCCACTGTGTAGGCCACGCCCCCAAAGGCTTAGTTACGCCCCCAGTGATTAAGCCTCACCCCCATGACAAACCCAATGACCAAGCCACCCTCCTGATGACTAAGCCACGCCCTCAAAGAACAAATCTTGCCCCCATGGCTAAGCCATACCTCTGATGACTAAGCCATGACTGCAGCGACCCTGCCCTACCCCCAATGATTAAGCCACGCCCCAAATGGATAAGTCGTGACTCCTATAACAATATAAAACTGTTACTATAAAACATTAATTTTAATCATAAATAATACCAATAATAATAAAATAACAATGAAATAATAGTATAACAATAATAAAATATTAATACTACTAATAATAAAAATATAAAAAGTAATTCAAATAAATGTTAATAATAATGCTATGATATAGTAAAATAATACTAATACTAATGACATTGATAACAGTAAAATAATGATAATAAATTAAAAATAAAATAATAATACTACAATAAGAAAATAAAAATAATAAAAAATTAAAATAATATTGTAATAATGAAATATGTATAATAATGTAAATAATACTAATAAATTTTAATGACAATAGAGTAATAATAAAATGTTAATATTAAAATATTAATGTAATAAAAATAAAATAATGTTACTATAATAATATAATAATAAAACAATAATAAAATGATAATGAAATAATTATAAAGTTATAGATTAAAAAATAAAATTATAAGAAAATTAAAAAGATATTAATAATAGTTCTTAATATAATTTAGTAATACAATGTGGTAATAACACTAACAATAATAATGATAATAAAATAATAAAAATAATATAATAACATATTAATAATATAAATTAATAATAATTTAATAATATAATAATATAATATAAATTTATTTAGTAATATAATAGTCTAAGATAATATCATAATATAATATTAGTAATAACATAATTAAATAATAAAATAATAAAAATAAATGATAAAATAGTAACTTAATAATTGTAACATAATAATAATGATATTATAATAAAATAAAATAAAAGTAACCATAAAATGATAAAATAATAATTATAATAATAAAATTGATAAAATGATAAACTATTAGCATTAATGAAATGATAATAATTTAAGGACATAATATAATATTCATAATAATATGAAATAATGATATTGCACTTAAATTATAAAATTATAATAATAATAATAATAATAATAATAATAATTAGACTGTTTGATCCCTGAGGAAATTTTGTGTCTTTGGAAGGTCTGCACTCGGTCATACACAAGAGATAATAAATGTGCTAGTCTCTATAATAATAAGATAATCATACTGATACTAATAAAATAATGGTAATATAATAAAAAATTAAAATAGTATAAAAATAAAATAATATTAATAATTATTTAAAAAAATAAGAAAATAGTAACAACATTAAAAATAATAATATGGAAAATAATAATATTAAAAGTTTAAATTTAACACTAATAGTAATAATAGTAAATAATCCTAATTGACTTTTTATGACATTTGAATAAAATAAAATAACTAGAGTTGGCTACCTGGGTGTTTTTGCGTCTATCGTTACAGGCTAAAAGTAATAATAACAATAACAATAATAATAATAATAATAATAAAAATGAATAATTATAATAGTAAAACATAGTTATGAAATAATAACATTGATAAAAATAAGAACAATAATACAGTAATAAAAATAAAATAATAATAATAATATTTCTGTAAAACTAGTAATAAAATAATATAAAAATTCAATATATTTTATTTATAATTGAATATTATAATATATATAATATTATATATTACAATAAAATATGTTGGGTTATAATATATTAATATATAATAATATATAATGTACTATAATAAGCTATAATATGATAAATTTCATATATCCTTAGTTATTACTGAATATTTTATCGACATTTTATTTACCTTTACATTTCAGAAAAATGTTTCTATCTGAAAATGTATAGTTGCCATGAACAAATATAATGTATCCTTTTTATTTTGGATAATATAATAATTAATATTATAATGTATTAATATATTAATTGTCATATACAACATATTAAGCTATAATAATATAATATCAAATAAAAAATATATAATATATATTATATATATTATACATAATAGAATAGAATAAATTTAATAATCTTATTATTTTAGACATTTTATTAATATTACATTTACATTTCAGAAAAAAACTCTAAAAATGATAAATGGCAATGAAGAAATCAATATATCCTATTTTGTTTTTGGATAATATCATATGTATAATATATTATTATGTATAGTAATATTATTATATAATATGTAATGTATAATAATATAAAATATTATATAATGAATTAGGATTGAATATATTTAATATACAGTTCTTTTATTATTAGATATTTTATTTACTTTATATTTATTTTTCAGAATATTTAGAATCTAAAATTGGATAATTGCCATAAATTAATATTATATATTTTTTACTATTGGATAATATAATATATGTAATATATTTTAATAATATATTAACATTAAAGTATAATATGAATATATATAATAATATATATTATCATATAATGCAATATAATAGGATAAATGTAGTATGTGCTTATTTATTGTTGAATAGTTTATTGACACAAAGGACAGCGTGTACATGTCTCAATATATATTGTTGTCTATTAATGTCTTCTTTAAAATTGGAGTGATTTTCCTTTCATTCTCAGTTAAATTTTAATCGGTTTCTTTATGTTTTGTTTGTATTTGTTTTCATTTTTATTTTACACACAGCGTTGTGGTGACAATTACACATGAAGAGAGCATATTTGACATACACACAGCATGGCTGTGAAAAGAACATGAGAAGAAAGCATGTGTTACACACAGAGCATGGTTGTGACAATAACATGGGAAGTACACACAGCATGCATGTGACAATTACAAGTGAAAAGAGAGTGGGGTGTTCACATTTATGTGATATTATAATGCAATCAATATGATGGAATCTGTGAAGTGCAAGTAATATGATAAATACTGTCATGAAAGCCGTGGCATGTTCACATGTAAATGGTATTCTAATGTAATAATGAAGTGAGTACTGGCGTGTTCACGTGTACATGATAATTTGATGTCACACCATGATGGAAGCCATAGTGTGTTCACATGTATGTGATATTCTAAAATAACCATAATTAATGATAATAATCATAAAATAATAAAAAGAATAATGATAATAATATAATAATAAAAACAAAATAATAATGAAATATTGGTATAATAATAAATATTAATAGTATAATAATGATATAATAAAAAATTTGTATTAATAATACTATTACTAATTTAAAAAATTAAAATGGAATAATATAATATCTATATAATAATATTATTGTATGGAAATAATAATAAAAGAAATAATAAAAATATAATGATTAATAATAGTAATTATAAAAGTATAGTAATAGATATTCAAATTAATATAAATGATATAATGATAAAATGATATTAATACTATTAAGCAAAATAAAATAAGATAAAAAATTATAATATAATTATACTAAAAACTAATATTATAAGATGTTAATATTAATTGTAATTTTATAACAATAACAGTGAAATAATGTTAAACAATAATAATATTAAAATAATAGTATAAAATAATAAAATATTAATTCAAACAATAACATATAAAACTGATTCAAATAAATGATAATAATAATATAATGATGACATAACAATAAAATACTAGTATCGTTATCTATATTGATAATAATAATAAAATAAAAAGAAAATAATAATAGAATAATAATCCTACAATAAGATGATAGTTATAAAATAATAACAACAATTAAAGAAACAGTAGTAATAATAAAAATAATAATAATAATAATAATATGAATAACATGGATAACAAAATTATAAATAGTACAAAGAAATATTAATGACAACACAAATAAATATAAAAATATTAATATTACTAATAAAGTAAGAACATAATCATAATAGTTCTAAAGTATAATATGGTAATAAGAGTAACAGTCATAATGATCATATTATGTGATAATAATGAATGTAATAACAACATATTAAGTAGTATTGCACTAATCTCAATTTTATTATGTAATAATATAATAATGTAAAAAGTCTGATAATATATAATAATATGAAAATATAATAATATAAGTAAAAAATAAAAAAATAGTGGTAAGATAATAATAAAATACTCATTTGATAATAGGAATATGACAATAATAATAACATTCTAATATTGAAAAACTAAAAATGACATAATAATAAAATGAAATTAATGTTAATATAATAATAAAATATTATAATATAATAGTAATAATGAAATGATATTAATAATAATATAATAAGCACATAATTTTAATAATATACTATTATTAAATTTAAAAATAATATGAAATAACAGTATAGATTAAATATAATGAATTAATAATAATAATAATAATAATAATAGTAATAATAATTAGACTGCTTGAACCTTGATTTAATGTTGTGGTTTGGAAAGTCCACACTCAGTCATACATAAAATCTGATAAAGATGCTAGTTTTACAATAATAATATAATAACACATATACTAATAATGTTGTTATAAAATAGTAATGATAATTTAGTAATAAAAAATATAATGTTAATAATAAAGTTAATAATATAATAATATTAGTAATAATACTAATATAGTAACAGTAATAAAAATAATGTAACATTTCAAATATTTTTAATATAATAATAATGATAATAAAAATAACAATAATAATACTTATTTACTTTGTATGACGTTTGAATAAACTAAAATAACCTGAATGGACTACCTGGGTGTGTTTTTATTACTACTTATAGGCTGAAAGTAACAATAATAACAATAATAATACTATTAATAGTAAAATATAGTTATAAAATAACTATAAGTATGATGAAAATAATATAATAGTAATGCAATAATTATAAAATAAAAATATTATTATTAATTGTAACATTAATATAAAAATAATAAATAGAATAATAATAACATAGTAATAATTAACCCTGTATGATGTGTGAATAAAATAAAATAACTAGAATGGGCCACCTGAGTGTGATTGTATCAATAATTAGAAGTAATAATAATAATAATAATAATTAATAATAATAATAATAATATAATGATGTAAAAATAAAATAATAAAATTAACATAATATTGATATAATCATCATAATAATTGTATTTATTATATTATATTAGTGTATAATAAATAATATAATAATATGTTATATAACATACTTTGTTATAATATAAAATGTAATAGATCCTTTTTTATTATTGGACATCTTATTGACATTTTACTTACTTTTACATTTCAGAAAAAAATTCAATCTGAAAATGTTTAATGGCCATGAAAAAATTTTGCATAGCCTTTTTTATTATTGGATAATATTTTATTTGTATGTAATAAATCATATATTATGTAATATAATAAATCATGTATTAATGTTAATATATAATATGTAATATATTACTATATAATCATAATATTAAATATAACACAATATAAATATGATAATATAAATATAATATACTTGGTTTTATATAATTTTATATGCAGGCATATAAAATAATATGTAATATTTATTTTGCTAACATTTGTAATTTATAATATATTAATATATTATATAATATATTAATTTATGTAATATATAGATAAGATACAATATATAAATATAATTGAGGTCTTAAGGTTTCCCTTCTACTTCATGACAAGTCATCCCCAAGTGACTGAACAGATGACAGACCACTCTGATTGGATATCCTGAGATATAATATGATGCCTTGGTCCTGCAGTAAAAATCTGAGCCCTGATCTAAGTTCTATCTTTAAGATTGCCACTTGGAATTGAGCAGGTCCATCTTTGTTGCCCATGTCTGTGCTGCTGCTGAACAGCTTGTATAGAACATAAAGCCAAGATTACAACCAATTTATAAGAAAAAGAAATCTCTGTATGCTGGGAAGCACACCTCAGAGTCTCAGATCACATGAGTATTCTGGACTGTGAGGACATTTTCACCTGATAAGGTATTTTCTGTATATTGTTTCAATTTCAAAGATTACCTTTTGCCTGAGTGATTATGTGAACTTCCTGGTCTTCTCTATCCTCCCAACATATTCTCTCTATCAAAAATGGGACCCATTACTTTCCCACATATGGTCAAAGTAGGTTTTCTACCTAACTGATCAAGCATAGTTCCAAAAGTGACTCTTTTTTTAAACAAGGGATCACAGTCCACTTTGTTTTGAGGTCCAATAGTCCAAGGTTAGAATCAGAGCATAGAACCTGTGCCATCTGAGGCCAGGCAAGTTCACAGAAATGTAATAAATTTAAAATTTCTGCCTAGATCTGGACAGTTGAACAGACTGGAAATAACCTAGCCAGCAAAGTCATCCATTCTTGGGAAGAAGAAATGAGTTGCTGCAAGCTCTCTCCCAGAATGAACACAAATTATAAAGAAACAAAACTCCGAATAATAAGTGGAAACTTAGGAACACTACTGGAAACTTTCTCTACAGTATAATGTACCCGGGACCTTTACCTTTGACTGAAGTGTATATGACACCTTCACGGGCCTCAGAATTTGCCTTTTTTACATAGGGCTCACTTTTTTCAGTGTTAACTGGCTCCTACTCATTATGTTGAACAGAATGGCAGAATTCTCCTAGGACTAGCATTTGCCAAGTGGGGCCTTGAATATGTAATTATGCCTTATGTGGTCCTTATATATTCTGATTCCTACCAAGTTGCTTTGAGTCTCTTCTCCTTAAACAGCTGTCAGATCAAGGGAACATTATACCACTCATTCTACATAAAAGAGCATCTAACATTCCCTGTCCTCCCAGTACAATTGTGACCCTGTTGTCTACTTTCACCCACCAAATGAATTTTTTTTTTGCCAAAAGGGCCCTGAGAAATCAAAATCTATTGAAAAGGCTCTCATAACTAGCCCCTGTTTCAAAGGGGTGTTTCAAACCTCCATCCTCTACACTAGGAGACTTCAGGTCCCCTAGCAACTAAAGATCCACCAGACCTTCTCTTCTGCTCATGCCTCACAAACACACCTATTAACTAAATTTTCTTTAAATCCTTCACAAGATTAGAATCACCAATGCCCTTCTATACTAGAAGAAGGGAGGAGATGTCAGGGGCAGCCCTGCTTATACACGGAAGGCCTAAAGTCAGCCATAAGCCTAAACTCAGCAATTGGTGTGACTTACATGCCTGCTAACACAAGGTCTTGGCTCTCTGTGAAAAAGCACAGATGATTACTAGCTATTGCAAACAAGCAGCAGATATGTGTACTCCCTCTAAACACCTATGCTCCTGTGACATCCCCTTCCCCATATCCTGCAATTTTGTGTATATAAGCCCTGCGTGAAAAATCAAAAATTAAGGTTTAATCACACTATGGACAAGCCATCCTCCTTTGCATTTACATGCTCCCCCATTCTCTCTTTCAGGTGAACCCACCAGACCCTGTTCACTGCCCAGCTGATCAGGGCAGTGGAGTGTTAGCGAGAGGAGAGAGACTGTGAGGGAGCTGGAGTTAGCCCATAATGGTTGCCTGGTTTTCTGGTCAGTTGCCTGGTTTCCTAGTTGGTTGCCTGGAGATGCCTACTTAATAGGTGCTTAGAATTGGGGGCCCAATGTCAGGGCCTGATTGTTAAGGGGGCAGGTTAAGATGAAATATTCATTTCTTGTTTAGATATGTCCTTCTCCTCAACTCATCGTGCTAGGTGACCTGCAGGTGAGATTGTGGAAGTGGGAGGCAAGCCTCTCTGGGGGCCCTTCTTTTCATCTCCCATGACACTCTGGGCTCAGTCCAGGGAAATTGAAGGCCTTGAGGATGCACAGAGCAGCCCCTCCATTGCCATGGATACAGTGCAGAGCCTCCTGCTGCTATGTGGGAAGCCAGTGTATACTAGTGCCAATGAAGAAGGTCAGTTCCCCACCACCCAATGTGGCCTCTGTTCAACTTCCCCTGTCTCCTGAGCTCTCTGACTCCACCACGCAGGTGCCCTACCAGCTGAGGATCATCCTAGGAGAATCATTTTGGCTGAGTGCCTTGACCTGGGATGTGAGAGTGTGTGACCAGAAACCATAGAATCTGCATCCATAAAAAGAGAACTGGCTGACAACCTCAGGGGATACCTATGAGGGCAGAGTTGGGCAGGTAGGTGTCTTGATTGATTCAGAACAGATGCCTCCAGGAAGCTTGGTAGGAATGGAGAAGTGGAAAGCAATGTCAGGCTTCTCTCCTGGTGGTTGTTAGCATGGACTTCTTCCACCAGCTGTGACTTAAGCTCTTGACAGTGCAGGGGTAGACCTCTGGAGAATCTCAGGGCTCATGAAAGGAAGTCTTGATGGTGAATAGTGAAAAGCATTTCTCAAATGACCATGGCATTCATCATCTGGTAAACGGAGAGGTGCTTCTCCCCTAAAAATGTCCCTAGAAGTGTATATATTGGTGAGCTAAAAAAAGATAGTAGAAGGTTTGTAAGTATGTAGGTAGGTAGGTAGGTATGTAGGTAGGTAGGAAGGTAGGTAGGAAGGTAGGTAAAGTTAGGTAGATATGTCGTTTGGAAGGTAGATAGGAAAAAAATTATATATATATATATATATATATATATATATATATATATATACATTTACATAGATAGTTGGATAGCCAGACAGTTGTTAACTTACTCTGGCAGTGAGCACTTGGACAAAAAATTGAAGGCACCTTGAGAATTTCCAATTGGCACCCTCAGAGAACCTTGATGTGAATTGGTCTAGGAGGAGTTGGTGAGGGGAGGGGGGAGGAGATGTGCTGCAGGTATCCTTGTGGGACAAGTGATAAATGAACATTGTGCTTTGTGTCTAGGTGCCTGTCATCTAGGTTCCACTTGAATCCCTTCAGAGAGTTCTGATTTCATGAGTGCCTAGCCCCTGCTCAAGCAGATAACTGAATGTGTGCTAGAATACAGAAAGAAGGATTCATCGTGAACGTTCTTGGGGACTTAGGAGGAAAGAAGAAGATCAAAGTGTCCCCAGAGTGCTCTATGGTGGTTGGTGAATGGCTGGGGTATGGTAGAGGTGGTGTGGAGGGTTAGAGAGAGGAGAGAGATTGTGAGGGTGCTGTAATTAGCTCATAATGATTGCCTCGTTTCCTGGTCAGTTGCCTGGAGATGCTTACATAACACATGCTTAAAACTGGGGGCCCGATGCCAAAGCTTGGTTTTCAAGGGGACAAGTTGGTATGGAATATTCATTCTTTCTTTTGATATGTCCTTGTCCTCAGCTCAGCATGTTAGGTGGCCTGTGGGTGTGATTGTTGAAGTGGGCAGCCAGTTATTCTGTGCCTCTGAGGTGGAGTGATAACTGGATGACTTTGTGGGGTAGCATCAACTCAAACTCTAATTTAGGAGTACATGCGATACCAACCTGTGTGCCTGGGTAAGTAGACAAAATTTTTCCGGGGATGGGGGTTTCTCTTCACTTCTGACCACACTCTGGGCTCACACCAGGAAAACTAAAGGCATCAGGGACACACACATATGCCCACCCATTGCCCTGGGTCCAGTGCAGGGCATCTAGCTGCTATGTGCAAAGCCACTGTTGAGACTAATGCTAATGGAGAAGGTTAGTTGCCCACCCCCAGCCCCTGTGGCCTCTGTTCAACTTACCCTGTTCCCTGAGCTCTGACACCACCACCTGGGTGGCCTACCAGCTGAGGATAATCCTGGGAAAGCCTTCTTTCTGGGTTCCTTGACCTGGCAACTTGTTAGAGTGTAACCAGTGACAGAAAAGTCTGCATCCACAAAAAGAGAACTGACTTTCAGATTAGGGGACATTTGTGTGAGTGGAGCCAAGCAGTCATAGACTGGATCAATCTCTGGGCCTGGCCCAGTCCCATTGTCCTGGCTGGGCACTGGGTGAACATGCCCACCTCCTGGTCTTCAATCCAGGCACTTGATTCTGATGCTCTGCCCTTAGAATCCAGATTGGCATTGGGTTTTGGTACAGCTCTCTCAGGATTCTTTGCAAGTACCTGCTCTCACCTCTTAGTGCTTGTCTCCCTCCTGCTGGACCCTTCAGTTGCTGGCAAGTGCCCTACAGTTGAAAAATGCCTGTCATGAGTGACTCTTCCATCTCCACCATGCACAGCCTCCTGTTTCTCTGACACTTATGTACCAACATCTATATTTCCAAACTTTATAGGCAGGCGAAAGCATGCACACAGAGAAGTGCAGGATCATTCTCTCTTGCGAGCTCACATATATGCACACATGAACATGTTGGCAGACCTGCTTGGTAGCCACTCTATTCTGGCTGCAGAGGCTGGACTAGGGCCTCTTGTGGACTTCTAGGTCCAGGAAAGATCTGTGAGTGAGCAAGTTTTAGCTGATCAGAGAGGAGGGCCTGCAACAACAGGTTTGGGTATCCTGACTAGGGAAGCACAGTCTCCCAGGTCCTGAGCACAGTGCACCTGTTACTTAAGCTCTCTACAGTTCACTGGACCTCTGGAGACTCTCAGTGCTCATGAAAACAAGGCTTGATGGTGGATAGTGAAAAATATTTCACAAATAACCTTGGTGTTCATCATCTGGTAAAGAAATAGGTGATTCTGCCCTAGAAAATGTAACTGGAAGTGTATGTATTGGTGACCCAAAAGGAGATAGTAGGAGGTGTGTAAGTAGGTAAGTAGGTAGGTAGATAGATATGTAGATAGGTAGGTATGAAAAAGTAGATAGATAGATAGATAGATAGATAGATAGATAGATAGATAGATAGATACATAGATAGATACATAGATAGATACATAGATAGATA
>JANHMN010000005.1:120941568-120960079 GCA_030674055.1 Rhabdomys pumilio | reverse complement strand
AATATGATTGATAATATTAATATAATGACAATAATAGTGATAATAAATGTAAAATAATAATAATTAACTTTGTATGATGTTTGATTGAAGTATCTGGGTGTCAGCCTCCCAAAAGAGGCCACAGCCTGTGATGGCTGAGCATCAATTTCTGCCTTACATTACATAAAGAATTTTTACCTGGGAATTATTTTATTTGTAGGTAAGTACATGGTCAAAATATATTTTTATATTCATATTAACCTTTATATGTATTTATATTTATGTTAATATTTTAAATTCATATTTATTGAATTATTAATATTTACCAATTTATTAATATTATATTCATATTCGATTTACATTAATATCAACATTAATATTCATGCTTACATTTACATTTACATTTTTATTTACATTTTTATTCATATTAATATTCATATTTATACTATTTTTATTTATATTTCATTTATATTTACATTTGTATTTATATTAATAATAATATTTACATTAACATTTACATTTATATCCACATTTAAATTAATATTTATATTTACATTTATATTTAAGTATATGTATATTAATATTCATATGTTCATTTATAATTATACTTACATCTATATTCATATTCATATTAGTGATAATTGTATTTATAATTTTCTGGTTAAAATTGAAGACATTGTTGAAAATACTAGTGATAAAATTAAGATACATAGTGAAAATGTGATGGAAATATATAAAACAAATATGGAAAAAGTTTGCTTAAAATGATGACAAATCCAAAAATTATATATGAAAATGTTTAATCAATTTTTAAAATTTCTAAAAAAGTTCAATTTTGAAAGTGAAAAAATTTCTTATGAAATTGAATGTGATTGAAAAAAAGTTGATAAAATTCAATATTTGCATGGAATAAGTATTTGATAGAATTGAAGATATTACTGAAAAAACTACTAATAAAAATAAGATAGTGAAAATGTTATAAAAAAATGAAACACACATGCAAAAATTTTGATTAAAATGATGACAAATACAAAAACAGTGAATGAAAATTTTGAATCTTTTTTAAAAATTTAAGAATTACAAGGAAATCTTTCTAATAAAATTGAATGTGATTTTTTAATAATTTCTGATAAATTAAATATTTGCATAAAAATTTTTGATAAATTTGAAGACACTGTTAAAAAAACTAGTTATGGAAAATAAGATAATGAAAATTTGATGAAAAACTACAAAACATATGTGGGAAAAACTTGATTAAAATGATGAAAATAGAAAAAAGTATAAAATTTCTAAATCATTTTTTTAAAAATTCATAATTGACTATAAAGAAGAAAAAATTTCTTGTGAAATTAAATGTGATTTAGAGAAAATTATCAGATAAAATTGAATATTTGCATGAAAAAATGTGTGATAAAATTGGAGAGATTGTTTTAAAAATTAGTGATACAATTCAATACAAAAAAATTTGATGAAAAATTTTAAATAATTTGTTGAAATTTGTTGATTAAATTGAACACAAATATAGAAAAATGTATGAAAATATAGAAACTAATTCTAGAAAAATCCCTAAAAGTAAATTCAAGATTGACAAAATAAAAATATAAAATTGAAGATGATTTAATAAAAGTTTTACAAGAAATTGAATAGTTGCATGAAAAATTGTTTAATAATATTGAAAACATTGCTTTAAAAATTAGTTATAAAAATTTAGATAAAAATAGAAAAAAATTGATGAAAACTTGCACTGTTTCTTGAAAAATTTTGAATAAAATGAAGACAAATATTAAAAAAAGTGTGAAAATCCTAAAACTGTACAAAAATTTCTATAAAAAAAATCAAGATTTTCATGTATATATTCATTAGAAACTTGATGATGATTTAAAACATTTTCAGAAGAAATTAAATATTTGCATGGCAAAATCATATTTGATAAAATTGAAGACATTGATTTAAAAATTAGTGATAAAACTAATACATACATATATATATGTATATATATCTTAATCATAAATATATACAAATTTGATGAAAAATTGTTACATATTTGTTGAAACATTTTGATTTAAAGAAAGATAAATATAGAAAAAACGAATGAAAATACTGAAAATGTCTGTAGACAAATCCCTAAAAATTCAAGATACTTATAGAAATATTGCAAAATTGAAGATGATTTTAGAATATTTCATGAAAATTGAATTTTTGCATGAAAACTGATAAAGATTGAAGACATTGTTAGAAAAACTAGTGATAAAAATTAAGATAAATGTAGAAAAATGTTGATGAACAATTGTAAAAAATTTGTTGAAAATTTTTGGTTAATATGGAGACAAACAGAAAAAAATGTATGAAAATACTGAAACTTTACAAATATCCTTTAAAAATTTAAGATTTACATGAGAAAATTAGTTATAAAATACAACATGCTAAGAATATTTTAGGAAAAATTAGAATTGTAGAATGAAATATATTAAAATGAAGGCAAATAAAAATTATGAAAATACTGAAACTTTTTAGAAAAATCCCTAAAATATTTAAGATTGACATGGAAAAATTCCTTAGAAAATTGAAGACTATTTAAATAAAATCTTAGAAGGAACTGTTTATTTGCATGAAAATTTTTTCACTGAAACTAATAATAGCAATAATGATAATATTAGTAACAAAATATTGTTACAAAATAACAATAATGTTAATGAAAATAATATGATGGTACGATAATAATAAAATAAAAATAATATTTAGAATGATATAAATATAATAATATTTATTTAATAATAATGATAATATTATTAATAATAAAATAATAATAATTAATTTTGTATGAAGTTTGAATAAAGTAAAATATCTAGAGTGGAATACATGGGTGTGTTTGCATCACTAATTAGAAGCTGCAAATAATAATGATAATAATAATAATAATAATAATAATATATTTGTATAATTATAATTATAACAAACATATCATATTATTAATATTATCATAAAATGATATGTAAACTAATATCCATATAGTAATAATAATCATAATAAAAATAAAATAATTAAATTTGTACAATGTTTGATTAAAGTAACTTGGGAGGAAGCTTCTCTCAGGTGGCTCTCTCAGGTGGCTAACACCCAGCTCATGACAGCTGAGCATCAATCTCTGGCTTAGACTAAGAAATTGTTTTCACCTGGGAATTATTTTGTTTTTAGGTAAATATGTGTTCATAATATTTATTTATATTCACATTTATATTCATATTAATATCCATATTTAATTTTATATTTATATATACAATTATATTTTATTCATATTCACATATTATATTTACACATATAATATTATTATATTAATATTCATATTTACATTTATATTTATATTCATATTTACATATACATTTACATATACATTTACATTTATATTTACATTCATATTCATATTTATATTCATATAATTTACATTGACATATACATAGATTTACATATTTATATTCATATTAATATTTAAATATTTTACTGATGTCAGCATCATATAATTCATTGGTCTCAATATTTAACAGGAACCGTATTACCTTTTTTATTAATTTTTTCAGTGCCTCGTGCCCCTTTCCTGGTAGAAGGTCTGGCAAAATGTCTGATGAAAAATTGGCTAAGATTGTAATTAAAATGACATTAAAGCATAAAGACAAAGAGGGGGTGGGAGAGTGGATGATGTCTAAAATGGTAATAAATAAACTATAAAATAAAAAGTATCAAATTAAAATATCTAATTAAAATATCCGATTAAAATATCTAATTATAAAAATATACAAAAATTAAAACTTTGTAAGAAATACAAAATATATTATAAAAGAAGCTCTTATGCTAACAAGATGTAAATAAATGTAAATAAATAAAATATCTGAATTTTTTTTTTAATATGAGCAAATGATTTTGTGCTCCAAGGAGTAATTCAAATTCTACAGTAAACAGACATTTATATAATTTATATGATTTTATGAAATTTTATATAATTTTATACAATTTATATAATTTGTATAATTTATAAGATTTATATAATCTATATGTATTAAGTAATTCATATGAATTATATAATTTATATAATTTTACATGATATTAAATAATTTATATATTTATATATTTATATAAGTAACATTATTTATTTTTATCACTTATGTAATTTATATAACTCAAATAATTTATATAATTTATATTTTTATGTAAATTACATAATTTCACATAATTTATTTAATTTGTATAATTTATATAATTTACCTATTCATATACTTTATATAATTGGTATAATTATATATTATTTATGTATTTTATATAACTTATATAATATATATAATTTTATGCAATTTGTATAATTTATACAAGATTCAGTGACATTGATACATGGACCTTAAATATATTCAGGACCACCATCAACATCTAATAATAATAATGTGATGTTGAAATTCATATTTACATCATAGTCATATTTTATATTTGCATTATATTTTTAATATTATATATCTACATTATAATCATATTAACATTTTATTTACATTACATATTTACATTTCATATTTATATTATATATGTGTATTATATTTATATTATATATTTACATTATCATCAAATTCACCTTATCGTGTCTACATTATCATTACTACTTGTAGAAGAAAAGATTCTTGATATTTCTTCCTTCTATAAGAAAAGATTTGAAGAAACTCTGGCCTGAAAGATAGAGTATACTGCTATATATGGGATAATGTTAAATCAAATAACAAATACGCTATACTGCTATATATGTAACAATGTTATATTACCTAACACATAGACAATACTTCTATATATGTGACAATGTTATATTACCTGACAAATAGACAATACTGCTATATATGAAAAACGTTATAGCATCTGACAAACTTTACTGCTGTATATGGGATAATGTTATTTTGTGTGACAGACACCCAATACTGCTGTATATGTGATAATGATATATTACCTGACAGATACACTATACTGCTATATATGTGATAATCTTATATTAAAAGAGAGATACACTAAACTGCTATATATAAGATAATGTTATATCACCTGACACATACACTAGACTGCTATTTGTAAGATAATGTGATACTTGACAGATACACTATACTGCTGTATATGTGATAACATTGTATATCTTGACAGATACATTATACTGCTGTATAGGAGATAATGTTATATTACCAGACATGTACACTATACTGCTATGTATGGGATAATGTTGTATTACCTGACACATAGATTATTTGGCTAAATATGAGATAATGTTATATTATCAGATCGATACACTATACTGTTATATATGGGATAATGTTATATTAAAGGACAGATACAAGATAATGCTAAAATAATGACAAATACAGACAAAATGTATGAAAAAACTAAAACTACTTTTTAAAAAAATCATAAAATAGTTAAATATTGATAAAGAAATAATAGAAAAAATATAAAATGTATAAGGAAGATTTTATTATTATTATTACTACTACTACTACTACTATTATTATTATTATTATTATTATTATTATTTTGGTTTTTCAAGACAGGGTTTCTCTGTAGACCAGGTTGGTCTCGAACTCAGAAATCCGCCTGCCTCTGCCTCCCAAGTGCTTGGATTGAAGGCATATGCCAACACTGCCTGACTTGATTAAAATTATGACAATATATATAGATATATAAAAAATATGAATCTTTAAAAAAATACTAAAAAAATTTAAGTTTGACAAGAAAAAATAACTTATGAAATTGAATGTGATTTAAGCAAATTTTTTGAAAAATTATATATTTGCACAGAAAAAACTGATAATTTTTAAGATATTTTTGAAAAAATAGTGATTAAAATTATGATAAATACAGAAAATTTGATGAAAATGTAAAGCATATAGGGAAGATTTGATTAAAAAGATGTCAGTCACAAAAATAACTTGTGAGAAATGTTAAAACTGTTTTGTAAATAATTGAAGGTTGACATGGAAAATTTTCATTGAAATTGAATGTGATTTAAGTAAAATTTCTTATAAAATTGAATATTTTCATGTAAAAATGTTAGATAATTTTGAAGACATTGTTGAAAAACTAGTGATAATAATGAGATAAATATAGAAAAATTTGATCTAAAAATATATAGGATATAAAGAAGATTTGATTAAGATGATGGCACACAGAAAAAATTTTAAAAAATATTTAAATAAATCCTAGAAAAAAATAAAGATTTACATGAAACAAATTTTTCATGTAATTGAATGTGATTTAAGGAAAATTTCTGATAAAATTAAAAAAATGAAGTGAAAAAAATGTTTGAAAATTTTGAAGTTGAAAAAACTAGTAAGGAAAATTGAGATAAATATAGAAAAGTTTGATGCAAATGTTTAAAGCATATAAGGAAGATTTGATTAAAACGATGACAAACAAAAAATTTAGGACAAAATTGAAACTGTTTTTGATTAATTCATAGAAAAATTGAAGAATGACATGGACAAACTTTCTTATGAAATTGATGTGATTGAAGGAAAATTTCTCATGAAATATATATGTGCACGGGAAAAAATTGATAAATTTTAAGACATTGTTGAAAACTAATGATGAAAATTGTGGGTAGCAGAACTCCAGATGGTGCCTGGCTGGGTGCCAGACGCCCCTGGCGTGTTGACTCACCATTTCAGGAAGCCTGCGTGGCACGTAGGCTAGGCTTTACTGCGTATGCATTTTGCTTGTTCATCATTACATAAGATCGGACCATGTGATGTATGTGCCCAGCACCAATTGAGAATGAACTCATGGCGAGAGGACACAGAGATTTAAGGGCTAGAAACTAGGGCTTGGGGGCGTTTTGCTGTAATTCAAGGTTCCTGAATAAACTGTGTTGAGAAGAAGGTCCCATGTCTATTGTCTTCTGTCTGCTGGTTGGATCAGGAGGCAACAATATTAGATGTTATTTAAAGTATATAATTCATATAATTTATATAATTTATGTTTTATATAATTTATATAATTTTACATAATTTATGTATTTATATAATTTAAAATTTTAAATTATTTCATATAATTTATATAATTATATGTAATTCATATAATTTATCTACTAAATTTTCATTATATATATGTAAATATATAAAATATAATACTATGTAATATATAATACATATATTATATATTCATATAATAATATATGTAATAGAAACATATATTATTAAATAAATACATATAATAATCTATGTAGTATACACATATACAAACTTTGGTTTCATACATATATGTATGCCTACAAACTAATATGTAATCTATACTATATTAATATATGTAATATATGTAATGTACAATGTATATGATACTATATGCACATAAAATATTTGTAATATGCAATATATACTATAAAATACATAATATAAAAATTTATGTAATAAATAATATGTATATTATAAAATATAGAGTAAAACATTATATGTAATATATAGTACAGTTATTATATGTTATATGATATATCAATATATGTAATACTATACATATATATATATATATATATATATATATATATATATGTAATACTACTGTGGTAACTGCTTGCCTAGAGTACAATACAGCCCTGGCTACCAGCTTCTACACAATCAGACTAAAGCTAACACACAGTATGCTCACAGGGTCGATACTATTCTCCCGCTGCAGCCTGCTCAGACACAGGCTTTCACCGGCTACCTGTCACAGGGCTTTCTGTGCTTGAATGAGCTATAGGTGGACATGGCAAGGACCATCATGTGGTGTGTACATATAGAAAACCATAATAATAAGAATAAAAGTTATAATAATGACAATAATAAACAATACTTATATATAATTGCATATATAATTCAGTTTTAATATATATATTAAATTTATTATGTATTTATAACATAGTATACTATATGTTATATAATATATATATATACATATATCTATATATATGTATATATATATATTTATACAATGGTACCACATATATTAATTATATAATATATATTACAATATATAAATACATGTATATTAAATTTATTATATATAGATAATTAAGAGTATAATATATGTATAGTCTATTGTAAATATATGATATATAATTTAGTATATTAAATACATGTATGATATAATAGTACATTATATATTAATACATATATATTAAATGTATTATATATAGATAACATTATAGTATATAACATATTAATAATATATACTATATATATGAAATATATAACAAACTACTATAATATATATTAAATATAAATATAATATAATAGTAAAATATATAGTAAATGTATATTATTTTAAAAATATATTAATAGTAGAGAGAATTGTTTAATATAATATATAATATGTGTAACATATATTAGATTAATAGTATTATCTGTATATTAAATATTATACATTATATTATATATTATTCATTATATGCATTATACATTATATACATTATATTAAATGTTATATGTTACACATTACATGTTGTATGTATTATATATATATATCATATATTGTATACAGTATATCATATATCATATATTGTATATTATATATCGTATATTTTATATTATAAATACTATTCTAGGGGACCAAACATTTTTTCACCTGTTTCTGATCTCTCTGTCCTGTCACTGTCCCTACCTCAAGAAACCTCCATAAGTTGTAGGCAACCCTGAGGTAACCCGCCCATCCCTCAAAACAAAGAGAAACAAACCAGCAACTTCATAGGGTCGAATTACTTTTCTCCCCACATGCTCTCACTCCGTTCATTCTTGGTATATTTAATGTATACAGTATATTTAATGAATACAGTATATTTAATGTATATGGTGCATTTAATATATATTGTGTACTTAATGTACATGGCATATTCAACATACACAGAATATTTAATGTATATAGTATATTTTCTACAAATAGGCAGATCCCCCTGACTTCTCTGTCTCCCCCCTCCTCTCTGTCAACTTTGCCCTATTACCTGAGTAAACTTCATGTAGAACCATGTGGCCTGGCTTTCTGGGTCATGAGTCATGATGTCACACCCATGATGTCATATACTTGATGTCATCATACCCATGATTTTTACCCATGACATACCCTTGATGTCATACCTATGATGTCAAACCCATGATGTAATACCTGTGATGTCATATTTATGATTCATAAAAGCTGTTATGTCATAACCATCATATCACAAACATGATGTCACTTCTGTAATGTCATACACATGATGTCATATTCTTGATGTCATAAACTTGATGTCATAAACTTGATATCACACTCATAAGGTAACACCTGTGATGTCACACTTGTTAGATCATAATCGTAATGTCACAACCCTGAGGTCACACATATGATGTCACACCCATGCAGTCATACCTGTGATGTCACACCCCTGATATCACACCCATAATTCATACCCATGAGTCATACCCATGTCATGGCCATGTCATACCCATGATGTCATACACTTAATGTCACAATCATGATGTGAAACCCATGATGTGACACCCGTGATGTCATACCCATTATGTCACACATGTGATGACATACCCATGATGTCACACCCATGATGTCGTACCTGTGATGTCAGAACCATGATGTCATACATGTGAAATTACACCTGTGATTTCACTCTTGTGATGTCACACACTTATCATACACATGATGTCATACATTTGATGTCACAATCATGATGTCAGACCTGTGATGTCATACCAGCACACTCATGATTTCACTCCTGTGATGTCATACCCATGATGTTAAGCACATGATATCACACCCAGTATATCACAACTGTAATGTCACACTCATTATATCACATTAGTGACATCATATACATGATGTCATACTCATGTTTCATACTGATGTCATACATATGATTCACACTATGTCATACCCATGATGTTATATACTTGATGTCACACCCATGAGGTCACACCCATAATGTAACACACATGATGTCACCCTAGTCATATCACACCTGTGATATCATACCCATGATTGATAACCATGTCATACTCATGTCATACACATGACTCATAACCGTGACATATCCATGTCATAACCATGATGTCACACTCGTGATGTCACACCCATTATGTCAAACCCATGATGACATACCCATGATTAATTCCTATGTCATACTCATGATACCATACACTTGATGTCTCACCTGTGAGGTCATACTTGTGATGTCACAACCATAAAGTGACACCGATGAGGTCACACTCATGATATCACACTCATAATGTTATACCCTTTATTTGTAAGCATGTCATACCCTTAATGACATACACTTGATGACACACTCATGATGTCACACTCATGATGTTTGATAAAATTAAAGACATTCTTTGAAAATTAGTGATAAGAATTAAGACTAATACAGAAAAATTTGAAAAAAAAGTTGTGAAAAAAAACACGATGTAAGCCGTGGCTGTTCACGTGTATGTGATATTTAATGTAATCATGATGGAAGCCATGGTGTGTTCACATGTATATGATATTCTAATGTAATCATGATGAAAAATGTGGCATGTTCATGTGAGCATGACATGAAAAACCTTGTTAGAATATTGAACATGCTTCAAAAATAGTTTGGGAAAAATAAAATAATTGCATTGAAAAATTGTTTGATAAAATTGATGATATTGTTTGAAAAATTAGTGATAAATATTAAGATAAGTATTAAAATATTTGTTGAAAATTGTAAAAATGTCTTGAAAATTTTTTATTAAAATGAAGACAAATATAAAATAAAAGTATGAAAATACTGAAACTGGTGTCACACCCATGATGTCATACCCATGATATCACACCCATGATGTTAAACATGTGATGTCTTACACTTGATGTCATACACTTGATGTCACACTCATGATGTCACAGTCATGTTGTCATACCTGTGATATACGTGCAATGTCATATGGATGATTTTTAACCATGTCAGACTCATGATGTTACACTTGATATCACACTCATGATATCATATCACACCTGTGATGTCATACAATTGATGTCACACTCGTAATGTGACACCTGTAGTGTCATACCCATAATTCTTAACCATGTCATACCCATGATGTCATATACTTGATGTCAAACTCATGATGTCATACCGGTGAGGTCATGCCCATGATGTCAAACCCACAATTTCACAAACATGAAGACATGACTTAAAAAATTAGTGATAAAAATGAAGATAAATAGTGAAAATTTGATGAAAAAATATGAAAAACAAAGAAAAAGTGTGAATAAAATAATGACAAATACAAAAAAAGTATGAGAAAGTTGAATCTTTTTAGGAAAATTGAAAATTGACAATCAAAAATTTCTTATGAAATTAAATGTGATTTAAGAAAAACTTCTGATAATGAATATTTGCGTGTAAAAATAGTTTAATGAAATTGAAGAATGTTTTAAAAACAGTGGGTGAAAATTAAGTTATATGATGAAAATTTAATGAGAAAAATAAAACACACAAAAAAGTTTGAATAAATTATGAGAAATGCAAAAATATGAAAAAGTATAATTTTTTTACAAAAAATTGAAAACTGAGAAGACAAAAATTTGATATGAAATGGTATGTGATTTTAAAAATTTCTGATAAAATTGAATATTTTCATGAAAATCATTTTTGATGAAATTGAAGACATTGTTGAAAAAAGTTGTAATGAAAATTAAGGTAAAAAATTAAAATTTGATGAAAATATAGAAAACATACATAAAGAATTTTGAAAATTAATGATTACAAAAAATGTATGAAAAGGCTGGATCTTTTCAAAAAATATTTTAAAAACTGAAGAATGAAAAGTTAAATATTTCTTATGAAATTGAATGTGATCTTAGGAAAATTTCTGATAAATTTCAATATTTGCATGAAAAATGTTTGATAAAATTGAAGACATTGTAGAAAAAACTAGTGATGAAAATTAAGATAAATAGTGAAAATTTGATGAAAAAATATGAAACACACATGGAAAACATTCGAATAAATTAATGACAAAAAGTATGAAAAAGTAGAATCTTTTTTAAAGAAATTCCTAAAAAAATTAAAAACAGACAAGAAAAAATTTTTCTTATGAAACTGAATTTTATTTAAGAAAAGTTTCTGATAAAATTGAATATTTTAATGAAAAAATATTTGATAATATTGAAGACATTGTTCAAAATACTAGTGATAAAAATTAAGATAATGAAAATTTTATGAAAAAATACAAGACATATATGAAAAATTTAATTTAAATGATTACAAATACACAAATAAGTGAAAATATTGAAACTTTTAAAAAAAATTAAAAAATTGCAATTGATGGGGAAAATTTTCTTATGAAATTGATTGTGATTTTAAAAAAAATTCTGATAAAATTGAATATTTGCTTGGAAAAAATGTTAATAGGATTGAAAACAATGTTGAAAAAATTAAGAATAAAAATAAAGATAAAATGAATATTTGATGAAAAAACACAAAACACAGAAAATTTTGATTAAGATACAGACAAATACAAAAGCTGTATGAAAAACTTAAATCTTTTTAAAAAAAAATTCCTACAAAAAAGGAAAATTGACAATGAAAAAATTTCTTATGAAATTGAATGTGATTTAAGAAAAATTTCTGACAAAATTGAATATTTGCATAAAAATTTTAAAAAATTAAAGACATTGAAATAACTAGTAGTAAAAATTAAGTTAAATATTAAAAATTTAATGAAAGAAAGGTAAAACACATATAAAAATATTTGAATAAAATGATGTTGCGTTTGTACTAGAATATAGGAAATGAGGATCCAGGGTGAGAGTGACTTGAGAACTTTGGAGGAAAGAAGAAGAGCAAAGTGTTTTCTCAGTGCTGCATGATGGTTGGTGAAGTTCTGGGGTGTGGTGAAGGTGGGGTGGAGGGTTAGAGAGAGGAGAGAGATTGTGAGGGAGATGGAATTAGCTCATAATGGTTGCCTGGTCTTGTGGACAGTTGCCTGGAGATGGTTATTGAGTAGGTGCTTAGAATTGGGGGCCTGGGTCCAGGGTCTGGTTGTCAAGAGGGCAGGTTGGGATGGAATATTTATTCTTTCTTTGGATAAGTCCTTGTCCTCAGCTCAGGTTGCTAGGTGTCCTGCAGTCAAGATTATGGAAGAGGCCAGTCAGCCCCTCTGCACCTCTGAGGTGGACAGATGACTGAATGAGTGGGGCAGCATCCACCTGAACTCATATTGAGGGGTACCTGAGATACCAACCTGTGTGTCCGGGTAAGTAGACTAAGGTTTTCATGAGGGCCCTTCTCTTCATCTCCCAACGCACTCTGAGTCCAAGCCAGGGAAACTGAGGCCTCACAGGCACACAGAGCAGCCCACCCATTGCCCTGGGTTCAGTGAAGAGCCTCCTGCAGCTAGGTGGGAATCCAGGGTTGGGCTTAAGGCCCAATGGGTCCTTTAGCTCTAACTCTGTTGACTCACCTTTCAATGTTTTATAAAATTGAATGTGATTTATGGTAAATTTCTGATAAAACCGAATATTTTCATAGACAAGATCTTTGATAAAATTGAAGACTGTTGAAAGAATTACTGATAAATTCAGTTGTGTATAGAAATATTTCATGAAGAAATATAAAACAAATATGGAAAAAATTTGAATATATCTGATAAGTTGCATATTTTCATGTAAAAAATGTTTGATAAAATTGAAGACATTGTTGAAAGAATTAATGATTAAAATTAAGCTTAGTATAGAGAAATGTGATTAGGAAATATAAGCCATATATGGAAATATTTGACTAAAATGAAGACAAATACTGAAAAAATGTATGAATAATTTAGACTGTTTTTAAAGGAAAATTTCTGATAAAATAGAATCTGTGTATATATTGTATATATTTTTATTTTCTTTGGTTTTATTGTTTTTTTCTTTGTTTTGATCATGACTGTGACATCACAAATGTGGCATTGTGTGTGTTACATCACAGGTATGACATCATGGGTATGACATCAAGGGAATGACATTGGTGTGAAATTATGGGTGAGACATTACAAATGTGACAACACAGGCATGACATAACGGGTGTCACATCATAGGTATGACATCACAGGTGTTACATCATGGTTGTGACATCATGCATGTGACATCATGCATGTGATATCATGAGTGTGACATCAAGTATATGACATCATGGAAATGTCATGGTAGTGTATTATGGGTATGATACCACAGGTGTGACATGACAGGTATGACATCATAATTGTGAAATAAAGTGAAGACTATAATGGGTATGACATCATGGAGTTGACATGGGTATGACAAGGGTTTTATATAGGTTTGACATAACAGGTATGAAATCACCATCATAAGTGTGACATCACAAAAGTGACATCACAAGTGTGACATCAGGGGTATGAAATGTGTATAAATCATGGGTGTGATATCATAGGTTTGCCATCACATTTGATAAATAACAGATTTAACATTTTGAGTGTGACATCATGGGTGTGACATCAACAGTGTGACATCACATGTATGATATCACAGGTATAAAATTTTGGGTGAGACATTACACATGGCATCACAGAAGTGACATCACAAGTGTGACATCAGGGGTATGAAATGTGTATAAATCATGGGAGTGATATCATAGGTTTGCCATCACATTTGATAAATAACAGATTTAACATTTTGAGTATGACATCACGGGTGTGACATCATCAGTGTGACATCACATGTATGACATCACAGGTATAAAATTTTGAGTGAGACATTACACATGGCATCACAGGCATGATATCACATGTTTGAAAACATGTATGACATCACAGGAGTGACATCACAGGTATGACATCATATGTATGAAATATGTATTAATTGTGTTTGTGATATGATAAATTTGACTTCACAGTTGAGATATCACAAGTGTAACATTATGAGTGTGACATCACGGTGTATCATGCATGTAACATTATGCATGTGACCTCATGGATGTGGCATAACAGATGTGTGACATTATTGGTATGACATCATGATTGTGACCCCAATTGTAGGACGTCAGGTGTATGACATCATGGATATGACAGAATGAGTATGACCTCAAGGATATAACATCACTGTTGTGACATCATTGGTGGGGCATAAGAGGTGGTACATCACAGGAGTGACATCCGTTGTGTTATATCATGGATGTGACATCACACGTTTGGCATTATGGGTGTGACATCATAGGTTAAATGTCACGGGTGTGACATGAGTGTTACATCAAGAATACGACATCATTTGTATGATATGGTTATGAGTCATAAGTAGGACATTGTGGATGTGACATCACATGTGTGTGACATCATGGGTATGACATCACATGTGTTACATCATGGGTATGACATGTGTTTGAATTATAAGTATGACATAACAGCTATGACATTAAAGTTGTGACATCACAGGTGTTACATCACAATTGTGACATCGTGGGTGTGATATCATGACTGTGTGATCAAATATATGACATCATGGGTATGATATGCATCTGTCATGGTAATGAATCATGGGTATGACACAACAGGTGTTACAGCATGGATGTGAATTAAAAGAATGACATCCTGTGTGTAACATCACGGGTCTGATATAACACTGTGTCATCATGATTGTGACATAAAGTGAAGGACATAATGGGTGTGACATTAAGTATGTGATATCATGAGTATGACATACATGTGACATCATGGGTGTGATATCATAGGTTTGACATCACAGTTGAGACATCACTAGTGTGAATTTACGGGTGTGATATTACATGTGTGACATCACAAGTATGACAATGTGGGTGTGACATCACTGGTTTGATATAACAATGTGTCATCATGATTGTGACATAAAGTCAAGGACATAATGACTGTGACATCAAGTATGTGACATGAGTATGACATGAGTATGACATCATGGGTGTGATAACATAGGTTTGACATCACAGTTGAGACATCACAGGTCTGAATTTATGGGTGTGACATTACAGGTATGACATCCTGGGTGGGACATCACGGGTATGATATCATGGGTGTGACATCACGTGTGTGACATCAAGTGTGTGGCATCAGAGGTGTGACATCATGGGAAAGATATCATGAGTATGACATGTTTGTGAAATCACAGGTGTGATATCAGGAGTGTGACATAATGGTTGTGATATCACAGGTATGACATCATGGGTGTGATATCACAGGTATGACATCATGGGTGTAACATTAAATGTATGACATCCTGGGTGTGGTATCAAGGGTATGACAGCATGGATGTGAAATTATGGGTGAGACATTACACATGTGACATCACAGGCATGACATTAAGTGTGTGACATCACAGGTATTGTTTCACAGGTATGACATCACAGGAGTGACATCATAGGTATGAAATCACAAGAATGAAATGTGTATTCATCATGGTTGTGATATGATAGATTTGCCATTACAGTTGAGACATTACAGGTATAACCTTTTGAGTGTGAAATCCAGGATGTGACATCACTGTTGTGACATTTTGGGTGTAAAATCATGATTGTGACATCAAGTGTATGACATCATGATTATGAGATCAATTGTAGGACATCACAGGTATGACATCATGAGTGTGACTTCACAGGTGTGACATCATTGGTGTGTGACATCATTGGTTGTGACATCAATGGTATAACATCATATGCATGAAACTATGGGTGTGACATCACAGGTATGACATCAAGTGAGTGACAGCACAGGTATGACATCACGGGAGTGAAATATCATGTATGACATCACGGGCATGAAATGTGTATAAACCAAAGGTGTGATATCATAGATTTGACATCACAGTTGAGACATCACAGGTATAACATTATGAGTGTGACACCATGGGTGTGACATCACATGTGAGCATCACTGGTGTGACTTCATGGAAAAGACATTATGAGTGTGACACCTTGTGTGTGAAATCACATGTTTGACATCACAGATGTGACATCATGTGTGTGACATGACAGTTATGACATCATAATTGTGACATAAAGTGAAGAGTATAATGGTATGACATCATGAATTTGACATGAGTATGACATCATGGGTGTGATAATGACAAATATGACATCACCATCAGGGGTGTGACATCATGGAAGTGACATCACAAGTGTGGCATAATGGGTATAAAATGTTTATAAATAAAGGGTGTGATATTATAGGTGTGACATCACAGTTGAGACATCACAGGTGTAACATGAGTACGACATCATGGGTGTGACATCAAGGGAAAGACATCATGAGTGTGACATCATGTGTATGCAATCATAGGTGTGATATCAGGAGTGTGACTATGGGTGTGACATTACAGGTGTGACATTGTGTGTTTGACATCACATGTATGACATCATGTGTGCAAAATTATGGGTGAGACATTACACATGAGACATTATAGGTATGACATCACGGGAGTGACATCACAATTATGACATCAAGGATATAAAATGTGTATAAATCAAGAGTTTGATATCATAGGTTTGACATCACAGTAGAGACATCACAGGTGCAACATTATGAGTGTGACATCACAGGTGTGGCATCCCGAGTTTGACATCACAAGTGTCATGGTTGTGACATCATAAGAAAGACATCATGAGTGTGACATGTGTGCAATCACAGGTGTATGAAATGTGTATAAATGTGTATAAGTCATGGGTGTGATATCATAAGTTTGCCATCACATTTGATAAATCACAGATGCAACATCAGGGGTGTGACATCACATGTGTGACATCATAGGTAAGGCATCACAGGTGTGATATCAGGAGTGTGACATAATGGGTGTGGCATTATGGGTGTGTAATCACAGGTACAAAATCATGGGTGTGGCATCACAGGTATGACATCATAGGTGTGATGTCAAGGGTATAACATCATGGGTGTGAAATTATGGGTGGAACATTACATATGTGACATCAAAGGTATGATGTCACAGGTACGACATCATAGGTGGGACATCATGCATATAATATGAGTATGAATCCCGGGTATAACATTATGAGTGTGACATTATAGGTGTGACATCACGCATGAGACATCACAAATGTAACATTATGAGTGTGACATCAAGGATTTACCATCTCAGTTGTGACATTTTGGGTGTGACATAATGATTGTGACATCAAGTGTGTGACATTGTGTTTATGAGATCAACTGTAGGACATCACAAATATGAAATCATGAGTGTGACTTCACAGGTGTGACATCATGGCTGTGACATCAATGGTATGACATAATGTGTAGGAAATTATGGCTGTAACATTACACATGTGACATCACATATATCTCATGACATCACGGGTATAAAATATGTATAAATCAAAGGTGTGATATTATAGGTTTGACATCACAGTTGAGACATCACAGATGAAACACGGGTATGACATCATGGGTCTGACATCATGGGTGTGACAATAGGAAAGACATCATAAGTGTGACGTCATGTGTGTGAAATCACAGGTTTAACATCAGGAGTTTGACATAATGGGTGTGACATCACAGGTATAACA
>JANHMN010000005.1:120926377-120941468 GCA_030674055.1 Rhabdomys pumilio | reverse complement strand
GTGACATCAAGTGTATGACATCATGGGTATCACATGGGTATGAATAGGGTGTGACATCATGGGTGGGATATTATGAATGTGACATCATGTTATGACATCATGAGTATGACATCACAAGAGTGAAATGGGTGTGCTGGTATGACATCACAGTTCTGACATGATTGTGACATCAAGTGTATGACATTTTCGGTATGACATCTTGGGTATGATATGGGTGTGACATCACAAAAGTGAAAACACAGGTGTAACATCACATGTATGGCATCATAGTTCTGACATCACAGGTATGACATCATGGGTGTGACATCATAGGTGTGAAATCACAGTGGTTAAATCATGGGTAGAAGATGGTGTGACATTATTGTAATGGCATGGATGTGCCATCATGTGTGACATCACAAGTGTGGTATCATGGGTGTGACATCAAACGTGTGTCATCTTAGGTGTGACATCACTAGTGTGACGTCACAGGAGTGATATCATATGTATGAAAAAATGTGTGTAACATCATGACTGTGACATAATGGGTGTGTTACCCTGGATGTGACATCATGGGTGTGACATAATGAGTATGACACGGGTATGATATGAGTATGAATCATTGGTATGAGAACACAGGTGTGACATCATGGGTATGAGATGTGTGTGACATCATGGGTGTGACATGTGTAGGTCATCATGGGTTTGACATCATATTCATGACATCATGTGAATATCCTCAGAGGTGTGACATTACACGTGTGATATCACATGTGTGACATCATGGGTGTGAAATCATGGGTATGTCATCATATGTGTGACATAATGGATATGACATCATGGGTGTCACATTAAGTTTGTGTGACACCCACACAAAATTAATGTTAAGTTTGCCATATTAAGAACGTGACATTAAGTGTATGACATCATGGGTATGACATGGCTACAACATGGGTATGACTCATGGGTATAAATTATGGGTATGATATCAGGGGTATGACATCACAGGCATGACACCATGGGTGTGACATGATGTGTGTGACCTCAGGGTTGTGACATTATGGTTATGACCTAGCAAGTGTGACATCACAGGTGTGACATTATGAGTGTGATATCAAGTTTATGACATCAAGAATATGACATCATGGGTATGACATTACAGAAGTGACATCATGTGTGTGATATTACAGTTGTGACATAACGGGTGTGAAATACCTATGAATCACAAATATGACATCACAGGTATGATATCATGGGTGTGACTTCATGAATGTGTCATGGGTAAAAATCATGGGTATGATGACATCAAGTATATGACATCATGGGTGTCACATCATGAATGTGACATCAAGTATATGACTTCATGTGTATGTCATGGTCACAAGTCATAGGTATGATATCATGGGTGTGACATCATGTATATGACACAATGGGAATGACATCATAGCAGTGAAATCATGAGCATAACAACACAGGAGTGAAGTCATCGCAAAAACATTATGAGTATGACATCATGGGTGTGAAATCATCAGTGTGACATCACGGGCATGACATCACAGGTATGACATCACATGGTGATTCTGGAAAGATGGACATCTACGGTTGACATAGAAAGAGAACCAGGACTCTTCTATAGCAGGAGAGCAGCTAGTGAGTCAGGGCACCAATATTGTACATTATAGAGATGAATATATAATTATTAATATCAGTATGTATTATATAACATATAATATATAATATATAATATATAACAATATAATATTTTCATGTATTATAGTATATAAATATGGTATTGTTATGTAATATCTTAATATAATATAATATAGTACTACAATTATGTTATATTATATATAATATATCATACATATATAATATAGTATAATATGGCATACACATTAATATAATATTATGTAGTACCTCACTATGATATAATATATCAATATAATATAATAAAATATATAATTATATGTTATATACTCTAGTATAATATATATAATATAATATGTATAATATAGTATAATATAGTATATAAATATATAATATATATAAATATAAAATATTATATATATATATATAACCAAATTTCCTCCAACTACCCCCACCATATCATTCCATATATTATCCGACATTGTGTGTGTTTACAGCTTCCATGTTGCTCAACACACTCGTCTCATGACCCAGAAAGCCAGGCCACAAGGTTCCACATGAGGTTTACTCAGATGATAGGGTAAAGGTGACAGAGAGAAGGGGGGGAGACAGAGAGGTCAGGGGGTCTCCCAATTTGTAGTGAATGTAGAATATACATTAAATATACTGTGTATGTTAAATATGCCATGTAAATTAAGTACACAATATATATTAAATGCACTATATACATTAAATATACTGTATTTATTAAATGTATGGTATACATTAAATACTCAGTATAAAATAAATATAGCATATAGATTAAATATAATATACATTAAATGTACCATGCACATTAAATATACTGTATACGTTAAATATACCAAGAATGAACAGGGTGAGAGCATCTGGGAAGAAAGGAAGTTTGACCCTACGGAGGTGCTGGTTTGTTTCTCTTTGATTTGGGGATGGGCAGGTTACCTCAGTTGAGCCTACAACTTATGGAGGTTTCCTGGAATAGGGACAGGGATAGGTCACAGTGATCAGGAACAGGTGAAAAAATGTTTGGTAGCTTAGAATAGTGTTTATATTATAAAATGTATGATAAATGATATACAATATATATATATATATATATATATTACAGACAACATGTAATGTGTAACTTATAACAGTTAACATAATGTGTAATGTATATAATGTGTAATATATAATATAATGTATAATATATAGATAATACTATTAACCTAATATGTTATACATATTATATATTATATTAAATGATCAATATCTACTATTAATATACTTTTAAAATAATATATATTTAATACATATTTTAATATATTATATTGATATTTAATATATATTATAGTATTTTGTTATATATTTCATATATATAGTACATATTATTAATGTTATCTGTATATAATGCATTTAATATATATGTATTAATATATATTGTACTCTTATAGCATACATGTATTTAACATATTATACTATATGATATATTGTATATTTACAGTAGACTATCAATATATTATACTCTTAATTATCTATGTATAATAAATATAGTATACATGTATTTATATGTTGTAATATCATATAATATATATTTAATATATGTGGTACCATTATATATATATAACATATATTAAAATATGTTACAAATACATCATAAATTTAACATGTACATATAAAAATGAATTATATATGTAATTATATATAAGAATAATTTATTTTTGTCATAATTATTACTGTTATTATTATTATGATTTTCTATGTGTACATACCACATGATGGTTCTTGTCATGTCCTCTTATAGTTCACAGGACCACAGAAAGCCCCTTGACAGGTAGCCTGTGGAAGTCTGTGGCTGAGAAAGCTGCATAGTGAGAACAGTATCTATCCTGTGAGCACACTGTGTATTAGCTGTAGTCTGACTGTGCAAAAGCTGGTAGCCAGGGTTGTATTGTGCTCTAGGCAAGCAGTTACCATATTACCATACTATTACATATATATATATATATATATATATATATATATATATATCTTATGTATTACATATGTTAATATACCATAGAATATATACTACATGTATTATATATTGCATATAATGTTTTATTATATATTTTATAATATATAATATTTATTACATAAATTTTTATATTATATATTTTATAGTGTATATTGCATATTACAAATGTCATTATATGTATATATAGTATCATATATGTTGTACATTACATATATTACATATATTAATATAGTATAGATTACATATTATTTTATAGACATACATATAAAACCAAAGTTTGTATATATGTATGTATATTTGTATACTACATAGATTATTATATGTATTTATTTAAAAAATATTTTTCTATTACATACATTATATGAATATATAATATATGTATTATATATTACATAGTATTATATTTTATATATTTACATATATATGAAATGAAAATTTAGTAGATAAATTATATGAATTACATATAATTATACAAATCATATGAAATAACTAAATTATTAAATTATATAAATACATAAATTATGTGAAATTATATAAATTATGTTAAACGTAAATTATAAAAATTATATGAATTATATACTTTAACTAACATAGAATATAGCTAAATTATATTACTTATATATAAAAATTATATAAATTAAGTATTATACATAATCTTATAAATTATATAAATGCGTGTCTTATGGGATTTGAATTTTGCCTTGAGATACAAAAAAATCATTTGCTCTCAGTGATTTTTTTTATAATTTTGTTATTGTATATTTTATTTATTTACATTTCTTTACATTTTGTTTATATAGGAGTCTTTTACATTATTTTCCATTTTTTATTAATTTTTTATTGTTTGTTTTTTATTTTTGTTATTGGATGCTTTTATTGGATATTTTAATCACATATTTTTAATTGAATACTTTAATTAGATATTTTTTATTTTATATATTATTTACTTACTTTTCAGACATCATCCCCTCTCCCACCCCCATCCACCTCTTTTGATTTATATTATTATTATTACATTCTTAGCCAATTTTTTATCAGACATTGTGCCAGATGTTCAGGTTAAATAACGTGTCAGATGGTTCAGCAAGATGGTTCATATTAAATATTGATCCCAGTAAAATAATATAAAAATAAATATGAATATAGATGTAGATGTAGATGTAAATGTAAGTGTACAAGTAAATGTAAATATAAATAATATAAATATAAATGTAAATGTAAATTTTAATAACATAAATATGAATGTAGATATGAATATGGATATGTATATGAATTTTAATATCAATATAAATATAACTGTAAATATAAATAAGAATATAAACAAAAGAATTTAAATGTGAATGTAAATGTAAATATAAACATTAACATACATATATATACAGAAAAATTAATATAAATATAATACATTTTATATTTATATATACACATATATACCTAAAAATAAAATAGTGAAACTTTCTTAAATCATCTTCAATTTTCTAATGAATACTTCTCTGAATATCTTGAATTTTTTAGAGAATTTTCTACAATTTCAGTATTTTCATTCTTTTTTTCTATATTTGTCTTTCTTTAAATCAAAATGTTTCAACAAATATGTAACAATTTTTCAACAAATATATATATATATATATATATATATATCTTAATTTTATCACTAATATTTAAAACAATGTCTTCAATTTTATCAAATATGTGCTTCCATGCAAATATTCAATTTCTTATGAAAATGTTTTAAATCATCATCAAGTTTCTAATAAATATATTCATGAAAATCTTGATTTTTTTATAGGGATTTTTGTATAGGTTCAGGATTTTCACACTTTTTTTTATATTTGTCTTCATTTCAACCAAATTTTTTCAAGAAACATTTTACAAGTTTTCATAAATTTTTTCTTTTTATCTAAATTTTTATAACTAATTTTTAAAAGAATGTCTTCCATTTTATCGAATATTTTGTCTGGCAAATATTCAATTTCTTCTGAAATTTTTCTTACATCATCTTCAATTTTATATTTTTCCTGTCAATCTTGAATTTACTTTTAGGGATTTTTCTACCAACAGTTTCTATATTTTCATACTTTTTTCTATTTTTGTTTTCAGTTCAATCAAAAAATTTCAACAAATTATTTATGATTTTTTATCAAATTTTTGTATTTAATTGTATCACTAATTTTTAAAACAATCTCTCAAATTTTATCACATATTTTTTCATGCAAATATTGAATTTTATCAGAAATTTTCTCTAAATCACATTCAATTTCAGAAGAAATTTTTTCTTCTGTATCTTCAATTTAGAATTTTTTTAAAAAAATTTAGAAATTTTATAATTTTTTCTGTTGTCATCATTTTAACTGTTTCCACTGTATGTTTTGTAGCTTTTTATCGAATTTTCACTGTTTATGTTAATTTCCATCACTAGTTTTATTCAACAATGTCTTCAAATTTATCAAATATTTTTATGAAAATATTCAATTTATCAGTAATTATCCCAAATCACATTCAAATTCATAAGAAGTTTTTCCTTATACATTTTAAATTTTTAAAAAAGATTCAAAATTTTCATTCACCATTTTTGTATTTGTCATTATTTTAATCAAACTTTTTTATGTGTGTCATATTTTTTCATCAAATTTTCACTATCTTAATTTTTATCAATAGTTTTTTCAGTAATGTCTTCAATTTTATTAAATATTTTTTACATGCAAATATGGAATTTTATCAATTTTTTTCCAATCATATTCAATTTCATAAGAAATTTTTCATTTTCAAACATGAACTTTTTTAAGAATTTGAAAAATAGATTCAATACTTTAATATATAATTTTTGGATTTGTCTTCATTTTATGCAAACTTTTTCCATATTTGTTTTGTTTATTTCCATCACATTTTTACTATGTATCTTAATTTTTTAATCACAACTATTTTCAATGTCTTCAATTTTATCATGAAAATTATAAATAAATTATCAATATAAATATGAATATAGATATAAGTGTAAATGAAAATATGAATATTAACTTACATATACATAAACATAGATGTAATTATAAATATTCATATAAATGTGAATATTAATGTTAATGTAAATATTAATATTAATATAAATGCAAATGTAAATGAAATTGAAATAAAATAATAAATAATATTAATATGAATATAATTATAAATGTAAATATAAATGTAAATATAAGCATAAATATTACTATTGATATTAATGTAAATCTAAATATTAATAAATTGTTAAGTATTAATAATTCAATAAATATCGATTTAGTAAATGTAAATATTAATATAAATATAAAGACTAATATGAATATAAAAATATATTCTGAGCATGTACTTACCTACAAATAAAATAATTCTCAGGTAAAAATCCTTTATGTAGTCTAAGGCAGAAATTGATGCTCAGCCATCACGGGCTGTTACCTCTGTTGGGAGGCTAACACTCAGGTAGTTTAATCTAACATCATACAAAGATAATTATTATTATTTTACTTTTATTATCATTATTATTGTCATTATATTAATATTATCAATCACATTATGTGGGGAGCCAACAGAAGGCACTTATCATCCTTGCAGCCATCTTGAGCCATATACCCTGACAAGAGATTTGATTACAACAGCTGAGTACACTCTGATAGCATCTTACTTTAGATACCCAGGATCTTCCCTTGGGTGTGTGAGACTTAAAGGTGTGATTTAGAGCTGAGACTTAAGGGTGTGACTTAAGGTGTTGTTTAGAGATAAGACCTAAAGGCTTGACCTAAGGGCATGACTTCAGGGCGTGACATAGAGACATGACTTAGAAGTGAGATATATAAAAGGTGAGAGGAAGACAGAAGAAATTACCAGACAATAGATTACTTTACATGAGTACAACATGGAGTTAGTTATTAGGCATTAGGTAGCAGGCACTTGGAAGAGAACTTGGAACTGGAACCTTGGAACTTGGAGGCACTAGGGACTAGTAACAAAGGACTAGGAACTCAAGGAACTAGGGAGTAGGAACTCAAGACTTGGACTAGGAAGAGAGACTGAAGAATAAACTGGATTGAATCACACTCTGTCTGGTCTTTATTCCTCGAGTCCATCCTCACTCTCTCTCTTGCTGAACCCCAACCTGCAGATCTGAGCAGCTTGGGGCAGTACGGCTCTAACAGTTTAGCTCCAAAAGGTTTTGGCAGTTCAGGTCCAATATTGACAGAGCAATCTGCCACATTTTGGCCTCCAAACGTCTGGTAGCGCGGTCCACAAAATTTTTGGCATCCAACATGGGTCAGCTCGGGGGCCCTGACAATATTATTTTACTATTATTATATTAATAATATTATTAATATTAAATGTTTGTTATTATTATGATTATATTAATGTTATTGTATTAATCTCATTATTTTATTTTTATATTATTATTGTTAGTATTTTATGTAACCTCTAATTGTTGAAAGCACACCCAGGTAGTCCACTCTTGTTATTTTACTTTATGCAAACATCATACAAAGTTAATTGCTAACTGCTTAAAGATATCTAGACACAAATACTACCAAGTCTTGAGATACTGTGATAGTTCAGAGAAGCAGGATAGCCTGTCCCCACATGATGAGTGTCTGTTGATTAGTAACAAGGGGACATGGGGGTAGGGAGGTCATCCTGTAAGGCAGCTACAGGGCAGCCTCAAACAAAATCAGGGGGACCCAGATCACTCTGATTAACAGTGATGGGCAGCACAAGTTGCCCTCAAGAATTCAGATGCAGCCTGGCTGCAGATGCCTGTGTAGAGATGTCCTTTGACTCTGTGAAACCTAAGATACCCTTAGCACAGAGCTCAGGACCTGGGAGGCTGTACTTCCTGAGTCAGGCTAGCCAAACAATGTGTTGCAGGTCCTGTCCTCTGGTCAGTTGGATCCTGCATGCAAGCTCACAGGCCTCTCCTGGACCAAGAAGCCCTCAGAAGTCTTGCCTTTGTAGCCAGAATCGAGTGTCTCTCAAGCAGGTCTATCACCATGTTCAGAGAGTCACAGGGATGGGCAGGAGGAATTTGCAAAACAATTCTGCTTGATGGCAGTAGAAAAAAAATACCAACTGCCAGGCTGCATGGGCACTCTCCCTCTGTGCTTCCTAAAGTAAAAAACACCAACCAGATACCACAAGCCACCAACATTCTGGCCAAGCACTGTGAATTCCACTTGCTAGAGGTGGGTGTTCATGCAGAATGCTGTGGATGCCTAAACTGTTTTTGTATGTTGTTACATGGTGTGTGTGTGTGTGTGTGTGTGTGTGTACATGCTGAAACATGCAAGCATGCTTTGTCACCTCTGTGTGTGCATGCTCTCTCCTGCCTTTAAAGTTCGTTAATATGGATGTGGGTACATAAGTGTCGGGAATGTTGGGCCTTGGATGAGGTAACTCCATTTAACCTGTGCTCTTCAATCACTTAGGACACAGGTAGAGGTCTGTACCTCCAGAGACTTAAATATTAATGAGTTATCTAAAGGTTGGGGGCGTAGCTAGTTAAGTTATTCCCTACTCTTTTCCCCTTTCCTATAAAAGGTGAGATCCCCTTACTTTTGGTGGGGAAAGCACATACTATCTACACTCGTTCACCACGCCATGAACAATAAAAGCTTTGGAAAACCATTCTCCACGTGTCAACTGGGCCTACTGCTGCCAGGATTCCAGCCTTTGGAACCTCGGAACCTAGAACTACAGCCACCAGTCTTGACAATTGAGTGAATGTAGGATCGGTTGAGTGAATGTGGGATCTGTGGCAGCAGCAGCATGGGAAGCGCCGTGGGACTCCCCCTAAGACCCTCATGACTTTGTCCCCACTGCTGGCCCTGGCAGCCAGCCAGATCCCCCCGAGTTTGTTTCCCACAGAGGCAAAGAAGGTTGTACATACTAGAGATGGAATGGTCACCTATCAAAGGCACTCCTCAACTACGGGGCACCTGCCAGCCACAGAAGGTTCCAGCAGGAGGGCGACAAGCACTAACAGTCATGAGCAGGTATTGCAAAGGATCCTGTGAGAGCCTTACCTAAATCCCTGCTAATCTGGACCCTAGAGGCAGAGCCTTATAAACAAATGCTTGAATTGAGGACCAGGAACTGACCTCGCTCACTTAGTCCCCAGCCTGGACACTGCAACAAGGCCTGGCTCAGAGACTGATCCATCAACTACCTGCCTGACCCTTGCCACATGGAGGTCCCCTAAAGCTTACAGCCAGTTCTCTTCTTAGGGATGCAGACTCCATGGATTCTGGCCACCCTTTCTCACTTGCCATGTCAAGACATCTAGCCAAGAAGGCCCTTCCAGGTTGATGCTCATCTGATAGGGGAACCTTGTCCTGAGTCACAGAGCTCATGGAATAAGAAAACTTGAACAGAGGCCACAAGGTGTTGGGGTGGGGAACCAACATTCTCCATGGGTACTAGTCCCCAAATTGGCTTCCAAAATAACTTCAGAAGGCTCTGCACTGGACCCAGGGCAATGGGTGGGCTGTTCTGTATGTTCTTGAGGCCTTCAGGTTTCCTGAACTGAGCCCAAAATGTGGTGGAAGATGAGAATAAGAGCACCCCTGAGACACTGGTCTACTTACCTGGGCACACAGGTTGTAATCTCAGAAACCCCTCAATATGAGTTCTGGTGGATGCTGCTACACAAGATCATCCAGTCATCTGTCCACCTCAGAGGCCCAGAAGGGCTGGCCACCTACATCCACAATCTCTCCTGCAGGTCACTTAGCACCATGAGCTGAGGACAAGGACATATCAAAAGAAATGAATATTCCCAACCTGCACTCTTGACAACCAGGCTGTGGTCTCAGACCCTGAATTCTAAGTTCTTACTAAGTAAGCATCTCCAGACCACTGACCAAAAAACCAGGCAACCATTATGAGGTAATTCCACCTCCCTCACAATCTCTCTCCTCTCTTTAACCCCCAGCCTCACCTCCACGACAGCCCAGCCCTTCACCAACCACTATGCAACACTCTGGGGACACTTTGCTCACGTTTCTTCCTCCAAAGACCCAAGTCACTGACACCATGGATCCTTCTTTCTGTATCCTAGCACACACACAGCTACCTACCTGTGCAGGGGCTAGACACGCATATAACTCAGAGCTCTCTGAAAGGATTCAAGTGGACCCAAGATGACATGCACCTAGACACAAAGGACAGTGAATATTGATCACTTGTCCCACCAGGATCCCTGCATCACATTCCCTCCCCTCACCAACTTCTCCTAGACCAATTCGTACAAAGATACTCTGAGGGTACCCATTGCCAATTCTCAATATGCTTTCAGAGCTTCTCTGCAAGTGCTAAGTACCACTGGGTGATAAGAGCTGGCTGGATATCTGGCTGTCTATCTATCTATCTATCTATCTATCTATCTATCTATCTATCTATCATCTGTTTGTCTATATATCTATCCATCTATGTACAAAGCAGTCTATCTTTCTGTCTGTCTGTTTATCTATCTTTGTTCTACCTACCGACCAACCTATCTACCAACCTACTTACACATCTCTTAACTATCTATTTATTCATTTTTCATCTATCTATCTATCTATCTATCTATCTATCTATCTATCTATCTATCTACATATCTATCTATGTTTTTTCTACCTACCTACATACACACCACCTACTATCTTTTTGTGACTCACTAATATATACATTTCCAGGTACATTTTTTAAAAGCAGAAGCTCCTGTCTGTTTACCAGATGATAAATGCCATTGTCATTTGTAAAATGCTTTTCAATATCCACCAGGAAGCCTTCCTTTCATGATCACTGAGAGTCTCCAGAGTTCCACACCTGCAATGTCAAGAGTTTAAGTAAAGCTTGTGTAAAAATAGCCCTCTAACAACCTCCAAGAAAGAATTCACCCATTGCTTTTTACTTCTCCCATCCTACCTAGCTTCCTGGAGGCATCTGATCTGATACAACCAAGAGAGCTCTTTTTATACAGGCAGGCCTGCTCTGAGTTTTCACAGGAGCAAGGACCACAACCCCAATGAAGGATGGGTACTACGACATTCTATATTATTTATTTCTAAACAATTGTCTCATATATCAACCATGAAAAATAGGTTCCATCAGGAACAATTCCCCCGTTGTGCTCCTCAAGCCTTTTTACACCTTGTGTACAACTGACCTATGACCTGAGCACACATACAGCTGTAAGATTTTTTCTACCTCCAAACTGGCCTTCCGAGACAATGTTGAGATCAACACCATAAGAAATGATACACCCAGGTCACAAACTTGACATGCTTCAGGGACATTAAGGGCCTACTTTCCTCACTAGAGAACACACAGTGAATAGATACATAGAAACACACAAACTCAGACAGAAACCCACAAAGAGAGACAGACAGAGAAAGACAGATAGAGAGAGGCAGACAGAGACAGAGAGATAAAGGCAGAAAGAGACAGACACAGAGAGAAACTCTAAACTCCCAGTTTTCTGGGAAATGAGACTGTCCATCTGCTAAGTCCATAAAAATGTCTATTCTTCCAGAAATTCGTGGACATGTCACAGATGGCAATGTGGCTTTTGAGCCTTCATTCCAGCTCATCTCTCTGGATGTTAGTGAAGGTAAGCTAATCAGAAGCCCAGACTTTGCTGCCTGTATTTGTGTCAGGCACCAGAGCCAGGAGGCTTTCAAGGGACCCAGCCTTCATGGTTTCCTGGCAGCCTGGGCTGTTTTGGACACCACTGGGACTCTTGCATATCTTGGCTGTTTCTACTCACTTTGACACTACCGAGGCACCTTCCCCTGTTTGGGCACATCATGAGATTGCTTGTATAAGATGATAGGGGAGACTCCCAGACCATTGAAGAGTTCTGGAGTCTTGGGTAATTTTCTTATAGGCCTATAACCCCTACCCACACTTGAAGCACAGCTCTAGGACAGAGCCTTTTCTGACAAAAAGAAAAAAATGCAGGAAGGGAAAGCCAGAGATGGCATCCATAGACATGGAGAGGTGCAGAGGTGGGTCTGGGCTTGACAGGGAAATCATTAACTGCTTAAAAATATCTGGCCACAAAAGCTACCTACTCCTAAGATGCTGAGACAGCTCAGAGAAGCAGGATCGCCTGTCCCCACACCCTGACTCTCTGTGGGTATGTAACAAGTGGAAGTGAGAGTAAGGAGGGCATCCTGTAAGGCAGCTGCTGGGGAGTCTCAAACAAAAGCAAAGGGGACCCTTATCACTCTGGTGAACAGGGACAGGAAGTACAAGTCACCCACAAGAACCCAGATGCAACCCTAGGTGCAGATGCCTGTGTAGAAAGTAACTGAGAATCTTTACAACCTAAGATGTCCTCCTGCAGTGCACTCAAGTCCTGGGAGTCTGTGCTTCAATAGTCAGGCTAGGAAAACCCTATGTGGACTGCCCTGTCCTCTGGTTATCTGGATCCTGATCGCTCACAGGTCTTTCCTGGGTCAAGAAGCAAACAGGAGCCCCTAGTCCTTGCTGTGCAGTCAGAATAGAGCAGCTCCCAGGCAGGCCTGCAGCCATGTTCAGAGAAGCACAGGTATGTGCAGGAGGAAACCTCAAATAAATTCTACTTGATGGCAGTAAAGTACTGAGAATGCCAAGTGCCAGACTGCATAAGTGTTCTCCGTCTGCTTTTTTGAGGCAAAAACTCCAACCAGATACCACCAGCCACCATAAATATGGCCAAGCAATGGGGCTTCCATTTTCCAGAGGTGGGTGTCCATGCAGGACACTGGGAATGCCTAAGCTATTATATTGTATGTTGTTGCATGGTGTGTTTGTGTGTGTGTCTGTCTGTGTTTGTGTGTGTGTGTGTGTGTGTGTGTGTGTGTGTGTGTGTGTGTTTGTACAGGAGCTGAAACAGGAGAAGGATCCTGCACCTCTGTGTGTGCATGTTCTGTCCAGCCTATAATGTTCAAAAACATAGAAAAAGAGGGTACAAGAGTTTCGGGGGACAAGAGAGTATGCATGTCACTCATCACAAGCACTCCTCAACAGCAGGTCACCTGGCAGTCACTGAAGTGTGCAGCAGGAGGCTAACAAGCAATAAGAGGCTTGAGCATGTACTTGCAAATTACCATTCAGCAGCCCTACCTAAAACCTGTGCCAATCTGGACCATGGTCAGAGCCTCAGACAAACTCTTGGACTTGAGGACCAGAATTTGACCCCACCCACTCAGTGGCAAGCCAGGCCACTGAAACTGGAGTGGGCCCAGAGATTGATCTAGCCTGCCTGATCCCACACACAGGGGTGTCCCAAAAAGCTGACTGCCAGCTGTCTTCTTGAAGATGCAGACTCTGCAGTTTCTGGGCACGCTCTCGCAGGTTGCCAGGTCAAGGCAGCCAGTCACAAAGGCCCTCCCAGCATAAACCTGGGATGGTTTGGACCTCTTGTAGTAGAGTTAGAGATCTGACAAAAGAGGGGAAGAAAAATGAGGCCACACAGGGTAAATGTGAAGGACCAAATTTCTCCATGGGTACTAGTCCCGACACTGGCTACCCACCTAGCAGGAGGCTCTGCACTGGACCCAGGGCAATGGCTGGGCTGCTCTGTGTGTCCCTGAGGCCTTCAGGTTCCCTAGACTAAGCCCAAAGTGTGGTGGGAGACGAAAAGAAGGTCCCAGTCTGAAAATTTTTGTCTACTTACCTGGGCACACAGGTTGGTATCTCTGGCACCCCTCAATATGATTTCTAATGGATATAGCCCTCAATATCATCCAGTCATCGGTCTACCTCAAAGGCCTAGAGAAGCTGGCTGCCCACTTCCACAATCTAACCGGCAGGTAACCTAACATGCTGAGCTGACGACAAGGACATATACAAAGAAGAAATAAATATTCCATCCCAACCTGACCCCTTGAAAACATAGCCCTGGCTTCAGGCCCTAATTCTAAGAACCTACTGAGTAAGCATCTCCAGGCAACAGACCAGGAAACCAAGCAACCATTATGAGTTCATTTTAGCTTCCTCACAATCTCTCTGCTCTCTCTAACTCTCTACCCCACATACACCACATGCTAGACATTTATCAAACACCATGCAGCCTTCACCGGACGCTTTGTTATTCTTCTTTCCTCTAAAGTCCCCAAGTCACTCTCATCATGGATCCTTTATTCTGTATCCTAGTACACACTCAACTATTGAACTGAGCAAGGGCTAGGCACCCATGCAAATCAGAGCTCTCTGAAGGGATTCAAGTGGACCCAAGATGACAGGCATCTAGACACAAAGCACAATGACCATTTATCACTAGTCCCACCAGGATCCCTGCAGCACATCCCCTCCCGTCACCATCTCTTGCTAGACCAATTCACAACAAGGACCTCTGAGGGTTCCCATTTAAAATGCTCAAGGTGACTTCAGACTTTTCTGTAAGTGATCACTTGTACTCACAGGTGTGGGGTTGTTACTACCACAGCATGATAACAACTGACTGGCTAT